>CP141129.1:55004706-55604706 GCA_035236585.1 Warburgia ugandensis
AGGGTTTTTACATTTTGATTTTGTTTTGTTGCCACTACAAGGGGCCCACAAGTTGGACGTCAAAATATTTGACAACATGTTTGAAGTTTCATTAATTGGAGTTTGGAGGAGGCTGTCCGACAAAGCCAAATTAGGCGGTGCAGCAACCGGCACGTACTGTGCACATCGTAGTGTGATATAACATAAATAAAGGACGGTTACATAATAGCCGTCCTTCATGTTTTATAATCTAGGACGATTCAGAAATACTAGTCCTGTATTTTATTAAAGAAATATTATAAAATATAGGATAGTTATGAATTAACCGTCCTATATGTTTAAAATTATAGGATGGTTTGTACATAACAGTCCTATATTAGATAAATATACAATACATAATATAGGATAGGTTTCAAATAATCGTCCTATATATAATATAGGATGGTTGTATTATAACCGTCCTATATTATAGTTATACAAATATACATACTTAAAGGACACTTATGAAATAACAATCCTATATTTTTAAACATATATAGGATGGTTTATTGTTACTCATCTTTTATGTTTGTCAAATTATAGGACCGTTATTTCTTAACCATCATATATTTTTAATTAAAATAGGACCGTTATTCATTAACCGTCCTATTTGTTTCTACAAATTATAGGACTATTATGTTTTAACTGTCCTATATTTTTAATTAAAATAGGACTGTTATTCATTAATCGTCCTATACTTTCCAATAATATAGGACAGTTATGTTGTAACAGTCCTTTATTTTGTGATATTATAGGACTGTTGTTATCGAGCTGTCCTATATTAGGTTTTAATTTACCTTTTATTTACTAGCTCGATGAGAGAGAGAGAGAGAGAGAGAGAGGAAGGAATAATACATTTCCAGTTTACACTTAGATCTTTTGTGTGAAATGGTGAAACCCTAGTTGGTTTTACATCTCTTTCAGTTTTTTCTTCCTATATATCTTCAAGACTACAACCATTCTTGCACAATTAGTAGCACACCTACAGTACCATAAGTATGTGTTTCTTTTTTGTTATTTCTTTATCATTCTATTTCTCTTTTCATTCCCCACTCCCTTATTAGTAATTGGTGTTTACTGTGAACTAAATTTTGCTTGTCAATTGCAATATAGGCACAAGTTGGGAGCAATGATATTTCTAATAATTTGAATATGCTGCATGATAACAACGATGATGAGTATGCTGATTTGGAGAATGTGGAATTAGTTTCAAAATCCAATAGAGGTAGAAAGCATAGGAAGCTAATGTCTCTAGTTTGAAATTTTTTTGAACACCTTTCGGTATCAGAAGATGGAAGGCAAAGGTGTAAATGTAAGAAGTGCTCTACAATAGCAAATTTGGTACAGGTAACTTAAAACATCATATAAAGACTTGTCAATGAAGCTCTTCTCATGATATAGGCCAGTTGCTTTTATCTCAAAGTCAGGGGAGTATGTCACTAAGTTCAAATAAGTTTGATCTTGAAGTTTTTCGTGAGTTAGTAGCAGCTGCAGTTGTTATGCCTTCCAATTTGTTAAGTATGATGGAATTAGAGATGTACTAAAATATTTGTGTGCATATTTGCATTTGATTAGTAGAAATACAGTAAAAGAAGATGTTCTAATAATGTATAAAAGGAAAAAAGGAAAGATAAAAGAGATGTTAGAGTTGGCACCTGGTAGGATAAGTTTGACATCTGATTTGTGGACTTCTTTATTACTGATGGTTATATAAGTCTTACAGCACATTTTCTAGATAATGAGTGGGTCTTACACAAGAGGATATTAAAATTTTATTTCCTACCACCTCCACATAATGGAATATCATTAGTAGAAAAGGTATACTCATTATTGGTAAAATGGGGGATTGAGAAAAAGATTTTTTCAATTACTTTAGACAACGCTTCTACTAATGATTCTTCTGTTGAGCTATTAAGGCATCAATTAAACATCAGAAACACTCTTGTTTGCAGTGGAGAGTTCCTTCATCTTTGGTGTTGTTGTTGTCATGTTTTGAATTTGATTGTGCAAGATGGTTTGAAAGAAATAGATGATGCTATTCAAAAATTTTGAGAGAGTATCAAGTATGTTAAAGCATCGTAAGGTAGAAAATAATTTTTTTTAGAGTGTGCGAATCACATGTCAATTGAGACAAAAAAAGGCTTAAGATAAGATTGTTTTACAAGATGGAATTCAACCTACGTGATGCTTGAAAGTGTTCTTTGTTACCAACATGCATTTTGTCATTTAGAACTAAGTGACTCAAATTATAAGCACTATCCTTCTATCGATGAATGGGAAAAGGCTACAAAATTTTTGAAGTTTTTGGTTATTTTTTATAATGCTACCTGCATGTTTTTTGAATCCAAGTATCCTATAGCAAATCTCTACTTTCGTGCAGCATTTATAATTTATTTGAATTTAACACAATACAGGAGAGTAGGAGTGGAGCACCAGTCAAGATTGATAACCAAGAGGTCCCCATGAGAGACCACTTCCGATACTTAGGATCATTGATCCATGAGAGTGGAGAGATTGAGAGGGAGGTCACCCAGAGAATCCAAGCAGGTTGGAACAAATGGAGATGTGCATCAAGTGTTTTATATGATCGGCGGGTGCCACTCAAACTAAAGGGAAAATTCTATAGGATGGCTATTAGGCCGGCCATGCTCTATGGATCAGAGTGTTGGGCAAGTATGAACATCATACTCATAGGCTGAGTGTCACAGAAATGAGGATGTTGAGATGGATGAGTGGTAAGACAAGAAATGATAGAATTAGAAATGAAAATATTAGAGACAGTTTTGAGAAGATATGGAGGGAGTCATGCAAGAAATTCCCAACACTGAGGAGATATTTATAGGAGCAGACTTAAATGGCCATGTAGGAAAAGATAAGGAAGGATATGATAGAATACACGGAGGGTATGGTATAGGTGAACGAAACGAGATGGGGGAGAATATCCTCAATTTTGCTTTGTCATATAACCTATCCATTGCAAATACACTCTTTAAGAAGAGGGATGAACACTTAATAACCTTTAAAAGTGGACTTCATAAAAGTCAAATAGACTTTTTTCTACTTAGGAATAATGAACGATCTATATGTAAGGATTGTAAGGTGATACCCGGTGAGAGTTTAACCTCACAACATAGGTTAATGGTTATAGATATTCATATTAAAACATGGAGTAAAAGAACTGAACTTAATACACATCCAAAAACTAAGTGGTGGAACTTAAAAGGAGAGAAAATGACCTCATTCAAAAATAAGTTGATGGTAGAAGGAAATTGCAACTATGAAATGTATAAATACCATGTGGACTAATATGGCTGAGTCTATTAAGAAAGTGGCAAAAGATGTCTTAGGAGTATCTAAAGGTAAAAGGCTATTAACAAAGGAAACATGGTGGTGGAATGAAACAGTGCAAAAAGCTATTAAAGAAAAACGAATGCATTTTAAAGCATGGCAAAAGATTAGAAATAATGAAAACTATGAACAATATAAGAATGCTAAAAACGTTGCTAAGAGAATAGTAAGTGAGGCAAAACTTAAAGCATATGATGAGCTCTATAATGGACTAGGAACAAGAGAAGGTGAGAAAGATGTGTTTAAACTTGCAAAAGTAAGAGAACAGAAGGGTAAGGACTTAGAGCATGTTAGGTGCACTAGAAGCGATGATCAACGGGTATTAGTCAAAGATGATGAGATCAAACAAAGGTGGGAAATATACTTTCAAAAATTGTTAAATGACAATGGCCCTGAGAATATAGGGATTGAAAATACTATAAATCTAAATAACACTGGATATTATAGATATGACCGTAGGATTATAATGCTTGAAGTAAAAGAGGCCTTGAGAAAGATGAAATCAGGAAAGGCCATGGGGCCTGATGGTATACCAATAGAGGTTTGGAAGCATATGGGAGATAGTGGGGTAGTTTGGTTGACCAAGTTGTTTAACAAGATTATAAAATCAAAGAAAATGCCTGATGAGTGGAGGAAAAGCTCTATTGTACCAATCTATAAGAATAAAGGAGACATTCAGAGCTGCACTAATTATCGAGGGATCAAACTTATGAGCCACACCATGAAACTTTTTGAAAGAGTGATTGAGAAGAGGCTACGACATGAAACAAGTGTATCCTGAGAATCAATTTGGTTTCCATGCTCCGGGAGGTCTACTATGGAAGCTATTTTCTTACTAAGACAATTAGTAGAGAAATATAGGAGAGGTGAAAAGACCTACACATGGTCTTTATTGACTTAGAGAAAGCTTATGATAGAGTCCCTAGAGGGTTAATATAGAGGGTGTTGGGTGTTAAAGGGGTTTCTCAGTGGGTATATATAGACATAATTAAAGATATGTATGAGGGAGCAAGAATAAATGTTAAGACCATTAGTGGCGTGATCGGTGATTTTCTCTGCCATCCGTTTGATTGCACCAAGGATCAAAGATTGAGTCCATACCTTTTCACATTAGTTATGGATGAGTTAACAAAACATCCGCATGAGGAGATTCCTCGGTGCATGCTATTTGCGACGATATAGTCCTACTTAATGAGACAAGGGAGGGTGTAAACATAAAGCTAGAGTTATGGAGAAAAGCATTAATAGAATCCAAGGATTTAAAATTAGCCGAACTAAGACAGTAATATATGGAATGTAATTTTAGTAAGGAGAGTAGGAGTGGAGCACCAGTCAAGATTGATAACCAAGAGGTCCCCATGAGAGACCACTTCCGATACTTAGGATCATTGATCCATGAGAGTGGAGAGATTGAGAGGGAGGTCACCTGCAGAATCCAAGCAAAGTTGGAACAAATGGAGATGTGCATCGTGTGTTTATGTGATCGCGGTGCCACTCAAACTAAAGGAAAAATTCTATAAAGATGGCTATTGTGCCGGCCATGCTCTATGGATCGTAGTGTTGGGCTTAAGGAACATCATACTCATAGGCTGAGTGTCGTAAATGAGGATGTTGAGATGGATGAGTGGTAAGACAAGAAAGGATAGAATTAGAAATGAAAATATTAGAGAAAATTTAGGGATAGCACCAATAGGTAACAAGATGAGGGAGATTAGACTTAGATGGTTTAGACATGTTCAAAGGAGGCCACCAACTACGCACTTTCGCTAGAAGGAGTGAGGCAATACAAGTTGAAGGTTCTAAAAGGGCAAGGGGAAGGCCCAAAAGAACGTGGATAGAAGTGGTGAGGAAAGATTTAAAAACTTTGGGACTAAATGAAACCATAGTATTTAATAGAGTGGAATGGAGGAATAAGATTCATGTGGCCGACCCCTAATTGGGATAAGGTCTTGATGATGATGATGATGATGAGAAGTGATGATAATTATATGAAGCATATGTCCACCTAAATGTTTGCCATGTTTTCAAAGTACTAGTCTAAATTCAGCACCATTTTGGCAATTGCATGTGTGTTGGATCCTTGATATAAGCTCTTCTTTGTGGAATTCTCATACAAGAAATTGTTTGGTAATAGTTGCTTGGAGTTTGCTCAAGTTTGAGAAAAGTTGTTCTCTCTCTTCAATGAATATATGGTTAAGAGTTCCCCTAATCCTTCCTCATCTTCCCCAATGGCGAGAGGCAGTGCTCTTAATGCTGATGATAGACAAAACTTGTCATATAGTCAAGAGGTTTTAGATGTCATAAAGGTAATTATATTTATAATTATATCTTTTATTAGATGTCACTTAGGATACTAAATTTACTATGAATTGTCTTACATTAAGTTGAATAATATAATTGCATTTGTATTAGGAATTTGATTCATTTGAAAGTGAAGAATGTTATTTAGCTATGCAAAAATTATAATTGGAGCTTTATTTGGATGAACCAAGGTTGCAAGAGTCAAAGATGGATATTCTTGCGTTCTGGAAAGGCAATTAATACAGGTTGGTTGATTAATAATCTCTTGTCTCATAAAAATAATATTTTTTATAATCTTATTTACATTTATATTTGATTCAAATGTTGATTTTAGGTATCCTAAACTTGCTACCACTGCTCGTGATGTCTTAAGCATTCCTATATCTACAGTTGCATCAGAGTCTGCTTTTAGTGTTGGTGGTTAGGTTCTTGACCAATATAGAACTGCTTTAAATCCTGATATAGTGCAAGCGTTGATTTGTTTAAGAGATTGGTTATATGAATTGAAAGGTAATAATTTATGATTTTATATTTAAACTATATTTTATGTGAGCTTAGTACTAACTAATCCATGTTTATTCTATATGATTGAAGACTGGGATGAGCTTGCTAAGGACATTATAAGCATAAGTAGCAATGCAGGACCACCTTGACCAATTGAAGACTCTTGAACAATTCATTTTGATTAATTTGTATAATTTTCAGAACTTACATTAATTTGTTGTGTTTGATATATTGATGAAAGTAGATTTCTCTCACGTGCTACTTAATCCCCAGTTATTTACTACTATTGCAGTTATTTGATTCATTTGAATCTCTTTTAGGACCTTATGTGAGTAGTGTAAAATTTTGTGTTGTTTCTAAATAAAATATTATAGGAACTTTATTGCTATGGATCAAGGTTCGCCAATAGTCTAACTGTCTAATACTAAAACATGTCATATCAGATGGGTCATTTCGTGTCGTAACAGTCACTAATTATTGTGTTACCGAGTCGGGTCATGTTGACTTGTTTAATAAATAGGTTGTGTTAACAAATTATGTCATTTCGTGTCATGTTCTGTTGTGTCATCCAAACACAACTCAGTAACATAATCGTGTTACATGGGTCGTGTCATATCAATTTTTTAAGAATCGAGTCGTGTTCGGGTCAAAGGTTTTTGGCACGACTATTAATTGTATCATATTCGTGTCGACACGAACACGACCCACCAACCCAAATTGCCAGCCCTAGTTCTAGCGGTGACTAGTCTTCCCTAATGTTGGCACCCTGGGGTAGATCCACATAAAGGATGGCTAATTAGGATCTGGTATGGCCATTTTTTGAAATCATACTGCTTCTACGGTGCTGGATCTATGGCAGCAAATGTGAGATTTTTGGTGTATGGGACTGGAATGAGGCATTGTCCCATCTTCATCTTTAGTGTCTTGCTTTAGTAGCCGATGTCATACAACACTACTTGGAGAAGTTTCTAGCTCCAATCAAATTCTCAATTATAAAACTTTGGTTGAAATCAATAGTGGCATCACATTCTTCTTTCCACGTGAAAAGGCTCTTAATGGGGAATTGGGAGCAAGCTTGGGAATGTGCACGTAATTGATTTCACATAGAGGAAAGTGCACATATATCTTAAGGCACTTGTCAAATGAAAAATTAGTGGACCTGTATTAGTTCACCACATATGACACATGTACCTTCCTCGTGATAAAAAAATAAATAATAATAAAAATGATAGAAAAGGGGATTTAATGGCAACATATAAGTGCACACCTTATAAAATTTTCTCAAACCTTTTATAGCTGAACACATGGCTAGTATTAATTTGAATTATTTATTTAATATTTGAATTAATTGACTGTTAATTTAGAAAAATCTTCTAAATTAGTCAATAATTATACTTTAATTCATGACATTATTAACATCATAAATTATTTAGTTTTAATTTATGGTATGCTTATATGGAATTGTCTTGATATGAAAATTATTTTTTGGATGTCAAGTGATTAATATGTATTTAAGATTTGAAGAATAACCACTGCATCCTTAAATATAAAATACATATATTAAGTATTTAATTAAATATGTTGATCACATTATGTTTTAAATGACATCAAATTCTAACTAATATATTAATATAGTAATTTTATCCCACAAAAAAATTATTATATAAATATGATTAGTTAGGATGAAATAGTAAAATTAATTTTTATTTCTTAATTAGCCCACGGGCATTAAGAAATATTTCTAATATACTAGTTTCATCATAAATGTTAGTGAATTAATTTTTTATTAAAATCTTTGCCCAGAGGTAGATTTTAATGACATGTGATTCATATTTATTTGATTTGACTTACATTGATAAGCGTATCATTATAATGGATGGATTATGCCTCATAATTGTTAGTAAGCATGTGTTATTTATTTATTTATTTATTACAATCATTCAATCTTTGATATTGTCTGATGAAAATTTTGAAGTTCCCTACTGTAATATCCTTAATTTTTTGTATAAATTAAGAAATTTATAATAAATTAGATAAAAATTTATAGATGGAATTTGAATATAAAAACTTAAAAATTAGAAAGTGCTTATCAATATGATTCCAACAACATAAAGAACGTGAAAAACGGAGCTCAAACGAATGAGTTATGAGTCATTGAAGTTATAGGGGTATTTTGGTAAATTGGCAGAGACGTAAAACAAAGGGGCCTGAATTGATAACGGCTCTCCCCTTCTTTTACATGTCTCTACCAGATCCAGCGATTTTGCGAAATCGCCGAAAGAAAACGTGAAAGCGAAGAGTTTCCCTTTCCCTTTAACTCTACAGCCTATATCTCCCTCCTCATGGCCTAATCACCACCACTTTTCCCGTTTTCATTGAGTTTTTTCCCAAAACCCTAGCTCTGCAAAATTCTAATTTTTTTGGCCAGTAAGGCTCCGGCAACGTCCACCAACGCCTAGCAAAACAAGGTAAGTCTTAAATCCTTGATTTTTTTTTATTAAATAGGTATATTGAAAAATAGAAAATACATGAAAAAATGTAGTTTTTCTTGGAACTTTAAGTGCACTACTGTTGGAGCACAAATCCATTGAGAAAACCCTGTTTGATTTCAAATCAGACCGTCCATCTTGCGTGCAAGAGACCCAAGATCAAACCCTTTTAATTTGGGAGAGATCCAACGGCTGGTATTGCCGAAAAATGTGAAAAACAGTACCTATGGAAGTTTTAGGAACATGAAAAAATTGCATAAAAACCATAGTTTTTGAAAAAATATCAAGGAAAAAAGATCATAGAAATGGAAACTAGACAAAATTTCGAACAAAATGGCTCAAAAACCAAGTGATTTGGACACCTATAGGGTCACCGAAGATGATTGGAAGCCGGTCGTCTTCCTGACGCCGGTTTCCACGTGCCGGTATAAACCGGGGCCGCCCGTGTAACCCAGTGTAAATTGGGCGCTGGTGTAAATCGGTGCACCACCCGACACCCTATAAATTAATAATATTAATTTATAAAGTGTTTTTACAAAAAACCTGATTTTGAGAGCTACAGAGGTCCAAATCGCGATCCGAAAGAGGCATTGTAACCGTATTGACGACGTGGACCTAAATTTAACCTAAAAACTTATAAATAACCACTTTTACTTTAGAAAATTTTTAAAATAGTGATGTGACATTGACAAATGCATCTGAACATATAAGTTAAAGGGACTTTTCGAGCAAACTGAGTGATCTCATGTTGAGGTAGGTGACGACAATTAATGTTTTATTTTAAATTTTGAAACTATGTATAATTCTAGCATTATGAGTGGTTGTGATTTAAATCGCATTTATTCTTAACCATTGATTTTATGAGATTTAGAGTTACGCTATGATTATGATAAATTGCATTCATGTATTGAATAAGCCTATGATAAATGATTTTATGAGCATGATATTATCTATTTATGCATAGATATCAAATTCTTTTCTTTATTACATTATTGAAATGGTTGGATTTGGATAAGAGAGAAAAGAGAGGCTTGGTAGCTGGTCCTTTTAGAGGCTAACCCCGAGATGAGGGGCATGCCTTGGGGATTGCGAGCTACGAGTACTCTTGAGTTTTAGCATATATATGATTTTTGTGTTTTTATGTTTTATAACGGGTGCTCTCACCCGGTGAGCGTCATTGTAACACCCCGGATTTTTAAGACAATTTTTTTTTTTATAATAATGGCAATTTAAATAAGAACATTTGGGATCCCATGAGAAAAGATTTATTTAACATTTTACTAAACCTATCTCAAAAACTCCGGGTGTTAATTTTCCTTTCACAAAATGGCGTACATGTAATTTAAACATAAATAAATAATCCACGTATAAATCAACGTCAAATAAATAGGCGCCTTTATTTTAAATCAAATAAACGTCCAAAAACGATTAATAATATGGCCCAGGGTCTATCCATCATAACATCCCATATAAATGTCCAATATATGTCCAAAGATCTAAATCACATCCAAATATAAAGTATGCAGTCCATAATAAAAATCCAAATGATAATCCTGTTTAATGACTCACATCCTTTGTCTAATACTATAGAAAAATGGTCTTGACTCTCACGGCTTCACATCAGCCTTGCTTTTCCTGTTATCGCGCTCGAGATCTAAGGCATTGCAAAACAAAGCAATGCCTCAGCAAGCTATCGCTTGTGTAGGTACATAGACAATTAATGTAATAAATGCAAGAAATAATGAACAGCATTTATGAAAAATCTAACATTTATGAAGATAGTGATATCATAATGCCATGTTCAATAAATGCCAATTTATTCCATATGCTAAAACATGAAATTCACGGAGTTAAAACATGACATGAATCAATAACATGGAGCATACAACAGAATAAGGGCACCCTAAGGTAATGGGTCCCACCACATCATACGAACATCACGATCGAGGAGTACACATAGTCAACCTACGAGTGTCGTCACACCCAGGAGCATACCATCTATAACCATGCTCATCATACATGCACACATAACAAGAATATGGGCCATCATCTTTGCGGTGGCAACCCTCGGGGTATCGACCACCAGCCGCTCCGTCGACACCATAACGGGAGACTTAACGTCGTCCCCATGGAAAGGCTCGGACCGGTGAGTGTTGACTATCCATGTTACCAAACCCCTAGGAATGCCATCACATGGGCAGGTGTCTATCATATCACAAACTCATCACATCATAATCTCGGAAGGTGGGTGGCCGAGCCACTATCCCTCCAGCATGGACGCCCATAGGGCGAAAGCACCGTCATCAAATATAAAACACGGAAATCATATGTATATGCTTAAAACTCAAGAGCACTTATAGCTTGCAATCCCCACAGAACATGCCCCTCATCACCGGGGTTGCTTTATCAGAAGGACCATTAAATAAGCCTCTATTCTCATTTCCATGTAAATCCATGCATTTTCTATATATATAATAAGAAATAAGTCTCTAAGTAAGCATAACAAATTAACATCATGCTTGTAAAAGCATTTGAAATAAGTTTATTCGGTAAAAGATTTCAATTTGGAATAACCATCCTGTCTGATAATGTCGCATGAAATCCATGGTAAATAAAAATCGCAATTTAAAACACAATCACACATGATCTTTATGTTTAAACATGGTTTAAAATCAAGGCAAAACATTAGTTGTCGTCACCTACCTCGGTGTGAGATCACTAGCTTGCCAATAACTCCCTTTAATTGGTATATTCAAGTGCACACACATGTCACATCACTATTTTAAAATTTTTTCTAAATAAAAAGTGGTCATTTCTAAGTTTTTAAGTTAAAACTAGGTCAGCGTCGTCAATACGGTCCGCAGCGCCTCTTTCGGATCGTGATTTGGACCTCTGCAGCTCCCAAAAATCAAGTTTTAGTGAAAACTACCCTCAAATGGGGCACCGGGACCACCATAAGGTGGTTTAAACCGGCGGCGCCTCTTGCCTCCGCCGGTTTACACCGGCGTACTCTGGCGCGCACGAAGACGCACGGCGTCGAGACGCCGCACGGAGGACGCGCGCGGCGCTGCCCGGCACGCCGTGACGCACGCGCGCGTGCGTCACGGTGCCGGGCAGCGCCGCGTCCGGTCCCCACCGCACCGCCAGCGCGGGCGTCCGCAGCGCTGCCCCGCGCGCACGCGCGTGCGGCATGGCGAGTCATCCGGCCGTCGTCCCTGATGCGTCCCGCTGTGCGTCATGGCGTCGGCGCAGGCGCCGGCAAGCCGGGTTGACGGCAGCCGAGGAGAAGACGGCAGGATTCGGTCGCCTCACGGCAGAGCCTCTGAGCTCCGTTTTGCGTGATTTTTGCGCCATTTTCTTCAGAATTCTCTCTAGAATCCATTTATGCCCTCCTTTTTCACTAATTTTCTCAAAAACCATGGCTTTTAAACGATTTTTCCCAAGTTCTAAAAACCTCCTAGGTCTTGGTTTTGAGTTTTAAAATTCCACTTAGTTGGATCACTCCCAAATTTAAAGGGTTTGCTCTTGGGTGTCTTTTGCACTAGTTGGGCGGTGCGATTTCCAAACGGACAACGTTTGGTCTATGAAATCATGCTCCAACAGTAGCGTGCACAAAGCCCCCAAAAATCAGATTTTTTTCCTAAATTTTAAATGGTTTTCTAATTAATTTTCTAATTAATAAATACAGAGAAAAACATGGATTTGAGCTTACCTTGCACCTGGCGGAGTTGCTCGTGTTGCCGGGGCTCCACTCGCCGGAAAATTCAAGTTTTCTACAGTCTAGGGTTTGCGTAGCATTCATGGAAACGCTCGAAGTGGAGCGTTTTGGCTCACAGAGGAGAGCGTCGATATAGGGTCTTAGAGTCATGGGGAAGAGAAACTCTTCCCCACACGTCTCTTCCCACGTCTCTCCGGCGATTTCGCCGGACTGGTAGAGACGTGTGTAGACAGGGGTGCCGTTATCAATTTGGACCCCTGTGTAACACGTTTCTGTCAAAAGACCATTTTGCCCTTACAACTTTGACGGCTCATAACTCCCTCGTTTGAGCTCCGTTTCTCGCGTTCTTGGTGGCGTTGGATTCGTATCGACGAGCACTTTCTAATTATTATGTTTTCAGGAAATAATTTCATCCATAAATTTTTATTTTAATTTATTTAATAATTTCCTATTTTTATCTTAAAAATTAAGGATATTACAGTCATGCTAGAAGGGATAGGGCCGGCCACCCACCCTCCGAGATTTGTGATGTGATGAGACTTTGATATGATAGACACCTGCCCGTAGATGGCATTTGGTAGGGGTTGGTAACATGGATAGTCCACACTACTAGTCTAGGCCTTTCCACGGGGATGGATGCTAAGTCTCCCGTTATGGTGTTTGGGAGTGGTGGCGGTTGAGACCCATGGAGGTTTGCCACTACGGCATGACAATTCATACTATTATTATGTGTGCTTGCATGATGAGCATGGTGATGAGATGATATCCTTGGGTGTGACGACACTCAGAGGTTGGATATGAGTACTCATGATCAGTGATATTTGTTATATGATGCTAGTGGGGCCCATTACCTTAGGGTGCTATTATTATTATTGTATGCTCATTTATATTGATTCATATCATGTTTTAAATCCATGGAATGCATGTTTGGGCATATTTGATAAATGGATATTATATTGGCATGAGTTATAATAATTTTATCGTCATAAATGATAGATATTTTATTTTGTCATTACTGTCATTCCATCTTTATTGCATTAATTGTCTATGTACCTACACAAGTAATAGCTTGCTGAGGCATTGCTTTGTTTTGCAATGCCTCAGATCTCCAGTGTGACATCAGGAAGGGCAAGACCGTTGAGAAACCGTGATAGCAGTGGGGGATTTCTTTACTTGATTGATAGACAGCGATGTAAGTTAATAAACATGATTATCATTTAATTTTCTTTATGGACTGTATGCTTTATTCTATGGATTTGATTAAGACAATTAAACATATGATGGACATTTAATGGGATGTTATGATGGATAGACCTTGGGTCATATTATTATGATGTTTTGGATATTTATTGATTTGAAAATAAAGGTGCCGATGCATTTTGACGTTGATTGACATGTTATTATTTTAATTCTATTATCACGAAATTATAATTATGATGTGAATGAAATTGCGATGTTTTTAGAAAAAGAAAATAACACCCGGAGGTTTTTAAGAAATGTTTTAGTAAACAAATAAATAAAAACTTTTTCTCATGGGATCCCAAATGCCATTGTTATTATTATATAAAAAAAATGTCATAAAATTTAGGGGTGTCACACCTACTTAACTAGTGACAACTATAAAATTTGGAAGGAGAAAATTCTCTTTCATTTAGGGTATATGGATCTTGACTACGCTCTTTGTAAGGAAAAGCCTCTTGGAATTACGGAATCTAATACTAATGCAAAGATCACTCTATATGAACGATGGGAGTGATCTAATCGCTTGAGCATGATGTTTATTAAATCTTGCATCAACATTAGAAGCTATGGGTCGATACTTAAATGTGAGAATGTCAAAGATCTTATAAAAGCCATTAATGAACAATTTGAGTCATTAGATAAAGCACTGTCTAGTACCTTAATGAACAAGTTGTCATCAATGAGACTGACTAGCACTAAAGGAGTGTGCGAGCACATTATGTGGATGAGGGACATAGCTGCTCAGCTAAATTCATTATAAATTGAGATATCTGAGTCCTTTTTAGTGCACTTTGTCTTGAACTCTCTCCCTTCTCAGTATAGACTATTCAAAATTTCATACAACACATAAGGAAAAATGGTCAATTAAATGAACTTTTGACCATGTGTGTTCAAGAAGATGAGAGATTAGTTCAAGAAATGGGTGAGAGTGCATATATGGCGACCTATAAAAAGGACAAGAAACAAGCCATAAAAAACAAAGCAAAAGGCAAAGCTATAGCCCATACTAACAAGAAAGAGGCTATGAGATGTTTCTTTTGTAAAAAGAATGGACACATAAGGAAAGATTGCCCTAAGAGGAAGGCTTGGTTGGAAAAGAAAGGTAATCTCAATTCTTTTGCATGTTATGAATCTAATATAGTTGATGTTTTACATACCACATGGTGGATTGATTCTGGTTCTACAATCCATATTTGTAATACCATGCAGGGTTTTCTAAATAAAAGGAGATAGATGGAAAGTGAATGGAGCATCTATTTAGGTTATAAGATGCGTTCACTTGTCAAAGCTATGGGGACATTTAGGCTTGTTTTACAAACTGGTTTTGTACTGGATTTGATAAGAACCTTTTATATTCCTATATTTTTTTGGAATTTGATTTCTGTATCTAAACTTATGCCACTTGGATCTTCCTTCTATTTTCATGAAACTTCTTTTTATTTATACAAAAATTTAGTAGTTGTTGGAAGTGGTACAATGAATTATGATTTGTACAAAATTTATTTAAATAATGATGTTTCCAATAAAGTCATAGATGTACATGGTAATGTTGGTATTAAGCGTAACATCATGGATAAAAAATCCTCTATGTTGTAGCACAGGAGATTAGGATATATCTCCATTGATAGAATCAAAAGGCTAGTAAAAGATGGAGTTCTTGAAACTCTTGATTTTATAAACTTTGATTCATGTGTGGACTGTATTAAAGGCAAGCAGACTAATAAGTTGAAAAAGGGTGCTAAGAGGAGTTCTGACGTATTAGAGATTATACATACTGACATTTGTTGTCCTAACATGAGCATGGATGGTTAGAAATATTTCATTACCTTTATAGATGACTAATGATTTATGTATCTCTACTTGCTTTATAACAAGAGTGAAGCGTTAAATGCTTTTAAAATATATAAAGCAGAGGTAGAGAAACAATGTGGTAAACAAATCAAAATCGTGAGATCTAACAGAGGTGGTGAATATTATGGTAGGTACGCAGGGACTGGAGAGGTACTTGATCTATTTGCTAAGTTTCTTCAAGAGCAAGGTATTATAGCTCAAAACGCCTTGTCTGGTTCACTATATCAAAATGGTGTAGCAAAAAGAAGAAATAAAACTTTAATGGACATGATGAGGAGTATGCTCAACAACTTTAATCTTCCTTTCTCATTATGGAGTGAAGCTATAAAAACAGCAGCATATATATTAAACCGAGTTCCAACTAAGGCTGTTTCTAAAACGTCATTTGAATTATGAAAAGGTTGAAAACTGAGTTTGAGACATATACACGTTTGGGGTTGTCCAACTAAAGTTAGAGTTTACAATTCATATGAAAGGAAGTTGGACTCGAGGACTATTAGTGCATATTTTATTGGATATACTGAAAAGTCTAATGGATACAAATTTTATTATCCATCCTATAGCAATAGAATTGTGGAATCAAGAAATGCTAAATTTCTTGAGAATGATATGGTTATTGGGAGTTATCGACCTCAAAACTTAGTTTTTTAGGAAAATCAAGTTTCTAATCCAACTCCCACATCAAGTAGCAGATTAGTTATAATTAGTGACACCTATCAAAATATGATGGATATTAGACAACCAATTGTTGAAAATCCATGTCAAGTTGATAATGTTTTAGTAGATCACATTGAGCATCAATCATAACAAGTTGATGATCAGGAACCTCCACAAGAGGCTGATGATATAGTATTGAGGAGATCTATTAGAGTAAGGAAGTCAGTGATTTCTACTGACTATGTTGTCTACCTACAAGAATCTGACTATAATATTAATGTCGAAAATGACTCTGAGACGTTTTCACAAGCTATGAATAGTAGCAAATCTAAATTATGGCATGATGCTATGAAAGATGAAATCGAATCCATGATATATAATCAAGTCTAGGATCTTGTGGAGTTGCCTAATGGGGCAAAGACCATTGGCTGTAAATGGATTTTTAAAACCAAGAAAGACTCATTATGCAACATTGAACGATAAAAGGCTAGACTTGTTGCAAAAGGATTCACACAAAAGGAAGGAATCTATTATAGAAAAACATTTTCTCCTGTTTCTAAAAAGGATTCTTTTTGTATCATCATGCCATTAGTTGCTCATTTTGACTTAGATTTACATCAGATGGATGTGAAAATGGCATTCCTCAATGGTGACTTAGAGGAAGATGTTTATATGAAACAACCTGAGGGTTTTATCTTAAGTGATGGTGGTCATTTAGTTTGTAAGCTTAAAAAGTCTATATATAGACTGAAACAAGCCTCTCATCAGTGTTATTCAAAATTTCATAATGTTATCTCTTCATTTGGTTTCATAGAGAACATTATGGATGAATGTATATATCACAAGGTTAGTGGGAGTAAGATCATTTTTCTAGTCCTGGATGTGGATGACATTTTACTTGCAACTAATGATATGTGATTGCTATATGAAATGAAACTATTTCTCTCTCAAAACTTTAATATGAAGGATATTGGTGGGGCATCTTTTGTCATTGGCATTAAGATTGATAGAGACATGTCTTATGGTATCTTAGGCTTGTCTCAGGAAGTTTATATCAACAAAGTTCTTGAGAGATTCAGGATGAAAGATTGTTCACCCAGCATAGCACCTATTATTAAGGGTGACAGATTCAGCTTGAAGCAATGTCCCAAAAATGACTTTGAAAGGGAATAGATTAAAAACATTCCTTATGCTTCAGATGTTGGCAGCCTAATGTATGCTCATGTCTGTACTAGACTAGACATTGCATTTGTTGTTGGAATGTTGGGAAGATATCAAAGTAACACAGGGTTGAATCACTGGAGAGTTGCAAAGAAGGTCATGCGAAACCTTTAAGGGACTAAAGATTACATGCTTACATATAGACGGACTGATGACTTGGAGGTTGTTAGATATTCAAATTCAGACTTCGCTGGTTGTGTTGATTCTCGTAAATCAATAACTAGATATATCTTCTTATTTGCTAGAGGAGCTATATCGTTGAGAAGTGCAAAGCAATCTTTGATTACTACTTCTACTATGGAAGCTGAGTTTGTTTCTTATTTTGAGGCGACCAGGTAGGGTATATGGTTGAAGAGTTTCATTTCTGGGCTTCGAGTTATTGATTCCATCCCTAGGCCATTGAAGATATACTGTGACAATTCAGCTGCTGGATTCTTTGCTAAGAATAATAAAAGTGGAAGTCATAGTAAGCTCATTGACATCAAGTACTTAGCAGTTGGAGAGCACATAAAAAGGAATGAAGTGCTCGTTTAACATATTCGTATTAAGCTGATGATTGCAAATCCTTTGACGAAAGGCATGCCACCAAAGTTATTTAAGGATCATGTAACGTGAATGGGACTTTGTTCTTATTTGTCATATTTTGTTTGAGCTATCATGCCATACTTGTAGCATATATTAGTAATGAAACTCTGAATTCTTGAATTTGTCTCTATTTTGTTTGTATATATTTATGATTGGATGACAAATATTTATGGTTTGACCCAGAATAAGCATTCGAGGCTTATTCATAAAGATAAAATGTCACATAAAAGGCTTTTCAAAGAAGATAATTACATTATAATATATGGAAGGTAATAATTGTTTATAAAGAAATTACCGACATGATTCATGTAATTTATTTCTTTGGTTGAGCATGAAGCGATTTTGACTAGTATGTTAAGATTTATGACTGTTACAAATATTTGGACCAAAACTCCGCCAATGCCGGTCCCAAGCCCGGATAAAAAAGGAGGAGGGTCTTGCGTCAGCAAAATGGCCTAAGGGGGAAGGTGAAGATGATTCTATTATTTCTTTCTTACAAATGAATATGCATTTGTATATTAGTTTGTGAGGAAGAAATGAGAATCATCTCCAGCTTCTTAAAAGATGGCAACCCTTGTATTAGGTAGCCAATACGGGGAAGTTGAAGATGATTCTATTATTTCTTTCTACAAATAAATATACATTTGTATATTAGTTTGTGAGGGAGAAATGAAAATCATCTTCGGCTTTCTAAAAATATGGCACACCCTTGCGTCAGCAAATGCACCAAGGGTGAAGCCGAAAGATGATTTTAATGATTGTAATGATTTTCATGATTTTTATGAAAATCACCTTCAGCTTTTAAACTATGGCATCTCCAACATGACATGAATCGAAATTTGAAATTCGCTCAAGCTAGGGCGTTCCCCATAAGCGACGTGTTGCATCGGATCCCGGATGCGGTGAAAAATAGGCAAGGGTTGCTAGGGCGTTCTCCCGTAAGCGACGCCACATCGGATCCGGGTGTAGTGAAAAATGGGCAAGGGCTGCTTGGCGGCCCCTCGAAAGCGACGCGCCGCATCGAACCAGTGCGGTGGAAAAGTGGACATGGGTTCATACCATGGAGGTCGAGAAAGGCGATAGTAAATGAGAATCTCCAAATCATAAGATTCGGTGATCGCTACATGGAATATAGGGACATTGATGTGTAAGAGTTTCTGAGTTAGTAGACACGATAAAACGTAGGAGAGTCAACATCGCAGATATCAAGAAACCAAGTGGAAAGGGGCTAAAGCTAGAGAAATAGATGGGTATAAATTATGGTACGTAGGAAAGGAAAATAATAGAAATGGCGTAGGAATAATAGTGGATAAGGAATTAAAGGATAAAGTTGTGGACATTAAAAGAATCAGTGATAGAATAATAATAATAAAAATGATTCTAGGAGAGCATATTATAAATATTATAAGTGCATATGCACCACAAGTAGGGCTACAAGATATAATTAAGAGACAGTTTTCGGAAGATATGAAGGGAGTCATGCAAGAAATTCCCAATACCGAGGGAATATTTATAGGAGCGTACTTAAATGGCCATGTAGGAAAAGATAAGGAAGGATATGATAGAATACACGGAGGGTATGGTATAGGTGAACGAAACGAGATGGGGGAGAATATCCTCGATTTTGCTTTGTCATATAACCTATCCATTGCAAATACACTCTTTAAGAAGAGGGATGAACACTTAATAACCTTTAAAAGTGGACTCATAAAAGCCAAATAGACTTTTTCTACTTAGGAATAATGAACGATCTATATGTAAGGATTGTAAGGTGATACCGGTGAGAGTTTAACCTCACAACATAGGTTAATGGTTATGGATATTCATATCAAAAGATGGAGTAAAAGAACTGAACTTAATACACATCCAAAAACTAAGTGGTGGAACTTAAAAGGAGAGAAAATAACCTCATTCAAAAATAAGTTGATGGTAGAAGGAAATTGGAATTATGAAAATGTAGTAAATACCATGTGGACTAATATGGCTGAGTCCATTAAGAAAGTGGCAAAAGATGTCTTAGGAGTATCTAAAGGTAAAAGGCTATTAACAAAGGAAACATGGTGGTGGAATGAAATGTTGCAAAAAGCTATTAAAGAAAAACGAATGCATTTTAAAGCATGGCTGAGATTAGAAATAATGAAAACTATGAACAATATAAGAATGCTAAAAACGTTGCTAAGAGAATAGTAAGTGTGGCTAAACTTAAAAGCATATGATGAGCTCTATAATAGACTAGGAACAAGAGAAGGTGAGAAAGATGTGTTTAAACTCAGAAAGGTAAGAGAACAGAAGAGTAAGGACTTAGAGCATGTTAGTGTGCATTAGAAGCGATGATCAAAGGGTATTAGTCAAAGACGCCGAGATCAAACAAAGGTGGGAAATCTACTTCCAAAAATTGCTAAATGACAATGGCCCCGAGAATAGAGGAATTGAAAATACTATAAATCTAAATAACATCTGAATATTATAGATATGAACGTAGGATTAAAATGCTTGAAGTAAAAGAGGCCTTGAGAAAGATGAAATCGTGAAAGGCCATGGGGCCCGATGGTATACCAATAGAGGTTTGGAAGCATATGGGAGATATTGGGGTAGTTTGGTTGACCAAGTTGTTTAACAAGATTATAAAATCAAAGAAAATGCCTGATGAGTGGAGCAAAAGCTCATTGTACTCAATCTATAAGAATAAAGGAGACATTCGTAGCTGCACTAATTATCGAGGGATCAAACTTATGAGCCACACCATGAAACTTTTTGAAAGAGTCATTGAGAAGAGGCTACGACATGAAACAAGTGTATCGGAGAATCAGTTTGGTTTCATGCCTGAGAGGTCTACCATGGAAGCTATTTTCTTACTAAGACAATTAGTAGAGAAATATAGGGAGGAGAAAAGACCTACACATGGTCTTTATTGACTTAGAGAAGGCTTATGATAGAGTCCCTAGAGAGTTAATATGGAGGGTGTTAGGTGTTAAAGGGGTTTCTCAGGGGTATATAGACATAATTAAAGATATGTATGAGGGAGCAGTAACAAATGTTAAGACCACTAGTGGCGTGACTGGTGATTTTCCTGTCACTGTCGGATTGCACCAAGGATCGGCATTAAGTCCATACCTTTTCACATTAGTTATGGATGAGTTAACAAAACATCGCATGAGGGAGATTCCCTGGTGCATGCTATTTGCAGAGACGATATAGTCCTACTTGATGAGACAAGGGAGGGTGTCAACATAAAGCTAGAGCTATGGAGAGAAGCATTAGAATCGAAAGGATTTAAAATTAGCCGAACTAAGACAGAATATATGGAATGTAATTTTAGCAAGGAGAGTAGGAGAGGAGCACCAGTCAAGATTGATAACCAAGAGGTCCCCATGAGAGACCACTTCCGATACTTAGGATCATTGATCCATGAGAGTGGAGAGATTGAGAGGGAGGTTACCCAGAGAATCCAAGCAGGTTTGGAACAAATGGAGATGTGCATCTAGGGTTTTATGTGATTTGGGCGGGGTGCCACTCAAACTAAAGGGAAAATTCTATAAGATGGCTATAAGGCCGGCCATGCTCTATGGATCGAGTGTTGGGTGCGGTTAAGGAACATCATACTCATAGGCTGAAAAGTGTTGCGTAAATGAGGATGTTGAGATGGATGAGTGGTAAGACAAGAAAGGATAGAATTAGAAATGAAAATATTAGAAGAAATTTAGGGATAGCACCAATAGGTAACAAGATGAGGGAGATTAGACTTAGATGGTTTGGACATGTTCAAAGGAGGCCAACAACGGCACCAGTTAGAAGGAGTGAGGCAATACAAGTTGAAGGTTCTAAAAGGGCAAGGGGAAGGCCCAAAAGAACGTGGATAGAAGTGGTGAGGAAAGATTTAAAAACTTTGGGACTAAATGAAGCCATGGTATTTAATAGAGTGGAATGGAGGAATAAGATTCATGTGGCCGACCCCTAATTGGGATAAGGTCTTGATGATGATGATGACAAATATTTGGACCAAGTGGGAGAATGTTGGAATTTTAGAGGTCCAAAAACATTATATTCAAATCCAACATTTACGCATGTGGTCCAGAAGATCACTTGAAGAACTACTTCAAATCTACTGCTATGGCTGGAGGTAAGTTACTGTTCATCCATTTAATTTGCTTCTGCATTTTTCTGATTTACTGTAAACATCTGTGAATGGGTTTACACCATCTGCTCATTTCTGGCATATTGCTCTTTTCTATGTGCAAATTGGAGGCGGCAAAAAGATGAATCTGATATAAGTGCAACAGTAAAGAAATTCCAAGTACGGAAGCCTGAGTTAGCACAAATTTTGACATTTCATTCCGATACACAGAGCATCATTCCTGATGCCAAAGTTTGTCATACACATTACATTATCTTGGTTTTCTGGTTATAAATGGAAATGCCTTGGGATCTTTTGCATTCTCTGTGGAGAGGACTTGTTTTCTATACATATTGGTTATGATGGTAGAGCCATTGGTCAAAAGTACAGCGTTTGATATATACTAGTGAAAGTACACGTGGATTCGTCCAATATTGACATCCACAGTTTCAAATGCAAGGTGAATTTTGAGATTCATGGCCCTGGTCTTCACCTATCAATGAACGCATGTGCAGCTACAGCAATCGCAGTTTCTTTGGGAATTTCTCTCGCCCAAGTTGCAGAATCTTTAGTGAGATTCAGGCCAGTTCAAATGAGGTCAGAGCTCGAAATTGCTGGAAATGCTTTCCTTGTAATCAATGATGTTTGCAACGCCAACCTCACTGGCATGAGGGCTGCCATCAATACACCAAAAGCTGTGGACTGTAGGGGAATAGGGTGGCCGTTATGGGAGCAGCAGAAGCAGATGCTCACGAGTCAGTGTTGAAAATGTCTTGCGATTCCCATCTTAAATTGGTTGCAGTTGTTGGGAATAAATTTCTTGCAGCAGTTGAAAAGTTGAACTTACTAACAGACTTGGACATTATATTTTCAAAGACTTGGAATCTTTAGTTCTCAGAAGTTACGAAAAGTTTAAATGCTAATGATGTCATTTTGGTGAAAGGTAGTGCAATGAAGATGGAAAAATCGTTCATTCAAAACCAATGATTGCATGCATGAATAAAGGAGGCATGGAGTCAACCTGGTCATCTTTCTGGTTGTCTTTCCTAAATTATGTAAACATTGGTTTAGTGAGCGTGTAATTGTTTTCTGCTCATCAGTTTTTCCTTTTGTTATCAACCCCAGGTTCGTTTGGTGCAACAAAGGGTGCAATCTATGTGTAAACTTCCACTATAATAAGATAAATACCAGTTCCTATTGTTTGAGCAGTTATTTCATAAATCCTTGAGTCAATGATTACTAACTCATCCTCGTAGGTTATATCCTCGACCATTATGGTTTATCATATGAATCTGTGTTTTGCCAAAGCGAGTTAATTTACCGCTCCTGTTCACTCTAGTGTGTTTATGAAAATTTGAGTGCATTATGCATGCACTTACCGAAGTCAACTTTACTTCAACTCGGGCGAGTTCTCATTTGGCCAGGGGCTTTTAACATTGGTTTTGTCAGTGTGATTGGATAGTGGAACAATAGGTTTATTACTGTTAGTGACCAGGCAGATGAAACCAATGTTTAAAACTCGTTCGTTAAGTCAATCTGCTCGATTATAGAATACTCCTTAAGTTTCTGGGACGAAAAAGAAATCAATTCTAAAAGCGAAGTTACTAAATAACATCCTGCTTCTGATACCATACAAGAACAGGATATATAATGTGAAGTATGGATTTTGAAGTTACAGAACTGGAATTAAGAGAATGGTAATCAAAAGCAGCCTTGCTTACTCTCACCCTGTACTGATGATTATCGTGCTGAGCATTAATTTATGCTTCAATAGGCTTTCACCATTGACTCTTAACATTTCTAAGGCTTGACGTACTGTTATTTGTATATCTGTCGTACATTAATGGATTCCAGGTAATGAAGTTATTATGATGAGTCGATGTGTACAATCTCTCTCCTTGTACTGAAAGATGCTGGTATATTCTTCAAATATGAGGGAAGTGTCATCAGGTAATGGGCTTGATAATGGCACTTATCACTTCAGTTTACACTAACAATTGGTATCAAACAAAGAGTCTAGGTATTGACGACAGTGGATTTCATAGTGATTCAATTATTAGTTTTGCCTTCAATAAGCATTAATCATAAGAAACTCGTAGAGGAATTCTGGGAGAGAGGATTTATGAATTGGATCGGCTTATACACTAGGTGGAGATCCAGATAATCCAATGTGCAGCCTTGTGTGCCGTGATGATGTGAACATTAGTGGGCTTTGCTGCCATTGGTGGGAGCAAATCTGCCCCACATGAGATCCAGAGAACCTCAGCACCATATATATTTGCCTCCCATTGGAAAAATCCTCTTGAATTGGCAGCAAACCTGAGGGACTGCACCACTTGTGATGCACATCGTAGTTTTAGATACGCAACAAAAATCTTCCAACACTTAGCCGTCCCACTTCTGTAATTTGATAGGATCCTCATGAGATCATAAAGTGACTCATGTATATCAAATTCAGGTGGTCCCACCAATCAGATGGATGGACAATGTCCACCTGTCAAGTACTGAACTTTTTCCTCAATAATTTCACCAAAACAATCTAATTGTAGTGCACTACAGCCATTGCAGAAATTTGCTACTGCAGCTGCCTGATCAAGACAAGATAGTGATGCAAAGTTGATCCGACTTGATCCAGAAACCTTTTGAAAAGGCAGAGTTTGTGAGCCCATTTCAAAAGTAGGATATTAGATTCACTTATAGACGTCTAGTACAGCTGTTCTACATCCTAATGTTTTCCTATATATGAAATAGAAGCTAACAGTGCTCTGTATAATCATGCCTTTCTGTACTTCTCCTCGCAACAGAGATACTCCTGTTAGTCTTTCTTAGAAAGAATTCAGAAACCTAAAAAGGCTTATATCAGTTCGAATTTAACACTTACAACCTGATAAGGACTAATAAAGTGGCGATAAATGTATAGTATTAAATAACTTAACAAAATATATCAAATCAGAGCATTGTCAACATGAAGAGGGAGAATTATGATCATGTTTTAGCATTAGTTAGTTAACAGCAGCCTGCAGATAAGGTGTACAGTATCTACACGTGTAGTACAGGTAAACCACCACGTATGGTTAACATTATTCTTTGAATAATTGGAAACTTTCTAAAAAGTTTGGACTTATTGTTGTCCCATTTTCAAGTTCAAAAATTGCTATAAAGATGGTGCACATTTTTATCAAGTAAAAATTTAGAAAATTAAAGCAGCTTAAGAATAACTTGTCCAATTCTCACATGTTATTTCTAAAATTGTAAAATATCCTAACTTGAAAAGAAAAAAGGAATTTTATGGTGAAAATCAAATTCAAGCTCCTGATTTAGCGATTACGTCCAGCATCTTCCATGGCTTTCTTGACATGTTGTTTAGAAAATGAGGGAAATATAGTTAATGTTGTATAAAAGAGGCATTAATCATATGTATTTGCTGCAAATTGATAAGAAGTCTGTTCTTTCTAATTTTTTAAACTCTTCCCAAATTTATAGAACCATTTACTTAATCAATTCCCATTTGAATTCTGTAATTAATAATGTTGACACATATCAATAACAGAAAAATATATAAAATGGCAGGCAAGAATTATCAGGCTTGAGCATCAAATGGCAGGCCTCGGGGCTCAGGCGCCCACAAGAACTGCACACTGTTGGAGCTACAACAATGAGAGAGAGAGAGAGAGAGAGAGAGAGAGAGAGAGAGAGAGAGATTATTTAAATATATATTAGTTATAAGTGGTACTTTTGTAGGTTTATCATGACTCAATTATTGCAAGTCATTTCATCAAGCTCAAATTTTCTTTTGCCTTCGTGACCTCTCCACTCTCTCTATTTTTCTATTCCATCACCTTTGGTTGCCCTTGTCGTTTAACGTGAACTAACACATCCATGCCAACACCATGCAATATAATACACTCACTCATTTGATCTTCTAGCTTAATTTCCCAGTCTCCCAGATATTGTCAAAATCATATCTTGCACTAAGCAGCCATTTACCCACGTAGTATTAGCAAAATTTCAATGATAAAGCAACCATTCAAGAAATAAAAAAGAATATGACAATGAAAATAACTCTGCTCGAAAATTTATAACCATTGGATCATATACTTACACATTGATCGTTGCCCATCTTTTCTTGACCATAAATGCATACATCGATTAGATAGTCGATATTATCATGAAGTTAGAAAGTGAAAGTTTGGATCATGTTAGTGTGATATGCTTGGCTAAGATCAAGCTCTGAGGCTTCTAATAGTAATTAAGGAATAATATTTACATGCCCATTTGATTAATTCTCAAATTTCATTCTCAGTTAGCTGACTCCAAACCTTCTCAGCAAGAAAACCACCAATTTTTTGTCCCCATAGTTACAGATTGTAATCTCACCTTTTTAACTAACCTTTGCACTGATTGAGAGAAAAAAGGTGCTGTTTTTATATTTGCACGGGTCTCTGATGGAATAAAACAAAAGAAGCATACCTTTCTAAGATAACCCACCTCAGTAAAATAATAACTAGGATAGCAACATCTGGTGATTGCCATTCCCAACGAGTTGTAAGGGCCAATGGAAATTCTCAATGAAGGCGAGTAGAAGGCACCAAAACATGTGGCTGGACACATCAGGCGCTCTGTCTATATCTTGTCTCTGAACAAATCTATATTAGACAAGGAAATAATTCAGTTTTAAACTAACAAGACCAGCTTTACAAATGCCTAAAGTAGTAGGAGCTGCAGATATGGTAGAGTTAGGAACGGTGACTAGTGCTGGTAGCCATTCATGGGGCACGTCTGCATTATGATTGATCCTGATATGCCGATCATCGCTGAGTCATGGTTCTATTGGTGTTCAAGTCTGACTGGCTGTCTTGGGTCTTCCTCCAAATCCTGATCATTGCTTGTGCTAGTCGTGACAAGGAAGAGCAAAAGAAGGTAGAGCCACATCAAATGGTTAAGTTCTAAACGACCCATGAAGAATCTGGGTAGACGCATGGATTTCTGATATATGCAGCAGTTTCTGTACCAACAAAGGAGCTGTATCTGTCAAAATTTCGTATAAAAAACTTGCTAGATACTAGCAATAACAACATGTTAGGTTCATCATGAGAGTAGATAGTCAAGCAGCAAGCCAATGGTTGATGGATGTACTTTACAATTGGATAGAGAAGAAGTGATATAAGCTCCCAGCAGTGGAGATCCTGTTGCAGCATAATCATCCCTTCACTTTACATAGAACCCTAACATTAACATTAAAAAACAAAAGGTGGCAATGTCAGCACCCAAAAGCAATTGAACTTTGATGTGAGTAACTTAGTCTCCACTTTAGATCAGTCCTCTTAAGATTAGTAATCCTCTATAATGACTAGATGGCTATTGGATGACTGCTAATGGATCAAGTAACTAATCGACGATTATCCATCCTCTTAGCATGCCACGTTTATATGTCAATTAGGTACGTGGTCCGTCGAATCTGGTTGATTATATTCTATATTCGTAAGATGTGGACAAGCCATATAATCCGATATGTATGGAGTTTCAGCTTATACACTGATGTAGCAACAACGAATACGGTATGCATGAGTGCATGCATGCAGGTTTTCAAGGCAAATTATACGAATATATTTCATTTACTTCAGAGCTAGAGAATTCTAGCCAAGGAGTAGAAGCTATAGAAGGCGCCTGTGGCTAAATTTGTAAAGAAATATTTGCCTATAGAATTTACTCATGTTCTAGACCATAGTTACAACTGGAAGTCGGAAAGAAGTCAGCGAGGGAAAAAAAAAGAAGGGAAAAAAGACGATAAATTTAGAAAGTATAAGAAAATTTTATAAAAAAGAAATACCAACCAATTTAACAACTTCTTAAGCACATGGTTGTATTATTTTAGACAAATGAAACATCATATCTCAGATAATACTTATATTTGTTGTGGATGGATTAATTCTTGGGGTTGAAATGTTAAAAAAAAAAAAACCAAACAATAGAGAGTCATTAAAAAATGTTGTAAAAATCTGTTTTATTGTAACATTGATGGATTATAATACTGAAAAATACGGGTCTTTTTTAAGTTTGATACGAGCACGCAAAGACTAAATATTAAACAGAAATTTATAAAAACAATAGAGTTTTTGTTAACTATTTTCTTAACCCATAATCATCTTTTGAGAAAGTTTTCTTGTTTTAATGGTAAAGCAAAAGTTTATATCATCTAAGAATTTATTATTATTATTTTTCACATTTCGTGAAGTAAAAGAGTATATTAATTCGCATAAGAAGGAGATTGTAAAGCAATATGAGTGCATAGAGATATGTTAACAGTAACGGGAATATAATTAAATCACTCTCTACTTAGCTAAATAGTAGGAGTTTTATATTATTTTATTGAACCATGAAAGTGGTAGATAAATACTCATGCGCACCCTTGAGTTGACCTGAACTTGTGACTTATACAATTTAAACCTACTCTTGCCCCACAGTGCCATACACATTTATAAATAGTCGACATTTTTTTTTTTGAAAGTTAGACACACACCTTCATGCACAACCGTAAAGTATTGGTCATCTAGGTGAGAGACTCCTTGCACCCCAATCAATAAGAAGAAAATTTTATGATCTACAATTTTTTTAAGTAAGGTTTTTCTTCTTTTTTTCTTTTTTTTATGAGGAACCCAAATGAGTGTTAACAAGTATGAGTCTTGTGACAAGTAGGTTGTTAAACGAAAAAATATGAAGAAAATCCTTAAATGAAAGTAAATCCTGACCTTGGATTAAGGCATGAAGCTTTTACCCTAGCAAATTCAAGGGATCTATTTTAATTGTGAGATTATCATGCATGTAGGCATGTCCATATGCAGGCAGGCATGCAAATGTTTGCATTTAAAAGTACGATAGGACATTCACATTTTAAATCATGATTAAAGCAATGGAGATGACCTTTTGAGTTCAAATGAGAGGATGGACCTTTCCATTCCTACAGAGAAACGGGTATGACTTTCTCTTTGGAGTATATTAAACTCTACTAACTTTACATCTTTTCCCACATTAGACCCCAAAAACATGCACGTGCAATGCTTTCCTATCACATACATGTATTCATGCAAATCTACATTCATATGTTTGAAAACATGCGCGAATGTGAAGCAAGGCTTAGCCACGGCTTTAGATACAAAGAGAGGCCTTTTGATGTCAATAAAGAAAAGAGAGTGCCTCCATCATTCCAAACTCTGATGTTCTATTACATGAAGATATGGAGATAACATAGGGCTAAGCTATCCATGCATGGGTTCATGCTTTCCACCAATCTCTCTTATTTGAAGCTTTTTCTTTCCCTTTTTTTTTCTTCCAATAATTATTTTGAATCTTCTCGTCTTGGTGGCAATATCAACTCTCTTTAGTTGAAAATCAATATATGTGGAGCCGCTCTTTCACTCATCTGAACCTTTTATCTGCTAAGCCATGCTATGGATGAGATTTAAGCTTCGAAAGGAATGTTAGAGACAGCGCCCCATTTGAACTTCTGTCAGTCCATGTTTCTCAATGACAAATATGAGCATACATTATGTGACAACCATAAAGAACAAAGATCGACCAATGGTTTGGATTCCTCCATCTGTAATTGCTGTTTGAGTTGGGTGGGAGCAACAAAAGTTGGGAGGGAGAGTTGTTGGGGGTGTTTGTCTTTACCAAGGAAGCAGACCAAGAAAGTTGGCACAGTCACACCCAAAAGAAAAAGAGATATCAACCCCACTGCAATACTACAAACACATAATTCCAAACCAACCAAACGGAAAAAATAAAATAAAATAAAAATTACTAGCCAAAGTTAGACATACCCATCCTTCAATAATTCACTCTCTCTCTCTTCAGCACCCAACACAAATAAATAGCAATCACACCCCACTCAAACCTAGTTGCTTCTTTCAAAGCCAAAAAGAGAAAAGAAATGGAAGTCTTCTTAGCTCTAGCTGCGGTGGCGGTTCTCGCCGGCGCCGCATCCGCCTCTGCCCATGCAAACTTTGAGTACTTCAACGTGAAAGAAATGATCGCCGGCACGAAAATCCAGCCAGTAGATGAACCGGGTCCCCGAGAAATCTCAAAATCCGACGATGCTCAATCAAGGTGGCGGTTGAAGTTAGGTCACAGAGATATGGTTTACCCGCGGAACGTCTCGAGTCATTCAGAACGTTTCCGGGAGCGAATGGAGCGAGATGCGTCCCGAGTTGAGAGCTTGACTCGCCAACTCCGTGGAGAACGTTACAAAGTGGAAAATTTCGGGTCGGAAGTTGTATCGGGTGTGCAACAAGGTAGCGGGGAATATTTAGTGCGTATCGGGGTTGGGAGTCCTCCAAGGAATCAATACATGGTGATTGATTCGGGCAGTGACATGATATGGGTACAATGCCAGCCTTGTGCTCAGTGCTATAAACAATCGGACCCCATTTTTGACCCGGCTAACTCGGCTTCGTTTGCCAGCGTGGCATGTGGCTCGAGCGTCTGTGGCCGGCTTGAGACCTCCGGCTGTCATGCTGGCCGGTGCCGGTATGAAGTTTCATACGGCGACGGGTCATATACTAAAGGCACTCTTGCGCTCGAGACGCTAACATTGGATCGCACCGTGGTCCAAAATGTGGCCATCGGGTGTGGCCACAAGAACCAGGGTCTGTTCATTGGAGCTGCGGTCCTATTGGGCCTTGGTGGTGGGTCCATGTCTTTTGTGGGCCAGTTGGGAGGCCAGACTGGTGGAGCATTTGGATATTGCCTTGCTAGCCGTGGGACCAATTCTTACGGGTCGATTGTGTTTGGGCGTGATGCTGTGCCAGTAGGTACAGCATGGGTCCCACTCTTACGGAACCCAAGGGCCCCCAGCTTCTATTATATTGGGTTATCGGGCCTTGGCGTGGGTGGTGCAAGGGTCCCCGTTTCCATGGATGTTTTCCAGCTGACGGAAGTGGAGGACAGTGGAGTTGTTATGGATACTGGTACTGCAGTGACTAGGTTTCCAGGACCTGCTTACACTGCACTACGGGATGCATTTGCTGCCGGCACGGCGGGCCTCCCGCGGGCCAACGGTGTGTCGATCTTCGATACCTGTTACAGTCTAATCGGGTTTGAATCGGTGCGAGTGCCGACAGTGTCGTTTTACTTCTCTAGTGGACCAGTCTTTACAATTCCCGCGAGGAATTTTCTGATCCCGGTGGATGAAGTTGGAACCTTCTGTTTTGCTTTTGCTCCATCTTCTACTGGGCTTTCCATTATAGGAAACATTCAACAGGAGGGGATTCAAATATCCTACGACGGAGCAAATGGGTTCGTGGGCTTTGGTCCCAACACTTGCTAGAAATGTAAGGTGTATAAACAAGTAATTGAGGTGGTTGGTCTTTCTTGTATGTAATAGCTAGAGTGTGAGAGCAGCTATGGAATTATATAGCCTTGTCAATTTTGAGTTGATGTTGTGGAATAGACTAGTACTATGATTCTATCACAAATCTAAGAGAGATGTGTGTGAGAGTTGAAGGAAGATGCCCAACTAAGAATAGTCAATATTCTTAGAGAAAATGTTATAATATGAAAACACCAACTAAGAACTGTTCGATATTTCTAGAAGGAAAGCTTGAAAAAACAGTCAAAATGAGAGAGAGAGAGAGAGAGAGAGAGAGAGAGAGAGAGAGAGAGAGAGAGAGTAGAGAAATCTCCATGAAGGCAGAATGAGAGGTTAAACTAGAAATTCCACTAGTCAAACATTCATATTGAGAAAGCTCAAATAATTAGAGTCAAAATTTCAAAATGTAAAAAGGTCCTTTGCTTGGCAACTAGAGTAGCCATGTATGAAAACATAACAAAAACAAGATAACCCTTTACCCTCGTGTTGAAATAATGGGGCTAGTTGGTGGGTGGTAGGTCTCCATGACCTGCACTCTTTTCTCATAGAGAAACCTTGCAGTAATTACCTCTCTCTCTCTCTCAAAAAGCTACTTATGAGATCAATCATGACCGAGGGAGCCACCACTATGGTGGATCACAAGCATGTGAAGCCCTCATTATGGTTGAGTGGTCTCCTTCAATTGACCCAAGTTAGAGACATCAAGGAATGACTTTTACAAAGGGCACTGCTTTTGGCTTAAAGCCCTTGAGAGCCAAGCCCTACATTATGACACTGGGGTTGTGAGACTCTTTGATCAATGTATTCTGCTAGGTTTTGGCATTAGCTTTAGCCCGACAAAAAGTAAAGTTTGTGTGAAATTGAAGAACGAAAGGGGAATCACCAAAAGGAAATCGCTGACACATTGTTTTGGGCTGTGCTTTCATATCAGTATCCTCCAAGGATGTAAACCAAACTTTCCTATCAAACCACTTGGGGTTGGTGATGATCAGATGCTATTTTGGTTGTGCGTAGTGGTTGGGAATGCTGAGGAATATGAGCCCATTTTTCCAACACAGTCACCTGGTCCCGTCATCATAGACTGCACTAACTGAACGTGATGTAGAATTTCATAGATTGTCTTGTTAGATTCCTCTACATTTTGTGGAAGAAAGTGATCATGTTTAGTTATTAATGCCTGCTATTGGATGGACACTCTCCTCCCTCTACTTTGGATTTCTTACGACTTGTTGGGGGTTTGAAATTTACACTAACCAAAAGGCATGTATTCTTCAACACATGCGGGTATATGCATAGTTGCAAAATACTTCTTTTTATCTTTATTTAGAAAGCTATGTCTTTTTCTTAAGCTGTAATTAAACTTTAAAAAGACATGTCTTTTTCAATAAAACTAGTCTTTTTAAATGTGTTTCCAGTTTTTGTTTAAAGCCGTCTTTTCAAAAATAACTCTTACTTTTACAACTTTTTCCCTTTCCCACTTCCTTTTTTATGGTTATTCAATATTTCAACTCTCAAATAAAAAAGTATCTTTATAATAATATAATTTCTATCTAGGATATGATGTCAAATTTATGTATCATAATATGACTTTATGCTTAATATGTCACGAAATAGGTTGCTATTATTTTTTTTTTATAAATTTTAAAATCTGCTGTCTTTTTCCTACTCACTCGCGAAATTTTCAACTTTTTTCCGATTCCCAACTTCATAACTATAGATATATGAGAGATTGTCTAAACCTGTACGAGTTGTAAACTCAATTGAGTCAAACATGCAAATATGGGTGCTTGGCAATCCATCCTAGAGAAAGTGTTCTTAAAGATTCTCCTGCATAAGCCACGCTGATATTTTCACAAAAAGTCTTCAAAGGCAATAATAAAGGTACTTTGTATTATGTGCAAAACCTATATATATATATATATATATATGTATGTATGTGTGTATGTATGTATGTATGTATAGACACACACACACACATCCTTAAGGCAACAAGGAAGAACACGCTTAAATTGTTAACCAAGATCCCAGTTACAGCTTATAAAGTTTTAAGTGAGGAAAAATGTTTAAAAAAATAAGGAGATGGCAATATTAAAAAGTATTAAAACTAAAAAAATAAGAGAAAACATTAGCAACCTATTCAAAAACTTCTTAAGCTCAAAGTAGTATTATTACAGACAAAAGAAACATCAAATGTTAGATATAGGTAAACTTGAATTTTTAATTGAAATACTAAAACAATCCAAAAAAGAGAAAGTCATAACAAAGAACAAGTTGTAAGAATTGGAGTTTTTTCACAAAAGATGGGTTTCAAACAAAAAATAAGAGTTTTATTAAAAATACATATCTTTTTTAAGTTTGATATGGCTCATAAAAAGGATGTAATTTTAAACAAAAAATAAAAATGAATTTTTTGAAATAATGACCGGGACCATAACTGACCACCACACTCAGCGGAAGATAAGGCTGCATTGAAGTAGGGAATCGACGAGTGATATCAGTATCACCTTTGCATGCCATAACTTTCCAATAAAGTTCAAAACTTATAGGCGTTTCATATTTTCAGGGAAATAGGGAATTGTTGGAAAACAATCAGAACTTTTTGTCATTTTATAATGGTCCATGGAAAACAGTGAAATATTTTATAAATTAGGGATTTATTGGCAAAAATTCCATTTTGAACAAGCACCATCATCCTCTTTTATTAGGGCAATTAATAGGCCCATTTTCCTTTCTTTCGTTTTATCATGCAACTTCTTCTTCTTCTTTTTTCTTGTTGCAAGAATACATATTTGAAATTTATTTTCATATATGCACCCTGCTCTTGCATGAGTATCTCAGGTAAGAACCCTAAGTTTCAAATGGCTCACAAATAACTCAGGTTCCATTCTCGTGACAAAAGAGGGTAATTTTGTCAGTGCATAAATTCAAATAATGGGACGCCCTTTCCTATCGTCTTCTTCCTTGGACCCATGAGACGAAGACGACGACCTGTAGCTTGAGTCTGAGTCTCCATTGACAGCCATCCAGGAAGAGGTCGCCTTTCACTTGCTTGAACTGCTGCTTCTCTTTGTAGCCTTTCTGTGGATCAGTCCAGCACTTGAATTCATCAGCTTTTCCTGCCACGATAGCTGTCGATGGAAAAAGAGAAGTGAAAGGGTTTGGGACTCCGGTCCTCTTAGTTACTTACGATGTTGCACGCTTCTGAATATAAACAAGCAAATAAAATTCATTCCAACAGTAGTGTGTATCCTCTAGGTTGTGACAGTCAATGAAGATCTGCTCGTTGAAATAAAAAATGCCCCCACTGGATTATCATCAGTCGATCCTCACGTGTATCCTCTAGGCCATGACAGTCAATGAAGATCTGCGAGCCTTTTAGAGGCAGATGGTAGAGTTGTCTCATTGTTGCCCACACAAAAGGGAAGAGCCATTTGTACACCCTCCTGATTACTGAACTTATCCCATAACCTGTCAGATTCTAGGATTAAGAGTACTCGCAGTCGGGATCAATTCTTAAGGTCTTTTATCAGGCTCGCTCACTCCTCAGCTCATGACAGCACGTACGACAATCCCCTGCACACACATAATTGTTGAAATGCATGAGGGAATTGAAGAGTTAAACATGCATGATCGCGCCCAACCTGCAAGTCGATGCAATTCCTGCAAGATTATTTCATTCGCAGTTGACCCTTCTGTTACAGAAGCTTCACTTGCCTGTGGGTGAAAAATGACTCGATAAATACATGGATGAAAGTCTAAGACTGTGGGAAGATTGTCATATTATCAAATCCGGCATCTCTGGCATGAAGAATCACTATTCTGCAGGAGCCCAAGTGATTTCTTCCTTGGATCGCGGCCCCCACATGTCTTGCATCAGGCTGTTCATCTCTACCGTTACTCTTGATCATATAAAGATTAGAGGGTATTGACTCTTTTATAGTAATACAGGTTCTGCAGTGGTTATGGGGTGTCACAGAGAAGCTTTAGGCTTGGAAGAGGAAAACAGAGTTCCTATGGAGACAAGAATCCAGCAGCTGTCACTAAAATTTGATGAACCGGTTTCTATTGAATCCAAAATCAGTGGTTCCAACAGTTTCATCAAGCGTCTTCTTTATGCTATGAGGAATGTAAGCTCCCTTCTTCTAATGATCTTGCTTCGGGGATTGTTTTTCTGTTGGCCAGAATCCGGTTTCTGGCAGGGCGTTGAAGGTTGTCTTTTTATCTTTAGGTCAAGACATTTATGGTATCAACTGCGGCACACGGTAGCGGCAGAGAGAGGATTCGGGACAGGGTTGAGTTTATATGAAATGACAAAATTACCCTCTCCCTTAAGGAGTGACGAAATGAGCCATTTCAAACTTGTAGCCCTCGCGTTAGATTTTCATTAGTGGACTCCTAACCGGGATAAGTCTTTGATAACGACGATGATGATGATGATGGCGGTGTATATATATATATATATATATGAGAATTTTTTTATTTATAAATTTACAAAACTAACTGTGTCATGCATGTCTACTTAATCAAGCCACTTAGTGTACAAAAGCAACAATTCTTTGGCCAAGTTAATCTGGATTATCCTTCAAAAATAGAAGGTTAATCTAGATTAGTGTGGCCAACATACCTCGCGTGCACGCACACGTTGCAAATAATTGCGTTTACTCATCCAATAATAAATCACAGTCATAGTTATTGAGTACCCGACAAGGCAAAATAATAATAAATTCCAAACAAATATTAGGGAAAAATCGAAAAAAAAGAAGTTAGGGAAAAAGAAATACAAGAATATAAATTTAATTATTCGGCTGATTTACAGATAATATTTGATAAGTTATTCTTTAAATTTGAATTTCATTTCATAATTTGGTACATCTGAGAGAATTTAAAAAATGCAAGTAACTTGTGAATTATTTGGGAAAAGAATAGGAGATGAAAAAATTGAGACTTCTTTAAAAAAAAAATTCAATTATTCTGAGTTTTTTGTAACTATGATGACAATAAGTGCGCTGGATTAGTACCCTCGGATTGGCTTTGTTCTCAGAAGGAAGTTCAGCTGTAGATATTTGGTAAACCTTTATCTGACGGTTGGATCTCCGCTATCGTACAGGTTAGTTATCTTTGCATAACGATGGACCATCGTATCAACAATGGCAATTATCCAAAGTAATTGTGATATATATGTACCTTGCCCATGGCCAAAATCTTATTATCAACTCACCTCCATAATTGTTTTCTGTTCACAAATGCACCCCTCTTCGTGGTGACGGCCTCCTTTTAGTGGTTCTACTGGTGACAGAAACTTCTCTAGGGATCCAACTATCACCCCCATCTGAGCCAAGAAAGTGGCAAACATTTTGAGAGTGAAAGATCCGTATTGGCTCCAAGGGGTTGGAAGTTTTACATGGTTGGATGCTGAGCCTATCAGATGAACGATCCGGATCGTCTAGGACACCTGCCAGGCCAAAAGGCCACACTTAGAGGAATGGAAAGAGAAAGCGGATGTAGAAATCTTGATGGGAATGAGAAGCAATATTTATGTTTATATTTTGACTAATCGTCTACCCTTTTCTCCTTTATAAAAGCCTCCTTGATGTTCACTTTAGGCATTCTGATAAGATGTTCAACAAGACCAATGGCCCTTATCATGGTGGATCTCCCGGTAGCCGACTAGATGAACGTACCCGATCAATACAATCTGTCAACAGTTAGAAATTCTACGTGGTCCCACCATAGATGACAAGATCAACCACTGCGATCACCGGACAGACAAGCCAAGTGTACAATGCCCTAAGAGTGATGATGCGGAGAATGCAAAAGACAGTGGACGTAGCAATCTCGAGGAAAAGTGCTGGTCCACCATTGTTTGGGCTGGTACGACGATCTCGTCCACAAAATCCAGTCTCTTGTTTTATTACCAGCCAATGATCTAAGATGACTACAAAATAAAGCAAATTTATAAAAGCGAGACTATTAACTGACCTCTATACAACATTGATGGAGGAATAAGACAAGCAATACAAACTTGGGTTGATACCAAATACAAATATTCAGAGATCTCATCAGTTTGATCATCCACGAGATCAATGGTCCAGATCGTGACATGCTCATCAGAGTGCCCTTGTTTTGGTTTCTTTTGGAAAGAGCCAAAACAATCGCTACAGCGTGTTGACGCAGTCAGTGCAAGAGGTAGGACCCCCTCTAATACGTCAAGCTATCAAGAATGGTCTCACCGTCTGCATCAGTTACAACCTTCCGGGCCACTTGGTCCTGATGATTGATTCTCGTCTCTACAATTATTTCAGCCTTTGTATTCTCTAAACCAATGGGTTCAATCAGCCAGAGCAGAGTGGCAAGTTTGAAACATCATCAACAAAGGAAATTCACTGTAACTCTCTTCAGATCATTTAGCCCATAGATAATTTGGCTCCAAATTACCTTTGATCATATCAAAATTTCATATTTACAATCAATCTGCCTAGGATAGATACAGATTATATATAGAATAATTAACAAAAATTGCCTACCCTCTTTCCATTTTATATCAGTCACAGCCGGGTGGAATGGAGTTGCCCACTCTGTTTCATCCCTCTGGGTCTAGACTCAGCCCCTCTTGCTCCCAAAAGAGAAGAAGAAAAGAAGCCACTGATCTGATACACAATGATCTGTACAAAAATGCCAGGAAGGACGCATAGCACTTGTGATCAGCCAGTCAAACCATAAATAGGTATCTAAGATCCTCTACAGTGAGGCGAGCTGCGATATTCCCTGTTGGATCTTCTCCGAAAGCTGAAGATACCATTTTTCTCTTCTCTTCCTGCAACTTCAAACATAAAAAGTAAGAATAATATAAAAGAGGCTACCAATGCACATGAAGAAAACATGTTGTTCGAAGATTTTGATCGATGACTAATGTAAAATTTCACAGAACTCTAGGCAGGTGTATCGCATATGACCTCCACCTAATGTTGTTGTAGTAAGTGCAGTCTGCATCAGATAGCCATTATGTTGCACAAGATTTTCTCTGTGGCAGTTACATCATGGATGTGTTTTCAAGGAAAAATATTAGTTTCTAAAATGTATAGCTGGACCCAAGCTAGGACCCATTATAGATGATGAGCCATGTACCAAAATGCCACTCTATGAAGATCGTAAGCTTCTGATTTCTTAACTCTAAATGAAGAGTAAAAGAAGTGAGAAAACAATGATGGGGGGGATCTTCGGCGTTTAGGACATCCACAGCAAAAGTTTGATCACTGAATAAGTATGAAGAATGATATTCCGACGCCCTAAACCGCGTCTCACAATGAGACGCCCTCATCTCCTGATATTTATCCCACTTAACCCAGAGCAGAACCCAAGTTGGTTAACCAACGTTGACCCACTAAAAAAATCCCTCTTTTCAGATCCACCTAAAAAACAAAAAACGAAAATTTTGACTGTCATCTAATTGCTCTGCTCCATCTCTTTTTGCCCCCACTCCGTCTTCAAGTCATGAGAAAAAAGACATTCCTAAGTTGAAAAATAGAGCATATCCTTCCTCACTATAAGCTTGTCCTAATCATTAATCCTGCATTCTTCAAATTATCAACAGTCACATATTGTCATTCACTTCTGCCGTCAACAACAAAACCTTAAATCCCAGCCTCGAAACCTCTGCATACAGCTTGATGGATCCAATGATGAGAGCCATAGCCACGATCAGCCATTCATCAAACTCGTGCCGATGGAAAACCCTAAACTACATATTTCAACAAAATATATTATCATCACAGACAAGAAACCACAGAAAACAGACATGCAAAACCAATCCAAAAATCAATTCCTAACAAAATTCATGAGCAGCAAACCCCAAAACTTAAAATGAAAAAAATAAACTCCCGAAAGCCAAACCAAAGGACCCAAAAATCGACTTCACGCAATTCCTTCAAAAACCCATAAAACCAAATCAACAAACCTAGAACCCAAGTCAGAAAGCAAATCAAAATGCCTTATTTCTCACAATCAAACCAAATACTAACTCCAGAAAACACCAAATAAGCTCAAGAAAAGAAAAACTAACCCAATTTCATGACCAACATAATAAAGAAGATTACAGATCAAACAAGCTTCCCATCTCCACCCAATTCAATGGTTCTAGCATAATCAACAGCCCCTTTATAAACCCTCTTCAAATCTAAACATCTTTATCTTGTTCAAATTTCTCAAAGAAAGAAGACAGGGACTTTTGTAGGATTTTTATTCTCTAGAAGATTGAGGATTTTTTTTTTCCCCTGCAAGTTGTAAACGGCTGTTTTGAGGAAGAAGAAAACCCAATGCTGCGTAAAAATGGGTTTTGTAAGATTTTTTTATTCTCTAGAAGATCGGTCTTTTTTTTCCCTGCAAGTTGCAGACCTCTGTTTTGAGGAAGAAGAAAACCCGATTGTGTAAACTAAAAGAAAAAAATGGACAGCACAGGTGGTCGCAGCTCCTGCCTATGCTGGGTCCGGGGAAGGGGCAGACCACAAGGGTCTATAGTACATAGCCTTACCTTGCATTTTTGCAAGAGGCTGTTTCCACGCCTTCAACCCGTGACCTCAAAGTCACACGACGACAACTTTGCCGTTGCGCCAAGCTCCCCTTCTTTTTATGGAAAACTAAATGATGGTTCAAATATATATTAGAATATCTTTCCTCATCAAATAGTCAAAGGCACTTAACTGGGCTGGGTTTAAGTGGGACAGGTGGCGGGCTGAGAAAGCACCTCTCATCAAGACACGGTTTTAGCATCTTGGAATATCATTTCTCAACAAGTATAGTATTTTCAGCCACTCGTGATTGTCCTTGCTCTGGTAAAGCTATTGCAAGACAAAACAAAGCCAAAGTTCTCCTATCCAAGATGATAGAACATAAAACACTCATGAGCTAGCAGGCCTGCGCAGATGCATGCTGGTCACACTTAATAGCAAGATATTTGTTATTAAAGTTAGCTCCAACTGCTCTGAAACTTACCATCCAGTCAACTACAGTCACTCCATCAACACCTCAACCTTCCCATGTGCCACTATTTTCTTTGCATCTTAATATAAATGTTACTTTTAGTTATTTGTTACTATTATTAAGAGTTTAATCATCAATATCACTCCTAGCAGCTGATCATACTTTCTGACACTTCTGAAAAGTATTGTTCTCCAATCCTTGCTCTGTTGATAAGCTACATATGACAACAAAATGAGATGCCACTGTTGGGACTTGTCACAAATACATGCTTTCATATGGTTTTTAACCAGGAAAAACTTGGGAAACAGAAAAAGCATATGACTGAAATATTTGCTTAAGAGAATTTACTCATAACAACTTAAAAATGAAAAGAGAAAAGTAAAATTTTTCTGAAATGAAAAATAGATAGATACAGAACCTACAGCTTACCCACAGAGATACTTGAACCATTCGATGGCACGCAACTAGTTTTAAATGGTGCATCAAAAGGATCCTAAATCACACTTGGTTGGATCAAATTCTTCTAAGGAGAATAACAAAACAGATTTGGGGCTAGAGCTGATTCATTGTAATGTATCTCATGCAGTTTTAGACTGGCCAGGTGGAGCTGGTGTTGAGATTCGATGGACGTTTTGTATGTGACATCTGTTCTTGAAAAGGAAGGGGAGCTTCGCGCAATGGTAGAGTTGTTGTCGTGTGACCCTGAGGTCATGGGTTCAAGGTGCGGAAACAGCCTCTAGCAAAATGCAAGGTAAGGCTGCATACTCTAGACCCTTGTGGTCCACCCCTTCCCCAGACCCCACATACATGGGAGCTCCGTGCAACGGGGGCTGCCTTTTACCCGTTCTTGAAAAGATAATTGATCTGACAGTCTCACTAGTTTGCAAATGATTGCCTCCATTCACTGACCATACAAGGACCCACCCATACCTTTGTATGAATCTCCTTTGCCTCAGGTTGGATATAGGGGATCAATCAAATCACAAATGAAGTAGGGGGCCTCTCGCCCTCTTTCCAATGATTCAAACCAAAAGATTCCTAGAATCTTGAAAGGAAGATACTGATCCCATACTCATCCAGTTTTCCTTTGAAACTCTAAAACTCCCCCAAACCTAACTCCATGGTGAAATTTACTTACCCTGTTCAGGAGGTGTGGGAGCAAATCATCAACATTCTTGGATGCTTAGACTCCAACTTTTTATGAGATCTTATTTAGTGTTCCCATGTATTTACAAATTTTACTTTGATCACCTCACATCATCCTGACACACAAGTTGAAACATTTTCTGTTGTAACACATAGAAGACTAAACAGATACCACTCTAACAAGGAAGGAATGCTACCTGGAGAGCTAGTATTCGGTCTTCAACCGTATCTTTGATAGTTAGACGAGAAACAGTGACAGGATGAGTCTGCCCAATTCGATGCGCTCTATCAACAGCTTGATCTTCGGTGGTTGGATTCCACCAAAGATCCATAAGAATAACATGACATGCAGCAACCATGTTTAGACCAAGATTTCCAGCTTTTAGAGACATGATCATCACAGTCACCTGAAACAAAAAGTTTCATATTGTCAGAGTACTACCTTTTTGTATGACTAACTTGAAGCTACCTGCAAAAAAGTCACTAATCCAACTGATATATAAAAAGGGCAGCCCCAGTGCACGAAGCTCCCGCGTATGCAGGGTCCGGGAAAGGGGCAGACCACAAGGATCAATAGTACTCAGCCTTACCTTGCATTTTGCAAGAGGCTGTTTCCATACCTTGAACCCATGGCCCCAAGGTCACACGACGACAACTCTACCGTTGTGCCAAGGCTCCCCTTCACTAATCCAACTGATATACCTATGAAAAAAATAAATAAATCAACTACTCCATATTTACATAACAAAGACAGGTCAAACCTCAGGATCAGTGGTGAAGTCTTTCACTGCCCTGTCCCTTGCAGCCAGGGACATCTTCCCATCAAGTCTCCTGTACTGTATACAAGACTTGTTCAGTGAAGATTCTAGCAAATCCAGCATGCTAGTCCACTGGGAGAAAATTATAGCTTTGTGTGGAAGTTCAGTTTCCAATTTACAAAGTGAGTGCAGAATGTCAAGAACGGCAGTAATTTTAGATGATTCACTCAGATTCTGCGCAACTGTGAATTCCTCGGCACCTCCAGGAGATCCCATATTGTTACTACCATGCTCATCAGAAATACAACTTACTAGAGTAGCCCTTGAAAAAACTGAATCACTACCAAGTTGATCCCTGCAACCATATGCAGGGCATAGATGATCATCGCCGGTCAAATGCTCAGATACACATTGATAGCAGAAAACATGACCACACATTGTAACCACAGCATCCTCAGGTGGGTCCTGCAAATACATTACAAATAAATAATGAGTGTCAAAGGCTACCACCCACAAAGAAAGAGAAGTACAACAGATAACAAATCCTACATTGCATACAGCACAAATCGCTAAAGAGGCTTCCAAGAGATTCAACAAATTGATCAGCATTTCCCTTGGTAGTCTCCTTGCCATCTCCAAGGAAGCTTTTCCAACAGGATCTGAATGATACTCTTTAACTAGAAGGGGAGAATCACAAGCCTGACGGAGGCGCAAAAGCATCAATAAAATGTTTGCATAATTTTGCTTCACTGTCCCAGCAGCAGCATACGCCTGCAAATAACAAGAATAAATTGAGATGTGTTAAGAGTGACAAACCTCCATAATATATTAAGCATAAGCTTATAGACAGTGAACAGTGACAAGATTAAGAATAAAATATGAAAGCATCTGCAGCTGAGAAAAAACTCATGTAACTTCACTATGGATCACTAAACTCTAACAATTTTATCCTAATCTCAACATAAGCACATGCTTTTCAGAAATTCAGAAATCCTACATACATGGTAATAAGTTTTATTCCCAAAAGATTATTATATATGGCACAGATGGTACAATTGTGACACGCTTGCAAATACTTAGAATACCAACAACGATTCTAATGGTTATATTGAAGCTTAGATATGCCAGGTATACATTCCGGGCAACAATTATCTTGAATTAAAGGGATAATATGTCTGTTATTACCTTAAACTGTTGCCGTGAATTTGCTTCAAGCATGGCATAGAAGGCCCGCTCTTCAGGAGAGAAGTCTATCTTCTTCAAACATATGGATTTCGGTGGTAATTGTATAATTGGCTCCCCATCAATTACTGTGTCTGTAACAAAAGAATTGATGAAAAAACATCACTCAATCCACAATGAATAGGACTTGTAGTGACTCTGCATCTATCTAGTTCAGAACATTTAAGTGGCACTAAGAGAGACGCATCCTTGGCTACATGCAAGGACGCCAAAGCTCCCCTTCTTCTTAATTAACAAAGAAATACCAAACCAAAAAGATCCAGTCTAAAGGCAATAAGACTTATAAGTACTAATAAGTACATGATTGGGGAAGGAAAGTGCAAAAGCAGAATAAATTGGAAGTAGCACATAAAAAGGAAAACAGAAAACATAAGAAAAGCACATCTAGTCTAAAACATGAACATACACCAAGAGGAAGTTCACCTTTTGTGCGACGCAGCATTACAGTCTTCAAGACTGCTTGAAGTTTCTTATAACCAGTGGAAGCATCTCTAGCTATTGGATATTTTATAGCAGAACAGAATGACTTGTAGACAGCATAAGGATCATATCTCAGAAATCTGAAGTAGCTAAATAAATCATCAATTGCATTTTGTATAGGTGTTCCAGATAAGCACCACCTTCTCTTGGATCGAAGACCACAGCAAGCCCTGGCGACTTGTGTTCTATGATTTTTAATTGTTTGGGCCTCATCAAGCACCACCCTAGACCAACGCACTCTCGCAAGTGGCCCATTGTCATAATCAAGCGAGGAACCATCAATGTCTTTCCTGTTTTTCTTCCCTCTCGTACCTGCATTTGAAGCCTTTTTCCTTTTCTTGTTGGTTGAAAAGTCTGAAGACAATGCATACTTATCTCTAATTTTTTGATCTCCATCATCATCATCAGCTAGGGGTTGCTTTGGAACTTCATTAGTCACAATGGAATATGTGGTGAGCACAACATCGTATTTTGCCAACTCAACAGGATCCTTTGTCCGTGTACTTCCATGATAAACCAAGACTGAAAGCTTAGCATCATGACCAACCTTTTCATCCAGCTCCCTAGCCCACTGCCGAAGAACACTTGCAGGGCACACAACCAATGTACCAGCTGCAGGCCTTCCTTTTCTGGATGCAAGTGACACTGTAGCCTCATGCATCATTCTAAGACCAGATTCTTGCTTCACTTTCTCCAACTCAAAGATATTATCATCATCCTCGTCTAAGTTCAGGGTTTCAGCTGCAGGCCTCCCATTTTGGGTTGCAAGTGACGCAATTGACACAGGGATCAGTTTAAGACCAGACTCTTGCTTCATTTTCTCTCCATCACAATTATTATCATCATACTCGTCTAAATTCAGGGCTTCAGTGCTAATACAACTTATATTGTTGGGTGTGGATTTGGATTCTAGGTATCTCTGCATTTGTATAAGTGCAATAACTGATATAGTTTTGCCGAGACCCTGTGAAACAATGGCATGATGAGCCTGGCTATAAAGTGAAGGAAAGATTCCATGGAATGAAGCATACCAAACGTAAATTTAAGGGATCAAAAAGAACCTCAGACAAGTAACCTGATCATCTGCAAGAATTCCACCTAAACAATGTAAACTAACTGTCTCCTTCTGAAGCATCCATGCCAAGGCAATTTTCTGCAGGATAAGAGAACTTATGCATCATCTACTTGCCAAGAAAATAAACTAATGGACTACTAGAGCTTGAACAGATAAATATACCTGATGTCTTAAAAGAGAAACAGCCAAAAGACCATCAGGTAAAGTTGCTTCTAGTTTCGGCTGAGCAAGATCCTGAAAATAAAACAAGAGAAGAAATCCATGAACATAGTTTTGAAGTAGAAAATAGCAGGCCATGAAGAGTACAACAAACTCAGATTTACTTTCAACTTAAGACTCACAAAGAGGACAAAAAAGTTATGGGTCTCTCCCCTTAGATGGCTTTTTTTAACATTTATTGCAACTGAATCTCAAAAGGAAAAGCTTAAAACAACAACAAGTTGGGAGGTTGCAGAAACAATGTGCAAAGGTTGCTTTCTTGTTACATAGGAGACTGCATAGTAACCAGAAAACAAAAAAGAAGGGACTTAGCAGTTGATTTTAGCAAGGTCCTTGGAGACCTTTGAAATTTAATGCCACTTGGCTCACCCATCATACTTGTAACAGGTATAAGATGATGTTGTTATAACCACATAACAAGATTATCAGGAGAAATGTGGCACTGGCAGACGAGATTTTCTAAGTGGTATATACGATAGGAGTCTTTAGCCAACTGGGGTTGAAAAGGAACCCCTGTTCTTCAACAGTACCTTTCCTGTTAATTGAGCTACCAATTCCTCTCTACCAAGAACATTGGCTTTCTATTAGGTTCCACTCACATAATTCTTTAGGTTTTGCCAGTGAAGCCACATTTTAGGTCAATAGTCAACAAACAACATCCAGTTACCAAAGAAAAGGAATTGGCAGAATATGAAGTTTTGCAAAATTTTAACACTGCAGTAGGTTATGCTTTATGTTTCAAGCACAACATAATAGCCATCCAGGACAAATATTAGCCAAATCGTAAACTAACAAAAGCATCTCATGAGAGTACCTGCAATGCTGCTTGATAAATCAGCCTCTCATCATGTTCCACTGGCCTTTCTTCTCCTACACCAAATTGATGTGCAGGATCACTTAAACCAGTAGGTTGAGGATTAGTAACATATTTTCCATGCATCAAAGATGGAGGCAGAAGTCTACGCGTACCAACACTCTCACAAATAATAACTTCATCATCATTTTCCTCATTTAAGTTATATTTCGTATTAAACTTGTGATCAGCAGCATTTTCACTCACATAAGGATAATTTCCAGGAAAAACATGTGCCTTACTATGACCTCCATTCTCCATGGAAGCTTTTGATACAGATGCCCCAGTTGGCTGAAGAGAAGATGGAAGCATCCTCCTTACAGCATGCTGGGATGAAGGTTTCCCGCCATAAGGAAGAGGATCTGTAAAGATTTGAAAATATCTGCCATGATTCATTGAATTTCCTCTTTGATTGCCAATACAATGAAGATCCTGCTCAGAAACTTCCCCTGTTTGTGCTTTCAAGTAATCATTGGACCAAGGAACAGGTTCAGATCCTGAGGTTGTTTCCTTTCTAGCACTTATTTTTCCATTTCTATTCCCAGGACCAGATATCTCTGAGGGCATTTCATTTATCAAAGACTTGGGCAGCCATCTGCGGTCAGCATTACTATCAGAAAAATGGATCATGTGATTGTTTTCCATGTATTTGCCATCTTGTTGCTGACTGTTGTTCCCATTTTCAGGCCCCTGTTGTGCTTTCACTGGTTCACGAGACTTTCCATCAGAAACTGCAAATTTGAATAATGAATTGAGCAAATGCTAACAAAGATACATCACGTGACGAAATCTAAGCAATTTTTCATCTATAGAAAGTTGATGTTTACTCTTTGGATTTGAACTGGAGCTGGAAGCCCATGATGGAAGCAGCCTCGCAGCAGAAGATGTAATAAGCCCCATTGGCAATGACATTCCCTTCTCAATATGTTCATTTTCACTATCAGAGGAATCGATATCAATGGGATGTATATCCATCAAGAATGTCTTGTCCCTTCCACCGAAGACCCAAAAAGTGGGATCCTGACTGTTTTCAGATCTGTGAAAAATGAAAAAAGAAAGAAAGAAAGAAAGAAAGAAAGAACTGATTCAAATCCGATCATCAGTCAAAAAACATTCACCAGCGGTATCAACAAGTCAAGAGTTAACAAAACACACAAACTGACCTGGACTAAGCATTATCTTAAAGTGTACTGCAAGTTTTTCTTTCATAGAAGTACATCATCTCCAATTATTTTTCTTGAGGTAGAAGAGAGGATCAACATTGCTTGGCACCTATTACAGCTACATATCAGCAAAGTTATGAACACAGCTGCTTAACCACTTACTCTGAAACCTGCATATTGATAAGCAAAAGATGACTACACAAATAAGAAGAAAAAAAACCAGCCAGACGAGAAACTGGCATCACCATTCAGCAAATGAATTCATTTAGGAATACAAACAACATCCAGACCATAGATATGTTAGAGAAACTGCAGCAGATCTATGACAGCTTACACTGGTCATTTTGAAACTTTTGAAGTTCCAATTTCAACTTAGTTGTTTCATATCTCTACCTTTTGGGATTTGATTTCAAATGGGGTGCACTTTTGGATGTTTGGTACCTGTGTAGAACAGAGAGAGTACATATCAGCCTATCAATTTCGTTATCTTTTTATCCTATTGCATGTATGGATGTTAAAAACTACGTGCTTTTTCAGGAGTCCCACAAAAGTCTCAGACATGAAGATTCATCTAAGAGGTTTTTTAGAGACATGATGACACAGGAGAATTGAATCTCCTAGGAACACAAAAGGAGGAGAGAAGAAACAAAAAGGAGTTTCAAATTTCCAATTGGCACATCATAGTTGGTCAATTTGGTTTACGCTGCATATCACTTTTAAGGTTATAAGCTGTAAGGTGATATGTACCTATACTAATTCAAGGTTCTCAATTTCTTTTAGTTTATTCGGGACTTTACAGTTGTCTACATCCACCATTTTTGTGAAGTAAGGTCTCTTTAAATGTGTGAGATAAAGAAATAGGATCTACTTCGTGGTTAGTTCAGTTTTTACACATTTTCCAAGCTTTAGAAAAAGGTGCTTTTTAGTTTGTAAACAAGAAATTTACTTTCCTTTAGGACCTGAGGCTTGAAAGTTTCTAATGGTCAGAGGCTAGAAGTTTAGGATGTGTTAAAGAAGCATGATTTTCAATCCCTACTGGTCTTGTATGAAGAATTGGCTTTTTGGTTGCTCGGTCCGATGGATCAATTGCAGTAAACATTTAGTCACAATAAGACTCATCTGAAATGTATTGTTTCATTTTTGTGACCCAAAGTTCAGGTTAGGTTTGCAAATATGGGAATTGGGTGGCTTTCCTAACTTCCTCATCACCCCTTCGTTTCTTTTGCGATTATGGGAATTGGGTGGCTTTCCTAACTTCTTCATCACCCCTTAGTTTCTTTCAAAGATGATCTCTCATTTTGCCTTCCTTGTCTTCCAATGCTGTTCCTTCCACAATGACCAAATGCATGGCTTAAATTATTTACATTAATGAGCAAAGACATGATTAATTATAAAATAGGTAACTGTAGTCCTTATTGCCACCTCTATTACCTTGTAGTAGAAGTATGATACATCAATATATTGCAAATAGAGATCAGGCAGTACAAATTTGTCTCATTGTTAAAAGAAAGAAAAGGAAGGAAAGCCATGGTTGAGAACCTTAACGGCAAGGCAGATGGGATGCCAAAATTTTCATAGAAAAGCCTAAAGTTGGGACAATATTATTCTTCTTTCTAACATAACATATAGACAGGCTTATGAAGAAGATTTTAAACAATTAGCATTTACATTATTTGCATCTGAAATGAGATGAACTTCTGTAACATGCAATGATTTAGAAAAGCCAGGGTGATTCCCTTTATTCCTGCTGCCTCTTAATCCACATCCATTCCCAAATATTGGTTTTACTTTTGCACTGAATTTTTTTTCCCAGTAGCAAATTTGGAAGCAAAAGGAATTTTTCTGCATTAGCATGCTATGACCATGATTCAGATGTTTTTCACAAGATCAACTAATGATAGACTGACCTAGCACCATTACAGGCAAGTGACGAATACAAAGATCACCTAGAGAACATTTTTCTTTTCTGAAAGTTTACTGAGAGAAACACAGACCTACAGATAAAGGAGAGACTGAGATTGCCTTAACCTGGTATCACCACCTCCAAAAGAGAAAAAAACAAACCACCTACAGCACATTTAAGCTTGATGCTGAATGTGGTACTAGCGGGGTTTTGCAGCCACAGGTCATTGAAGGATATTCTGAGTAATGTCTGTGTCTCAGTTTTCCCTCACCACACAAGTGAGCAGTTTTGGCATGACACTCATAGTACCTGTGCCGTGCAAGGGACCAAGTCCTACAAGGCTGATATACAGCTGCATGGCTTTGGCAGGGGTTTTACCAAATGGGAAGAGCTAATATATATTTCTCAACAACCCAACTAGTAACGTGGTAAAGGAAAAAGCAGAAGACACCACTTTGAGGAATGGAATAAAAGTTTGCCTATCAGATCATGCAAGAAGCTTTTCAGTTGTGAACACAAAAATTCCAAAGAATTAATTCTCAGTCAGAAGAAGTCATTAAATTCAACAGGAGAACATGTTTATGCCAAAAAGTGGACAAACTTGCTCAGTATGTTAACCCAATCATTTTTTGAAATTAGTTGCTAGCCATGCCCCATTCAACATTAGCTCCATATATGTTCCTTTCATACTATCTTTTAGCAATGGTTTATAGATGCATCAAACATGAAACAGTAAGCGAGTTTTCATAAGCAGACAAGCCCGCCTTACACCATTTCCAAGTCAATAAACACAGAGTATTTTTCCTATTACGGCATCAAAACAGACATACGTCTAGGCAGCACAGAATAGGCACATTCACTCTTTCTTTTTGCAGGGTATACAATTGCATGAGGCAAATTTTATTTGTCTATTCGATTTAAGTTCCAGTATCAGTCATTCTTAACTTTGACAAAAGTTAGGATCATCCCTATCTACCAATACGCAAAATCATCAAAAAATTCTTCACGATAGACCATGCCTAAAGCCTTGCACCCATTCAACAAAAATTGCTACAACACTAAACCAGCAGCTAGAATCCGAAACCAACCGGAGTCCAGCAGTATTATACTTTTAGCTCCGATCATCCAAATCATCTATCTCATTCAGTGACGTCCAACCATTTCCTGTTGAAAATCAACTCGAGAACGAAAACACCAAAAAAAATAATCTTTCCCTTTCCACGTTCCGCCCCACATTCAGTGACAATCATTATACTTTTAGCTCCGACCATCCAAATCATCATCTCATTCGGCAACAAAAACTAACACTCCGACCATTCTTCACAATTTTCTTTGGCGAAAACCAATTCGAAAAGGAAAACGCTCCTCCTCGTGGACCCACTATCAAAATTCAACTTCAAAACCTAGAAAGGTGACACCTTTAATACAAAACCCACCCAATGACCTCTATCCTATCCAATTTCAACTATATTCCCTGATTCCTGAGCTGTTAGGAATCAAAATGCCAAAGAAATGACCCAATCAAGATCTAAAACATCAAGCAGCAAGAACATTCAAGCAAGATGCAAATTAAAGCCCTAAAAAAAGCTCCAATTTCCCAAACAAAAAGAAAACTAACACAGAAATCAAGAAAAACAAAGAAATTACTGATAAACTCACAGTCCACGAAGCAAATTGCAAATCCAAATATCTCCAAATGATCTACCAACTGATGAAGAATTCCTCGAAATTTCGGCGACAATCTCCTCCAGATCTATAAAAACCCTGGATTTTGGAGCGACTAGCAGCCGTTGATCTAGTTCCTGAGCATCCAGAGGGGAAATTTTGGGCGGTCTCACGAGAGAGAGAAGTTTCTCTCGGTCTTACACGGCGGGGGGGGAAGGAGAATGTTTCCGGTTTGGCGTAAAGCAACGAGTTCCTAACGCACGCCTCCGGGGCCAAAGTTAACCGTAACAAACGATGTCAGCCGTTGGATTCGGGCAGGTTGGACGGTACAGCCAAACTTGCGATTCGTTTTGCTGCCGAGCCGATCCTGACAGAATTTGCTGGGGAAGGTATTTCCCGCCCACATCAGTGGTAGGTTTGGACGGTTTAACGTGCATGCGGGACCACGGATGTTTGTAATCTAGGCCGTAGCTTGTGGCTAGCTGCATGTAAGTCTAGGGGTGGCAATTCGGGTTGGCGGGTCGTGTTTGCGGCGACACGAACACGACACGATTAGAGTTATGGGTCAACACGAACACGACACGATTAATAGTCGTGTCAAAAACCTATGACTCGTACACGACCCGATTCTTAAAAAAATAACATGACACGACCTGTGTAACACGATTAATTGACTGAGCTGTGTTGGATATACGGTACGACATGAAACGACTCGATTTCCCTATTACGACTTAGTAAAAAAACTGCTCCCAAGTGAATGGAGCCAAACCAACCACAAAATATAGGACAGTTATTTCACAACCGTCCTATATGTTATGGGTTTTATAGGACGGTTGTGAAATAACCGTCCTATATGTTATGTTTTATAGGACGGTTAAATCAGAATCGTCCTATATGTTATGGGTTTTATAGGACGGTTGTGAAATAACCGTCCTATATGTTATGTTTTATAGGACGGTTATATCAGAACCGTCCTATATGTTATGGGTTTTATAGGACGGTTGTGAAATAACTAGTCTTATATATTCTGTTTATAGGGACGGTTAAATCGGGCTTAGTCACATATGTTATGGGTTTTATAGGACGGTTGTGAAATAACGCCCCATATGTTATGTTTTATAGGGGCCGGTTATATCGAGCGAGTCACATATGTTATGGGTTTTATAGGACGGTTGTGAAATAGCAGTCACATATGTTATGTTTTATAGATGGTTAACGATTATCCGTCCTATTTTTACACATATGGATATGGTTTATTAGTACTTTACCAATCTATGAGCGTATTTGTGATGTGTCGAGACTTCCGGTGACGACATGTCCTAAACGGCCTAGCTTTGGCGCTGGCACTGACAGGGACGAGATAGTTTTCTTTCCTCGATTCCAAGTAGCGGCAAGTGGCAACTAGAGTTAATGAAACTTACACTTCAATCATTTGTCAAATATTTTGAGTCCTTAATGTTAGATCGACGTGTGGGCCCCCCTTGTAGTGGCGGGAAAACAAAATGGCGAAAACATAAAGGTTTAGCCCAATTAATAATTATCTAGGTCTACAAAGTCAATCTACCTAAGACAATTGTTTTGTCTTTTTGTATGTAAGTAAGCCCAATTCCCATATCCAATTATCCAATTAAATTTGAAGTCTTATCTTAAAGCTGTTGCTAAAGCACCAACCTAAATTTGGTGGTTGTTTCTTTATAAGCTATAACTATAAGTTATAACCTAAAAACTTAGCTAACGTACACACTTTGTCTCTAATTTTCTTATCGAAACATTTTAAGATTAGCTACACATTGTCGATTTACAAACTTACAGTTACACTTAGTACAAAATTAGTTAACTGTTTTGTAACTTTGCAAGTACAAGTGAAGTGAGAGACTAACTAACTATCATATATTGTATAAATTTATAAATACTAATGATTTTCTTATGTTAATTTCACATGTCATCACCAATTGATCTAATATATCTCTTTTTCATCAAATTCATGAATATCATGTATCTAACTTATATAACTCAATATTTGTTTCTCTTTTCTAACTCTAATTGATGATAATAGATTAGGAATAACTCATTCATCCATGTGATCCATCATTCATGCGAGTAAAATTTAGTAACTCCCTTAGTAATATCATTTAACATGTGTTTTTTCTCTCATGATTATTATTCATTTTACCATCAATGCCACTTCTTTTCAATTTTCACTATAGAGTATAGGCCACAATCCATAATTAATTTTAGTTTCACCAAAGTTATCATATCAATATCCTTCTAATTCACTCTTGATAAGCTTTTTATGTTAATTCAATACATAACTCATATTCTCGATCTCATTCTCACCTCAAATAATGAATTAATTACATAGCTAATAACTATTCCCTTCATATACTCATTATCCACCAATGAGATAATTACATAACTCTTTATATACAATTCTCAAGGCAATTGTTTTGTCTTTTATATGTAAGTAAGTAAACTCAATCCAATTATCCAATTGAATTAGAAGTCTTAAGCAAAAGCCCACACTTTGTCGGTTGTTTCTTTATAACTATAAGTTATAACCTAAGACTTAGCTACATCTATACTTGTCTCTAATTTTCTTATCAAACATTTTAAGATTAGTTAGACATTATCAATTACAAACTTACAAGTCACACTTAGTACAAAATTAGTTAACCAAGTTTTGTAACTTGTACAAGGACAAGTGAAGTGAGAGTAACTAGCTGTCACAAATATTGTATAAAATTATAAATGCTAATTATTTTCTTATGTTAATTTCACATGTCATCACCAATTGATCTAATATATCTCTTTTAATCAAATTCATGAATATCATGTATCCAACTCATATAAGTCAATATTTGTTTCTCATTTCTAGCTCCCAATTGATGATAATATATTAGGAATAACTCATTCATCCATAATCCATTGGTCCATCATTCATGTAGAGTAAAAATTTAGTAACTCCCTTAGTAATATCATTCAACATTTGTGTTAATTCAACACATAACTCCTATTCTCGATCTCATTCTTACCTCACCTAATGAGTTAATTACATAACTAATAACTATTCCCTTCGGACCCTTCCTATACTCATTATCCACCAATGAGATAATTACATAACTCTTTCTATACTCATTCTCGAACTCTCAAGCTACTAAGTTAATTACATAATTGTTTTTATTCTCATTCCGTCATTCTTACCTAATGAGTTAATTACATGACTCTTTCTTTACTTATCTCAACAACTTTTGAATTGAGTATGAGTTACTTACATAACTTTGCTTTTAGTGATCCTCAGCGAGATCAGGATGAGTTAAATACATAACACTTACTTTACTCATCCTCAACCTCAACAACTATTGAATTGAGTATGACAGTATGAGTTATTTACATAACTTTGTTTTTAAGTTGATACTCAATTGAGATGAGTTAATTACATATATGCTCTATCTTTTGAAGCTCATCCTTTAGAAAATTAGGATGAGTTAATTACATAACTCTTTCTTTACTCTATACTTAATAATTATTTTTATTTAAATACATCCTCAACTAAGATTAATTAAATACATAACTCTTATAGTTTATATGACGGTTATGCAACAACATGTTAACAACCGTCTTATAACTTTATAATAAATAAAATAACCATCCTATATAATTTATAGGACGGTTATAAAAGAATCATCATATATTTCATTATATATATTATAGGACGGTTATTTAAAAACCAGTCCTATATTGTTCTATATATCATTTTTCACCTTGATCAACCCTAATTTCAAATTTTCAATCTTCCCGGTCCAAACTCTTGAGAAAGTGAAAATGACCATTCCTCTTCGATGTTTCATGCATCTAAGCAAAATAAGGTATGTATTTACTGAATTTTACAAATACGTATAGTTCTATAAAAAACATAAAAGCCAGTACCCTTTTTTTCAATTTTTTTGTTTTTTGTTAACTATTTTCCATAGATCTTGATGGGTTTTAGTCTGAGAAGGTGAAAACGACCATTCCTCTTCGATCTTTCATAGATTTAAGCAAAAAAAAGGTATGTATTTACAAATTTTATAATCTGCATTTATTTTTTTTGTTTTTCATTAACTATTTTTCATAGATCTTGATGGGTTTTAGTTCTATGTGTATGAGAAGCATTCCATTTGAGTTTTATATTTCTTTGCTCTAGATTTGAGTTTGTTTTTAGGTTTCTCTTGTTTTTCGAAAAAATCGATTTAAAATTTTAAAAAAAGTCGTTGTTTTTTCATATTTCTTCATTGAAAAAGTATTTCTATCCACATATAGAGCTTTCCCATGTTGTGTATTCATGTGTGATAATGTTTTTATCTCTTCTTTTTTTTGTAATTTAGTTTTTTTTTAATTTTTCCAAAAAAAATAAGTTACGAAAATTAGGAAAATTTTGTTATTTTTTATATTTATTAGTTAATACCTATTCTTATCCACATATATAGCTTACTCATGCTTGAATCTTCATGTATTAATGATTTTTAGCTAATTTTTAGCATTTAGTCTAATTTTTAGTAATATAGGACGGTTCCGTCATATATAACTAGCAATATAGGACGGTTCTTCAGGAACCGTCCTATATAACTAGCAATATAGGACGGTTATAGGACGGTTAACCGTCCTATATAACTAGCAATATAGGACGGTTATTCTGGAACCGTCCTATATAACTCGCAATATAGGACGGTTCTTCAAGAACCGTCCTATATAACAACAATATGGACGGTGCTATTCAGGAACCGTCCTATATTACATGAGTAATATAAGACGGTTCCTCAAGAACCGTCCTATATTTTCAACCATTCCATAGGTTAGAATCATGTCAAGGTAATGAGTAAATAGGTCGCGTGTCAAACAGGTCGACACGACGGGTCAAATTGATTGACTCGAACACGACACGATTTTTGGCGTGTTATTTTTGGGTAACCCAAAAATGACACGAACACGATAAGACTCAACCCGAACCCGCTAAATTCGTGTCGGGTTCGTGTCGTGTTATCGTGTCGTGTCATATTTTGCCGCCCCTATGTAAGTCCAGCTAGCAAAACAGATTAAAATATATAGTCTTTTTTTTTTTTTAATAATGGAATGGTATTGAATATCATTTTGCTAATAACTTATTTTGTAAAGTTTTTTTCTTTTTCTTTTTAAGATGTGGGAGACATTTACTAGTGGCTTATGGCCCTTTAGTCTAGATGAAATTCATTGAGAGGAGTCGGTTTCATTATATAATTGATTATATTGTAAATAACTATAAAATTTATTAGAAAATTTTAATACTCATTTTTTTATATTAAATTTATTAGTGGATTAAAACAAATCCTTTTATTGAAATGTGAAGTGGATAAAGGGCAGCCCTATGCACAAAGCTCCCATGGATGTAGGACTTGGGAAGGGGCAGACCACAAAGGTCAATAGTACGCAGTCTTACCTTATATTTTGTAAGATGCTCTATTGTAAAGCCTTGAATCCTGGACCTCAAAGTCACACTATGACGACTCCACCATTGCACCAAGGCTCCCCTTCAAAAAGAGCAGCCCCGGTGCACTTGTGGGTCCGGGAGCACTTGTCACAAAACCAACTTCTAAGAGTCTCATGTGCACCGGAGACGTATGTTTGCAAAATTTGTAAGAAGAGTGCCAAACCAAACCTTTTATACATCGCTTGCACGTAAAGAAATCTAACTTTTTGCATGAAGGGGTCCACTTTAAATAATCTGCCTGCTTGCTTCAGTTTTTAACGTCTCTTAATTCAAAAATCATGCAGATTATCATAATCTCAACATCTAAGAATTATTTTCTTTATAGTAAATAATTATCTATATTTAATGACCAAGTATGATCTTCTAACATGCTAATGTTTTTCATTTTCTTGTTTGCCAAATAGCTGAAGTACAAGAAAGTAGACAAAAGATTCAAATAATAAAAAATGTGGGCCCTTTGAGGCATTTAGTTCGAGTCCTTCGAGTTTAAGTGCTTATAAGCGCTTTGGTTTAGCATTTCAAAACGTACTGAGGCATTTCACTCAACAAAAATAAGAAACCCGTACAAATCAGAAATTAGGATTCTTGGAGGCTAATCTTGTTTTAGAAATTCTCTTAATACCCTGCATCAATTCCCACCGCTTGACTAGATTATCTCCTGCTAAATAGAACATAAGCAAAAAATAATAAATTTAATCTAGGTTTGCTAAATTTAAAATGATAAATCCTAACTAAATAGAAACTAAAAATTTGGAGGAAAATGGGCACCAATCTATGATGCATCTCAAGGGATAGTGGTTTATATCACTAACATCTAGCATGTACATTTTTAACCTGCGATTTCACTAATATTTCAATCGATGCTTTACCTTTTGATCGAGAATTAGATTTAGGATAACGATATCTAGCACAATTGCTTGCAGACAACTCAACATATCTCCTAGAATATGCTTAGTTTGTGTGGAGAAGAACAAGACAGTGATTAGATCTTCCAAAAAGCTCATCAATTATAGCATTCTCGTGCTAAACAACCCTTTAGAGTTGCCATTAAGGAAAGAGCTAATATATAGTTTCTTAATTATTATTTGGTTCGGTGGTAGCGTGATCTAAGTGGCTTTGTGTTTTTAGCCATTAAATACCCAAGAGAGCCCCATCAAATGAATGGTTCAAATCAACTGTAGTACATGGGCTCCATTATGTAAAGAGTGGCAATTGCTTCATCTATACCCATACTGTATAAAAAAATGAGTCTCTCTCTCTCTCTCTCTCTCTCTCTCTCTCTCTCTCTCTCTCTCTCTCTCTCTCTCTCTCTCTCTCTCTCTCTCATTTACACTTGAAAATAATGATAATCCTCAAATGGTGGTTTTATTGTTCACTTGGGAGACTACACAAAGTTGTGCTGAATTGAGTTCTATTGTACTTGAGATTAACTTGGCTTTGTAAATTAAAATTACAGAATTATAGGTGGTGGGGGACAAAGCTGAAATTAACTTGGCTTGGCTTATTAAAATTACATAATTGTAGGTGGTCGGGGACTCCAGCTTAAATTAACTTGCCTTTTTTAAATTAAAATTACAAAATTACAGGTGGTGGAGACTCCAGCTACGCGGTCAACTCTGCCAAGTTTTACATGTGCCATAGTTGCAAATTATCCCAACAATTCATGCAATGACAGTGCCATCTGCGCTCCTGAATAGTTAGCAAATACATTGGAGACATAAGAGAGACTACAAAAAACATTTTGTGCAAATTACCAAGCCTCCAAGCAGCTGCAGTTGTGCTAAGACATCTTTACATGCGTCAGTTTACCATTCAACAAGCTAAGATGACAGTAGGTGGGCTAACAATAGTTGCAAAGAAGGCCATTTTGCGTGTCAGAGCTTTATTGACCTGAAGGAAGCAAATTCATGAGAAATAGCGCAAAAATGACCTTCTACATGAGGGGTGTTGTTAGAGATAAAGCTATTGCTGGTTCACTTCCTATTTAGCTCATGGCAACCTAACATGGTATTAGAGCCTTATTGACTGGGAGGTCAAGAGATTTTGAGACCTCTATTTATCAAATCCATATCCAAGAGCCAAAAATTTGCCTTCCACATGAGGGTGCATGTTAGAGATATAACAATCATTGGCCCTCTAACATAACTATTGTTGGCTCACTTCCTATCAGCTCCTTTTAGGTCAAATGATAACACAAAAACATAGAGCTCAATCAAGCAGTGGTTTGTCTAACGACAAAGGCAATGAAGGACAAAATCTCTAGCCAATGGCTTGGAAAACCATCTAGGTTTCTAAATCCACATCCAAAAGCTATAATGATAGAGGTGTAGCTTTTGAACAAAAATGCAAAAACTTTGGTTCTACTCTATCTAGTAATGATTTATGTTAGAGTAGTCAAAAGCTTCTAGAACTAACAAAAGGTGCAATGAGTCTATTGTTAGTATGATGAAATCTAAAGGTTCTAGCAAGGGCAATGTAGACACTACAGGGAGACCATGTCATCATTTCAACATGCAGCTGGCAAGTCAAGGACAAGTCACATGTCCAAGTAGGACTTCTTTTAACACTGTTAACCATTGGGTGAATTTTGGTTATGATTGAGAATGGTATTTAAGTATAGGGTGCAATTGCTATAGTTTAAAGGTTGAGGAAAATTCACAAAAAGTACAAGGCTTAATGTACATTTTTCTCTTCATATATGTAAAACTTTCTTTTTAGATCTAAGCCATTCGTTATATTCAGAATACTAGAAATAAGTAACCCATTGAAACCAATACATTTTGATAATCCTAGACACTTGTTTTGGGTCTTTGAAAAAAGTAGTTAAATTAGATGGTCGTGATTTTATCCTAAAGAAACATAAGCTAAAAGAATCCAATGAGCACGAATTTGTTGTCCAGCTATCTAAGTCAATTCCTGTGACAGCCTAGGTTTTAACAACAATATAATAACAATTTATAAAAATAGTCGGGATCTCTATTTTAAAAACTTTGATTTTTAAAGTAACCAAAAACATAACTCGAATAAAAGTATTTATTTCAAAGTTTTGAGAGTCATACAACCACAAAACCACGAATTTAACAATGAAATGAAATATCATTTCTACCGAAAATCGAGTAGAGTCTCCTCTGTATTTTGGACCATTGCACATAAAATGTGCAATACAAAAATGACCTGATAACACAATATAAGACATGACACATGGGAGACTCAGTCTCCATGCCCATCTATCCAAATCAAACACAAATTTCAATAAAAATGTGTACTCCAATAGTAGATAAGAAAATTAAGTCATAACAAAATACCAAGGTCCTTTCATATAGCCATCACCTCCAACATAAATTCATATCCTCACTTCCAGGTTATATTGCAATTTACATTAAAGTGCAATCCATAAACAATAACTAAAGCGAGGTCCTAAACAAACTTTATCATCTCTGAAATGTCTTCAATGCTTTACTGGAAACTGTCATCAATTTTGCTTACTCTATCAATGCATCCACCTATTGCAACTCTCTATGCAATGCCTCAGCAAGCTATGCTTGTATAGGTGATTTACATCCAATAACAAATGTAATAAAATCATATGGCATAGAGTATCAAGATCATGGTAAATCTCATAAGATGAATATATACAAAGCCTACAAAACATCAGACATCCATGATAAATAATACAAGAGAATCATGGTCTAAGCAAAATGATATCAATCCTGAGCATCATGGCATATAAAGCAAGAGAAAAATACGTGGATATACATCCATCGAAACAATGAAAACCTATGTCCACAGAATGATATAATGCTTGTCAAAATCAGCAGAACATCGTGCACAGTCAAGCCCTATGAGTGTCTCAAGTGCACTCATGGCAACATGGGCCTAACTCTTAGTACTTTTTGCTTTCACCCTTTCACCCATAACGGGGCACTGAGGCACTCATGGAAAGATGCATTCCAATCCCGCTTTCACCCTTTCACCCACACGGGGCACTCACATGGGGGGATGCATCCCATCACAACCTCAATTATCCCAATCGACAAAGCATAGAAACTCTCATGTGTAACAATCTCAATAAGATCCAGTCAAAGATATAGTAATGTACCATCAGTCATATGTTAAAATATAAGGCTAAATCATGTAGATCCATATGTCACAATATCAACCATGTATAATAAAGGAATTTTCATGAAAACATGATAATGCATAATCATTCTTGATAAAACCAAAGCGAGAGAGTAATTTAATATATCAACATCATGCATCAAAAATTAGTATATAACCTCCTCAATAATCAAATCAATGCGACTAAATATACTAGAAATAGTGCATAAATCATGCACAAAAGAAGTAGCAAGTATATAGACAATACATGCTGAAAAAATGATTTCATGCAACATAGCAGAGCATAAAACCCATGCCTCAAAGTTTCAAATAATATACCATGATTTAAGAAATCATGGAAAATTCTCAAATGTAATCACCTACCTCAAACGAAGTACCACTCATCTGTACCTCTCGAATCAGTCAAACCCAACTCTAGTGCAGTCCTCCACAGTTTCATCACCTGGATACATATCACGTTCAGTCACACAGAATCTAATTCACTTAACTTGGATTCTTAATTACATAATCATTACATTTTCATCTTTCAATACATAGCGTATAAGATATTTCAATGATTCCCAACCATAAAATCTCAAGGCGGGGCCAACCTTAATTGGTTACTAATTAAAATCATACTTAATCGAGCCCACTCATAATCATTTAGTATTTCTTCTTAATTATATCATTGCATATATAGATTTATTAGGCTCAGATCATATCAATTTCGGTAATGTATCATTCAAATCAATTAATCAGGCATTACTACATGAATATCATGCACAATCATATCTAATTAAAATCAAATCACTCCATCAAAAGATTAAGACTGAAATCTTACCTTGAACAGTCAATCTGAATAACCTCTAGTTGCCTACTTGGTCGGATCGTCCACCAATTGCCTCAATTGTGCCCAATATTGATTGCCTCAATTGTGCCTGATCATCAACATCCAGGCTGATTTCATCAAAGATCCTCACCTAATCGCCCCAGATCAAATATTAATTTAGTAATTCTAACTAATTAATCTAATTAAGAATTCTAAATTGTTTGGATCATCCAATTGGATCCAATTTCACACCTAGATCTTCATTAGATCTTAGCTACCCAAGCTATTAGTCCATTTTCCACATCAAGGATCATCTAAGGCTATTAAGGTTCTAATTTATCATTCATCAATGACTTTTCATTGATTGGATGAGAGGAACTGTGTCAAATCATCCTTGATCAATCGTTCATTCCCTAATTTTGTGATATGACCGCTAGAAGTGGTCAGATATTGATCTCACCATGTTATTAAACATTTGAGCTAATGGATTAATGAAACTTAGCTCATCTTATGTAAATTTGGGTTTAGGGATGTAATGGTGGCACTTGATCACAGATCAGGTGTTGTTAGATCCATATTCCTTTGCTATCCGATCAGCTGGTTTAGATTATCAATCAATTCCCATCTAGATCTTTTAATTTTTTTGCATATCCGCGTTAATTCAATGCTCTATAACTCATCCATGGCATCCGATCATCGATCAGACATCAAGAAGTCACTGTATGAACAGTAACAGATTGGACGACTAAGATTGTTCCTTGAGTTTTCATCCTAGATTGACAAATTCAGTTTGATATGGGCTACATCAGGTACTTAGTTACATGTCCCTAAGCTTGGATTAGGAAATGAACAACTAGATCGTCAAAAAAACATATATCTAGTATGAACAGTGCAGATCTATTCAAAATCTCAAAATCAGAAATAGGATTTTGTAGATTTTACCTTCTACATGCATATTCATGTGTTTTCCACCATTGGGTAAGCTGGATTGATCACCATTTTGCCTGAGACCCCTCGATCTCACTGCACACACTGTCTTCCCTCCGATCGATGGTCCAGATCATCTTAGATCTCCCGACAAACTTAGGGGTTTTCTTTGTTTCGTCGTGCTGGACAACATGATCGGTTCCGAGCCAGCATCATCTCCCACCTCCTGTTGATGTTTGTGAGGTCTAAATGCCTCCTTACATAAGAGTTGTATTAGCCACTTTAAATAGAACTTAACTGGTAAGCAGCAGTCAACTCCTAAAGAGAGTAAGAGCATTATATTAGGCTAATTAAAAGTATCGTCCCCACAGAAAATTAAGAAAATCAAAATATCTATGCTTGTTAGCCTTAAGGGATTGCTTGATTATGTCCTTAATTGTGCATCATTCTAGAAGCTAGGTTGCATCATTTATGATAGTTTTACAAAACAAAAAGAAAAAAAAAAAAGAAAAAAAGAGAAGACATGATCATTTACACCGAATGAATAATTTAAACACTAATAAAAAGGTTAATTTACACCCCAGCATTAATAAAGAATATATTTCCTCATGGAGAAACAATCCACTCTTTAATAATGATGAACCACCTTTCATCTTAGATAGTGATGATGTTTCCTTATAGACGAGCAATCCTCTTTTTGATGTTGATGATCCTCCACCTATATTTAATGATGATATACATCAATGGAGGAACCATTCTCAACTACATGGAAATGGGAGAAAGGCCCAACATAAAACACATGCCAATTATCCTTGTGGGAAGACACTAAGAGACTATTTACAGCCTAATTATACCAGCACACTTTCATGTATACTTTTACCTCCAAATGCTAGTATGATTGAATTAAAGGTGGGAGTAATTCAATTACTTCCCAAATTCTATGGGTTGGATAGTGAGAGTCCTTACATGCATTTAAAAGAATTTGATGAAATATGCATGACCCAACATACATAAAACATTGAATTAGATATGGTAAGACTCAAACTATTTTCTTTTTCCTTAAAAGAAAAAGCTAAGATGTGATTTCATTCACTACCATCAGGTTCCATACAATCATGGGAAGAAATGAATAGGAAGTTCTTGAATAAGTTCTTTCCTATGCATAAGACAAATGCTCTCTGTTGAAATATAATGAATTTTACCCAGACAAATAATGAAACTTTTTATCAATGCTAGGAAAGATTTAAGGAATTATTGTTAACTTGTCCACATCATGGATACGAACTTTGGCATATCATTAGCTTCTTTTCTGAAGGACTTAAATATGATATGTGCCAGTTTGTTGAAATGATGTGCAATGGTAATTTCTTAAACAAACAGCCTAAAGAGACGCAAGAGTATTTGGAATGGTTGGTAGAGAGTGCACAAACTTAGGCTGATTCAGAAAAAGTAGGTTTCCCAAACAAGCCTAAGTCTACCACCACTTCTTCTAGGGGAGAAATATATGTTACGACTGAAGAAGATGATATGAAAATAGCATCCTTAGATAGAACAGTTGAGGCCATAGAAATGGAAAAATGTCCCTCTAAGGAATGTCCCATTGCTCCTGCATATCAAGATGCGTTCCATGAACAAACCCGTTCTTATGAGCAACATTTTTCCCCATCTTTAGAGACTTATAATTCCAAATGGAGTAATCATTCTACTGCTAGAAATGAATATAAGGCTAATGTCTCAAAGAAGTCCCAACATCGACCCTATCACCACAAAGGACCACTTGCTCCTAGACCTTACCTTCCTCCACATAAGAGGAAAGTGGAGGATAAATTTTATCAAATCATGCAATGCCAGGAGAAGAAAATTGCTCAAATTAAAGCCCAATTAAAAGAGAACACAAATTCCATGACTGAATTGAAGGACATGATGTCTCAAATGCTACAGACCATTAGTAAAGAGGAATGTCTTATCCCACCAAATGAATATCTTGATGATATGGAAGTAGGAAACAAGATTAATTCTTCAATTGCAGACATGGAACAAACACAGGCAGTTACCATTATTCATAGTTGTAACATAATTGAGCAATTTGGTCTTAAAAAGGCTGAAACAGTATCGAAACCTGTCAGAAAAAGAGATGAATTTATTGATAAGGAAAATGTCACACCCATTGAGCAATATGACATCCTTGCTCCATTTCCAAAAAGGCTGCATTGAACTCCCACAATTGTCTATAATTATGAGATGCAGCCTGAGGATAAATTGATCTTGTCCTGTGATAAAATGACAAACTTTAAATTGCAAGATAAATTTATTCATCATTCCTTTTTAGAGGCTTGTCCAACACATTTCGTATGAGACCCTGGGAAGTTTTAAACTCAGTATTAATTTTCCTCTGAAAAAGGTATGTCGCTTAGTTTTTACTTTCTTCTTTTTCTTTTTCAAATTTTTTTTCTTGTCTCTCAATTTTTTTTTTACATTTCTTAATGTATTTTCATCATCCTACTTTTAAACATTGAGGACAATGTTTCTCTCAGGTTGGGGGTGTAGAATTCTAGAAAATTCTAGTTTTTTTTAAAGGTTTTTAAGTGATTTTCTTGATTTTCCAACAACAACAAAAATCGGAGAGAAAAATTTTGAAATTTTTTAAGGTTAATTCCTACATTATGATGATAATTGGATTTTCTGAAGTATAATCCGGATAACTTTAGTTTATTAATGGAAGTGAATATGATTAATTCATCTTTTTACTCATTTTTTAAAGTATTCTATGAAAGTAAAGTCTCAGATCACATTTGTATACGCAGTTGCATATAAATAGTCTAGATTGATAAGTGGTTATAACTTAGAAATCCTGAAGAAATTCAGTGGAGTGAGGTTTAGAGCCATTCATTCATTTTGAGAGGTTATAAATGTTCATAATTTTTTTCAGCATGCTTAAAGAAAATTGATCACAAACTCTTAAATTTGGCTAATTACCTAAATAATTAGAATATTATCTTTAAAATTCTAGACGTTCATTGAATTTGATGGATTATAGGAAACCTAGAAAATGATTTAGGCCATCCTTGTTGTTAACCTAAAGACAGAAAGCCTACTAAGAAGTATTTTACCACTAGTTACCCAAGTTGAGCCTTTTATATAAAGCCATTTCTTTTGTCACCCAAATTACCCCTCACCCATATTAACACCAATATAAATTATTCATTACCCATTTTCTTTGAAAATAAGTTAGAGAGGAATAAAGAAATACCTTTTAATTATAATGAAAGTAAAAAGTGGATATCAAGAAAAGAAATATTCTTCAAAGTGATTCAAAAGTACTGAAATATAAGAAAAGAGTTTGAAGAAAAAAAAAGTTTGAAGATTATAAAGAAAAGTGGAAAAAGAAATATTCACTTTAGTAAAGGAAAGAAAGAGTTATCAACTTTAGAAGACCTCTATTTATTTTTTAAAGAAACTTTGAATACCCTTATACCCTTTCTTTGTTACATTGTCCTAAGCCTATGTTTCGTCCCAGTTAAAGACCTATTGATTCTAGGAGAAATATAGTCTTGATGAGGAAATGAATGGATAGGATCTAAAAGAATGGTATTTTTAAATATTCAAAGGTAATGGCATCCATTCTAAAGGGATCAAAACAATTAAATTCCTTAATAACTCCCATTTTTCATGAGTATATTTGAGGTAATTTTGCTTTTATTGACTCTTCTCACATAATTAAAAGAAAGATATGATTTGACCCCTCTATCTGAGAGATGTTGTTTCTGAGCGTATGCCTATTAGTGAAGATTGAGGTCAAAATATATTTCGGATGGAGTTCAAAAGTTAGACATCAACTTAGATATCAAGATTATTATATATGTAGACTATACATGCACACACACACACTCTCTAAGATCTAAGCTTAAGTGGAATGACTTTGGCATATGAGCATGGTTTTGAATTCTTCAGTCATTTTTATTAGTTTGTTAAAGTTGATGTGATTTATTGAAGATAATTCTCCGAGGAAAAAGAGGAGTTGACTTAAAAACAATTTTTTAAAATTTGAATGTTTTGCTCGGGACTAGCAAAATGTTGGTTGGGGTGTGTTAAGTGTTCAATTTTGGTCAAAATACCCATAAGTTAGCGTTCAATTAGATCATCTAACCATTCAAATTTGCAAAACTTAGCTTGATTTTAAATTTAGCTCCAATTGACCATCCAAACTTTATTTTTTCAAAATCAACGGTAAGATGATCATTAAAGCTCATTAGATGACTAATGTACAGCTCAAATGATTCTAATTTAGTCTTTTCTTTTGCAGATCAACCAAAAGATACATGGACGGCTGCGATTAAAAGTTAACATTGCAGATCATCTTAAAGAAGATTGGATGGGCTAGATCACCCATGAAGATGGATGGAATAGTTTCTTAAACAATAATGGAGTTTAAATTTGGAATCATGGACAAAAGAAAACCCAAATTAGCAAGGATTATGTAAAGGGCAACTCCTTCCTCCACTTCTCTTTCCTCTTTCCTTTTTTCTCCTCTTTCCCTCCTTATTCTTCTCTTTTTCTTTCCTTCATTCTCTCTTTCCTTTCCCACTTCCTCACGTTCCCTACTTCCTCCTCTTCTAAATCCCCCTTGGCTGCATATAGGAGGCAGCCCCCCCTTGTCTTCCCTTCCTAGCTATTTCTCCTCTTCCCACTTCTCCCTTCTCCTCCTCGTTCTCCCCATTCTCCCTAACGTCTTTCTGCCCCTCCTTTCTCTTTGCTTCCCATTCTATTCTCTCTTATCCTTCTCCCTTCTCATTCTTTTCCTTTCTCCTCTATCTCTCTCTCAACCTATGACGACTCGGGTTTTTAGGATGCAGTTTTTATAATAAACAGCGAGATCGATCTCTATTTTAAGATAATTCATGCAAAAGGATGCATAGAATTTTTTTTTCCTTTTTAAGTAAGACTTTTGTGTAAAAACCCCGAGCGTCATTATCAAAGCACGATGAAAGGCATAAGGCCATGGCACCTTTTGGCAAAACTTTGGCAAAACATATAAATGAATAACTACTAATCCCAAGATTGTTAATCATAGCCCAAGCCACAAATAAGCACTTATAACCAAGTTTACACCAAATACAAAAAGGGTTGCTATGAATCTTACCGGTGCTTTTTTTATTGTGGCCCTAGCGTTCTTTAGTGTCCCTTCTAGTTGTACTTCGTTTTATTTGAAAAATAATGGATTGAGTTGAGTATTTTTCATACTCAGTATGTGATCTGATACTACTATTTTGAAAATACGATAAACAACATGCATCATGCAAAGAGCTTTTCCATGTAAAACATCAGTGATTCTATTTTGTGTATACATGCATAGTTATGACTAAAATCATAAGGTAGAAAGCAATAGACCCACATAATAATATCTCAACAACACATCAAACCAACGAGTAAAATATAATAATCATGAAACTCTCAAAATAGTCATCATTCAAGCAAATGCTAGTATCATGCACATGAATCTCTCGGCGAATATATCACACCAACTGGTCATGAGTACTCGTATACGACCATCTTAATGCTATATGCATATCAGGCACACTGAAATCATAAGGCCACTACGCTCATACTCAGCATACAGCTAGAATCCATCATAGCCTCCACAGCGACTATGGATGTCCCCGAAAGGGTGCCATGAACACCTTCATGTGGTCATCCCTGTTTAGCACAGCAGTTAGGGAAGGGACAATGCCTTTTTAGCAGCGATACCATCCACCCTTTTGGTGGTAGAGGCCGAGAGGCCAATCCCGTACCTCCTCTTAGCATAGTGCCCACCAGGCTTATCAACCCGTAAAATATAAAAATCATGTCCTCTTTGGGTCCCTCACATTGCTTGGCCCTCACACTGCCTCACCAGCGTCTTTTGAGCACTCCAGCGTCTTTTGGTAACCCTCAAGGTTATGTAATTATCCAATTAATGCAATCATGCAATTTATACAATCATTTTCAATGTCCTCTTTGGGTCCCTCACACTGCCTGGCCCTCACAAATTGCCTAACTAGTGTCTTTTGGGCACTCCAGCATCTTTTGGCAGCCCTCAAGGATAAGGAATGCAATTGTTTAATTATGCAATTTATGTCATCTAGTCTAAAGTATGCGAGCAATGTATTCATAAAATCATCTTAATGCAAATGATTTTATTCAAGACCATATATTATGAAAACAACTCGATAATAGAAGATCAATAAATCCAGCACATTCAGAAATGCATTAAAAACATAGTAGTATTAGACTACTTACCTTGATTGTCGTCACCTAGCTCGGTCTCTCTTTCAGTCGAGTCCTAGAGTACCTTTATAGGGTCATGTATGTCATTTAAACATGAAATCTAATCATGATTTCTAGATTCACTGTTTAACCGTTAGATCTATATGATTTAGATTTTTTAGGAGTTGATTTACATAATTCTTGGTCCAATCTTGGCCTAATAATGTCTTAAGGCCTCTCTTAGATTTATTCTTGAGGTATGGCCATAGTTGATCTTATGAGTTCATAAGATCTCTATGGTTTTTAGGCTCTATTCTCCCTAAATAGTCTCTTTCTCCTAAATATTATTATATAATTGGGTATGTGTTGAAATTACGGACGCAACAATCTTTTCGGATCATCAATCAGAGTCATATAGCCTCCAAACTTGGATTTTTAAAGGTTGCACCTCAATGGACGATCCAAGACTGTCCACATAAGGCCCGCGTGTCGCGGCTCCCAGGACTCTCGCGTGCCCTGGTCGAACTAGGACTTGCACTCGCACGTCGCATGTGCCCGAAGGCCATGCTAGGGACCGCATTCGCACGCACGCACACGCCCAAGAGACACGCTATGACGCGCATCTTGGATGGCATCACGCGGAAGCGTCTTTGGTGCAACCGCGGTCGCCTCGGCTCCCAGGACGTCCCGTGTGTCCTAGTCGAGCCGAGAAACTATTTGCACGTGACGCGTGCTCGAGGACAGTCCCCCAGGGAGCTCAGCACGCGCGCGTTACACCATGCACCCCTGGGACGCTCGTGTACCCCTAGGAGGCACTACCTTTCGACGGGTTTTCACCCGTCCGACACCTTCCATAAAAAATCGGTGATTTTCTAGCCAAAAAGCACCCAAATTCGGCATGGATCTAGGCTGGGAAGGGGGGGAAATGAAGACCACCCTAGGCAGCCTGAAACAACACCCTTGTCGGTGGGTTCGACTCCTTCTCCCCTACTGGAAGCCTTGGTCATCGTACCCTCTCTCCTTTCACGTTCTCTTTTCCTCTACTTCTCTCAAACCCGTATCCCATCTCTTTTCTCTTCTCTCTCCTCTCCTCTCTCCTCTCCTCTCTCTTCTTTCTCTCCTCCTCTACTCCGATTTCTTCCACCGTCATCAGTCGACCCAGGCATCGTCATCGGATAGCCCAGGGGAAGGAAGCCCAAATCGGGTTTTCTCCCATCTTCTCCTCCTTTCCTCTTTTCCCTTTCCCTTTTTCCTCTCTTCCCTTCTTCCTTCTCTTCTCCCTCCTTCATTTCTCTCCTTCTTCGTCTTGTTTTTCCTAAAAACCAGATTTTTCATGAAATTTTGGTTTTGCCCCCGCGCTTTAAAAGAAATTACAATTAGGTCCTTTTCCATTAATTCCAGTTGTGTCCCCATTTTATTTATGCCTGTGTCTCATTTTATTCCCATTCTATTTTATCCATATTCTGTTATCTAGGAACTGTCCAATCTGAATCAGATCATTTAAGGCTTAACCTAATCAACGGGTTAGCCTTAATCAAACCAAATCTTCAATTTCTCCTTTGTTTCTCATCGAATTTCAAATAAATTTTACATAGTCATTATTAGGACATTCCTAGACATAATCAATGTCTTTGATCTTCTATCTAAAATCTAGCAATCAATCTAAGCCGTCCAAATCTTGAAATTATAATTTAGTCCATATCTCTTTGATTTTGATGAATATGATAAATTCGACTAGTGGATCTCTAATCAAGGATGTACTGAAGACATATATGAAGGCTGATCATCCCTTAGGACATCATATTTGAAGATTTTGATAGTGATTGATCTAGGGAAGTAGTTTTTCTTGTTATTTGATTTTGTTTGTTTTCTTTAAGAACTGAAAATTCTGTAATTTTGTTGGATATGATCTCTGATTATGATTTCAATAATTCCAGTAATTTTGAGTAATTTATTTTTAATTTTAAATAATTAATTTTTTTTTAAAATTCCTGCTTTTTAAATCAAGTCCCTGTAAGATCGACCCATACTTGCATAAGCTATACTACAATAGCCCATGCACTTGCGATTAAACATCAACAAGGGGCCCACAAGGTGGGCCAACGATCTAAAAGACCACCATCATGATTCAAACAACTACCACCTACTAGTGGAGAAGGAGGTGGTGGTGGGAATCCAATGACAATTTAATAATAAAAAGCATTGAAACATGATAATTACATGTAATCATAAAAATTCAAACATCCCTATAAATAGTCTATGAAAAATTTTCAAAATTTTTCTTAAAAATCCCTCACGAGGTGCCCTAGACTCCCTTACAATTGCAGCTTAAAACTCCCCCTCAATCTCTCCCTCTCTCTTTCTATGTAGCTGTGTCCCCAAACGCACCCAAGCAGATGACCCTGTGTCTGCATCGAGAGTGTCCAAGGACGAGTCATCCCCATTGCACCTAAGGTTCTGCCTGGAAACCTTCAATGAATTAGCCATCCAATTCCAGTCATTAATTTTCAATCTCCATCGTTTGATCTGGTCGGACAGGGCTGATCTACAAAAGCCCTAAGCTTCCATGATGATCCACCTCCTGAATGCCAAAAAACTCAAAACAAATATAAGCACAGTACTAGGTATCGTCTCCGATGATTAATCCCTATTTTTTCGGCCAATCTGGCCATTAAAAGTTGATATGGAACCATTGAATCTCTTCAATGCATGGTGATCTACAAAAGCCCCATGGTCTCCGATCTTATCCGGCTATGGCACTGGAGAAATCACAGACTGAATGTATCTTCCGGCATCTAAGGTTATTTCCAACTTTCTTTATTTCTCCAGTGTTATTTTTCCTTCTCCCATGAAAATCCTTCACTAGCTGGCCCAGGTAGGTGGCATCTCCCTCTTCTCCTTTCATTCCAGCATTACCTTTGTGTTTTCCAGCCTCCAGGTGATCTCCCCAGCCATTGATTCACAGAGACGATGGATCCAGCTACAAGGTTGAAATCCCCCTTCATGAATGGCTCAGATGCAACTTCTGAAATGTTGGATGGATTCTTGGGGCCCAAAAACCCCAGGAGATGAAATCTTGGTTGTTGATTATCAAGGATGAAGGAGATCTAGCGATGGTTGATTCGACAGTATAAATCTAGGCCGTCTTGCCTATCATTGGTCACCCATTCCTGGTGATGGGAAATCCTAGGTAACAGGCACAGTCCGACCTCCCATTTGTCTTTTTCTATTGGAATGATCTCAGTCGTTTATTTATATACTGAAATCTTGTTTCTTCAATTGAGAGCTCAATTTAGCTCAAATTTTAAATAGGAAAGAAGCTATAGATTTCTTCTATTGTGTAGAATATAATGAAATAATTATATTAAGGTTTTTAATTTGATTTATATGAAATAAATTTTAAAGTTAGTTCCAACAGTAGTGGATCATGATCAAATTGAAGTTAAAATGAAAATATGATCTAATGGATGGATCCAAGACATGTCAAAACCTTAAGATGAATGATCATAGTATAATTTCTAAGCCTCTAGATCAGTTAAATTGATCAAAACATTACAGATTAAGATCAGCCGTTGAAAACTTAAAAATAAAATTCCTCACTCATTTTAAGTATAATTTTTAATCAGGAAGATTATATGGATAGATCTTGATGAGGAGAACTTATTGAACCCATAAAAATAATATTTTAATCATTAAAACTTTCTGTTAATTAAAAATACACCTACTAACACCCTTGATCAAGTAGATCTGGGGGGATCAGAAGTGATGGTTTAGATCCATTAAGGATATAATGATGATAAATCATCATGGGGTTGGTTGGATTGGATTGACATGAACTGAATTAAAGTTTTGACCATTGAAAGTAAAAATGATCATGGAAAATCCCAATGCATCCTCTTGATTTGGTAAATCAAGAATGATCAGACCAGATGAACCTATAAAAGTAATGATCTAAGGCTAATATCATGTTATTAGAGATGTGTAATCAATCAAAAACATGAAAGATTAAGGGTTGTACTCTTAATGGAATATTAAGATCTAAAAGATGAACAAATCGTATGGTTGGATCATAAGGATAAATTGATCATATGCTTAGCTAGTTGTCTTTTACAATAAATTTGATTTAATTATAATTCATGTCTATTTTCTAATTTTAGTGTAATTATCTTTAATTTTCTAGAATAAGATATTGTAATATTTTTAGTTAATTTTTTTAAATAGAAAATTTAAATTCATGTCAATAATTTTAATTTTAGCATGATTGTCTTTAAATTTCTTAGAATTATTGGTGTAATTTCTTTTAATTGTAGAATTATAGAAAATACCTTAAAAGAGGTAATTGATGACATATAGATGGACTTCACTAAATACATATACATCATGAAGTATAATCATAGCAAGGGCTACAGCTAGTAGGACAATATAAGGGGTGGATTTTTCATTTTCTTAGCCCAACTTAAGAGCATAATAAACCTCCATGAATGACATAGTAATGTTCATAGAATTAATTAAAATTAAGTAGAAATAGATTTAGGGTTATGAGCTCATAGGACCTTATTGAATGATGAGCTAAGGCTATCCCATTTCATCTTATTCATCGTGGTTAAGGGGGTTTCTAATGAACCTCACTGTCCCTCTACCTTCTGTTGATGTTGGTGAGGTCTAAACACCTCCTTACATGAGGATTGAATTAACCACGTTGGGAATAACATGTATTTGGTAAACCTTGGCCAACCGGAAATAAGAGGACCTATCTAGATTTAGAGATGAATAAATTATCCTCAATCCAGTAAAACAGTAACTAGTTGAGAAATAATAATAAGAGCATAAAATGCTAGCAAATTATCTAACCCTAATAATAATAAAAATTATAAATAAGATAAGGAAGATCAAACAAGATCCAAAAGAGATCTTGAAGGATCATAAACAAAAAGAAAAGAAATATAATATAGAGTATAATATTGTTCTATGATTTTACTTATAGTGTAGATTGTGAATTTAGAAGGTTCGAACCTTGATCATATATGATTCAAGAAAAGTTAGGGCATCCCTTATCGGATAACCCAAATACATGTAGAAAGAATACTTGTATAAAGGAATAACTTTATACGTATGGTTTGATAGATGTATGAATTAAGACCATGATGGACAATATAGAGTGAATACCACTTGAGATGTATGAATCAAGACCATGATAGACAATATGGAGTGAATACCACTTTGAGGTAGGTGGATGTACAAAAATGTATTAAAGATTGATGTGTATATATATACATGATCTTCTGTCTAGAATTATAGACCTTCATGATATAAGTATACATGGTACCTTAGAACAATAATGATCCAACCCCATGATCCATCCAACTAATCCAATCTAATGATCTAATCAAACGATGAGAAATTAGTGAGATGTGTAAACTAAGGAAACCCTAAGAATAGGGCATAGAAAATATTCCAGCCTTAATTAAACAAACACATTGTTTGATATGTACAATGTATTTTACATACAAGCATGGTGCCTTGTGATTTTATTTTATACAAGCATAGGCCTAAGGATGTTATGCTAGGAAAGTTATGAGGGTTTGGCCACCCGCTTCCTAAAATATATGATATGATGGATACCATGCCCAAAGAGAGGCTAAGAGTTAGGTGAGGTAATCATGGAATGGCTGCCACTGTGACTGTCATGGTCCTCGCCCATGCGAACATGGATTTTGTTATTTCCACAGTTGGTATCAGTAGATTATTATGCAGTTATCTGGGCACGTTGTACAGATTTAGACTATGGCATAGTAGTCTTTGATGATTTTGCATTATGATGCACATATAATAGGCATAGTAAAATGCCATGGCATAATGAGATGCCAAGTATGATTAAATGCATGAGTTCCTAGAGAGAAAATCCTCATATGAGATTTAGCTGAATATTGATCTCCTAAGTGGGAGTATAACTTGGGGAATGAACAAATTTTGAGTATTTTCACTATTTTAATGGATTTATCCTATATTATATAAATGATGTATATAGTTTATGATGAGATGATCCATGAGTGGATAAATATGATAGAATGATGATTGAGGTATGTATTCTTATATTAGTGAAGTAATATATTTTTGTATTCCTTACTAAGCATAGCTTGCTGAGATATTGTAAATGTTTGAATGTTTACAATATCCCAGACATAGAAAAGGAGACTTAATGACATAAAGCTTGAAGAATTAGAAGTGGTAAGACTGATCAGGGTATTTCCTTTGAAGATTGTGTAATCAGGCTATGACTTTGTAATTTGAATTTGATTTGGACAATGGATTGCAATTATAATATAGGGGTTGTTTAAAAGTGAACTACTGGATGATTTCTAGTATTCAATAAAAATTTATTTTATACAAAATGTCTATATGTATTATGTACATTGAGGTGAGACTTGGGTTTTGTTACAAAAGAATTTAAAAGAAAAGAATTTCCACTACATTGTTTGTGAAATTCTTTTTACCACTAAGGGAGCACTGCCTTTGAAAAATGTATTACAAAAACTTGGGTCGTTATAGTGCCAGTATCAAATCTGGCCCCCTTTTGTTTAAGCTTCTTTTGTTTTTTTTCCTCAGATGTTACAATTCCTAACATCATTAATGGAATAGATTGTCAAAAACTATTTAATCATGCATGAAGAAAAGGTTTTAGACTCCTTACACTCGTCTTAAGCATATAGTTTTTACTAGACTCATTGAGTTCAAGTGAATTTTTTTTTTTAATAAAGGAATTTTAGAATGAAAACCAAGGGAAACCTTGTATATAGTGGGACTCTCCTCTTTTTGTCTTTTCAAACTAGTTGGTAAAAGCTATAACAATCCTCAAATAGCCACCAAACAAGGGTGCTTGTATGTTTTCTTAAATCCATGAAAAGTAAGGACTAGGAACGACAAAAGAGTAAGGTGGATAATATATATATATATATATATATGAGAGGGAGGATCGTCCATTAGCTCCCTTCCAAAATAGAGATTATTTAGGTTTGAAGCAATCAATTCTTTTGAAATATTCCTCTCCATGTAGGAAGAAAAAGAAGCTTTTTCAGCATTTCAAAATCATTGTCTAAGTGGCTAGCTTTACTCAGGAACTCCTTGTAGATGATGGAAGTTGAAAGATTAAGGATTGTACAAAAGAAGCAAAAGGGAAAGACCAAAAGGACTTGGAACTATTTGTTAGAAAAAAAAGATGGGTAGTAGAAGTTGTGCCAGTTTTATTGAGTACAATTGGAGTCCACTTGTATCTATAATCAAAACATTAATCTAGGTGGGCTTTGAGTTAGACACAAAACCAACCATTTATAATATTCAGCATTTGATCTCTAGAGGGCCTTTGATGAGGCTTATTATTTTCTAGTAGAGTGAAGTTTGGCGTAAAGCCCATCCATACAAAGCTTATGAAATAAATTATTTTGATTCACTGAAACAGAGGATCTTACTTGGAGTGTTTAGTTTCACGAACTGTTGTTGTGCTGCCTGTGACAAAGCCCTATAGCTCCAATGGAGGCCCATTTAATTCATGTACTTTTGGCCTAAAGGACTTAGGTTCGTGTTCATGGATTTGTGCAAGAAGACATACTTCTAGAAGGCCTAAATTCTACAATTATCCTTAAAAATATCTAAGATCTAGAATGTGGTAGTCTTTAGATATTTTATAAGAAAATTTCAGAGTATAATCTAAACTATACACACGTAATAATCTTAACCCTTCCTTAAGGAGGTGTGAAGGGAGAAAGCACCTATAAATGGAGAAGCTCCCTCATTTGCAAGACAATCTCTCATATTCAACAATCTGGGATCCAAGAGTGCTAAGCATCTTATGAACAATAAAGCTAGAGTTATCTCTAAGTGTTCCTCTAGTTTCTCTTTTCTTTAGAGATATTAGTTAGACTTACTTAGTTTGAGCAGAGTAAGAAACCAAGCTAAGTACCCCACGGGAGCCTGAGAAGTTGAGCTCATGACACTAGGAAATCATATTTAGTGTACTAATGACATTGATTGCCACAGTTTCTCTTATCATAACTAATTTTCAATCTTGATTTTTTGTTGTTCATCAGCATCATACAAGGGTGACAACCCAACACGACTAGCTACGTCAACAAAGACAATTAGCACTACAACATCGATTAGTTAGATCTAGTGATTGACAGCCCATCTTGAAGTGCAAACTTTTTTTTATTTGGATCAATTTTACTACTTAGAGTTTGATTTCATAACAAAAGAAGCGTGCATTTGCATAAATTTTCTTCTTGTAAATAGTTAATATTAATCTTTTGTCTACATCAAAGCCTTCTAGCATAGTGGTATAAGAATTTCTGACCTGGGTGACTATAGTTCAAGGCTGTACATGGATGTGTGACTCTAGTAGAATCTATGGGTGATACAAATGGGCGACGGCATGTAACCAGAGCATCTCAATCCAACAAATGACGTGGGATGAAAACGATGAAAACTATCAACATCCCATATTGAACTGCCAGACTTTCTGACTTAGCATCACTTTTCCTCCTCAATTTTTATTTCAACAATAAAATTGTGAATTTGCCTCATTTTCCTTATCACAACAAGCCACCATCAATTTTCCATCGTCCATTGAAATCACAGATGGGGGACAACCAACCACGACGGACGACGTTGATGTAAAAGATGAAGACTATCAACATCACTTAGTTGGATCAAGTGGTGGACAGCCCTTCTTGACCTGCCAAACTATCTTGATTAGGTTCACTTTTCCTACTTGAGTTTGATTTCAGGCAGCAAAAACTGTTCATCGATCTGTGTCCTTTCCCACTCTGTAGAAATGATTGATCTCCAAGTAGGCATGAACAAGGCTTTGATTTTGTACCTAGGAAATGGAAGGAGTTGGTGGAAAAATTGCCATAATATGATAGCATTTTTTGATGTACTTTGAAAAATGGTCAACAAAAATTGCTAGCCATGACTCGGAAAGTAATGAAATATCATGTGTTTATGGGCCCATGGATGATGTAGGAGAACATACTCAACATGACCCACAAGGATGATATCACTTCTACTTACTAGACCTCTTGATAACATTTTGAGGTTGGCATGAGAAGATGAACAGTTCGGATTCAATGGGGGGACCTGAGACAATTGACATTGTATAAGCTCGATCAATCAGGCTCAGATGGAATGGTTACGATTGGACCAACCTGGTTTGGAGCTATCTGGCGGTTCCTTCCCACATCGACATATCACATGCAATGTAGAACCAGTACTAATGTTCAAGACCCACATTCTGTCACCCTTGTTCTTCCACCTTATCATCCATCATACAGATGGGTCGAGAATCTAACCCTATCAATTAAGGATTAAGGGTCAAATAGATCGGGGAATGCAACCGTCCATCTTCTACGCTATAGCTGACATGGATGTTGATGGGCCATATCCTAAAAGTCTCTCAGTATTCGATCTTTTTGAGCGATGGATTTTTAGCTACTTAATACTAGCGGTTAGGGTCATCTAATGGAGATTTTCATTGGGCCCCCATGCATGGGGGATAATGGTTACACTAGCTATATGAGATCAACGGTTTCGATCTCCGTCCACCATACGTGCATTATCAAGCATCAAATCCATGCACCGATCTACACGGGAAACCACCCCAAGCTTGATCACGCGGACCAACCAGCTCTTCTCCGCGATCATCGCAGCAGCAGGCACCATCACATCCATCAAGAGGAAGATAGGACCACACATTTGAGTAGTGCAGGAAGGCCTCAGTGGGATCCCACTAAGAGACAGCCGACTTAAACCGCCCCATTTGACTAGGAGATTCAAAAATGGGTCCCACCATCTAGACAATTCCCTTTCCAGCACAGATTTGAAGAAAATCAGGGCCGTTGCTATAGTGACAAAATCTCCTGTCCTTATGCTACCATCATTCACGGTACTTTGATGGACAATGTGATTAAGTTCAATAATCCTCATTAGTGACTGTTGAAAAGAAGGCAAACAAAGTAGAGAGAAATGATTAGAGAGATCCAAGGAGAAGACCATAACAAATCAAGACGGACAAAAAGAGACCAAATTAAGAAATATTTCACTTAATCTTAACAAAAAGTTAACGAAATCCAAACCTATAGTTTTGTCTTCAAGCTCTACAATCCAGATAGTTTTGCCATTCGAATTGTAGCCCGTGGAAGCATTTCCATATAAATGTTTAATAGAGTTGATGTGCACTAGAATCTGTTTTTCGAAGATCTAATCCGTTTGTCATGTTCGGCTTACAAAACTTAGATGACATATGAGAAATCAATGCATTTGGATGATACTAACCACTTATTTTGGTATTTAAAAAACCAATAATTGAGATATTCAACTGAAAGAAATACGAACTAAAAGCATCCACTAGGTATGAAATTTAGCACGTAGCTTATCTAAGTTATTTCAAACATGATGAGTGGCTTAGATCTACAAAAATCATCTCTATACTACATGTTTAGAGGGTATGCTCCTACCGGCTCTAAACTTATCAAACCTATGCTTTCTATTTTTGTGACGTTCAATTTGGGTATCACCAATCAAGCAGTTGCAACTATAATTTTTCATGTGCGTGGTAGATCAGAGGACAGCTTATTGCACAAAGCTCTAGCATATGCAGAGTCAAGAAAAGGGGCAAATCAAGACTAGGCTTCTCGTGCACTTTTTGCACGGGAACTTGCAAGTCTTTGACAAACTAATTAGGAAGGTATAACTTAAAGTGTCATTATCAGTCATTTTGCTACTTTCCTTTCTACTTACTTAATCAACAAATAGTGCATTGAGATATATTACCCAAGCAAGGAATTGATATTTCTAGAAGAAATGAGACCTTTACAATTGTAAGTTGGACCCCAAACATCAAGCAAAGAAAAGTAATTAATCCAATTCTTTTTCATTTCCTTTATTCCAAATAAATAAATTTAATAACTTTACAGCTGCATTGGAGTGGAGAGGCAGACTGATTGGCTAGCTTTTCTATGTAATAAGAGAAATCCTGCTAGTCATTCAATTGAACAGTGTAAAGTTGGCCAAGGATAACTGTGTAAAGATTACTATGGTGTCATCAATTCTTTCCTCTCCCAGCTGCCAAACTCATCTATCTTTTAATCTCTCTCTCTCACTTTAGAACATACTACGATATGATATTCAGAGAAATGCATGCTAGGATGAAGGCCCTACCGACACTTCCCTGGAAGCACCTTGGCATAATTCATAAAGGGGCCCACCTTTGACTGATTGGATCCATTGATCCGAGTATTCAGACTCTAGATGACTGGTAGTTTAAAAAACATCTAGCTTGGATAATTCTAGTATCTCAAAAATTACTCTTGATCACAAGACAAATTATTAGAAGCTTTACTTAATAGTCTAACTTCAACTTCGAAAAACATGAGTTTGTGGAAGCTAGAATCATCTAACCATTAATATATTTTGTTTAAGATATACAAAGAAAAGGCAATTTTTTGAAAGGTAAACCCCCTTCAGCAAAAATGAGGGGCACTTCTAACATTTCTCCAATAATAATAAAAAATGTATTAGCATAAATCTTGAGAAACACCACCAAATCAACATAGGAAAAAATGATTATATATTGTTGTAAATGCAGTAAAATTAATAAAATACCCCGGTAAGATAGGCACATATTTTTCTTTTTAGTATAAAATAATAAAAATAATGCTTAAATGAATAAGATAGCGACATTTTACTGAGGCTTCCAGCATCTAAGATGGCAAATTTGAATCCAAACGGGCGTTCGGAAGACAATAGCAAGCTCTCGTGATCCATTCATGGCACGAAAGTCCATATGAACAGAGTAAGAATGACAGTAAAACCAACAAAATCATCTTTCTTTACATTCTCTTACTGTAAAATGAAAGGTTCGACTTTAAAACAGCAAGACCCATATTCTAATTCCCACTTTTTCCTTCCTTTTTTATCATTATAACTTCCACCCTACATGAAGGAAGAAGGGAACAAGTCCATACCACGTTTTGGTTTTTCTACTGCCATCCGCACCACTGAGGAAACATCATATATTTTTTCCACCCCCCTCAAAAAATTTCAGACCCACTTGCAGAAATGCAGAACCCGAGATGGGTTTCTCAGCTTTTCATCTTCTTCTTTTCGGTTGGCCTGTTTTCACTTCCACAAACCCTGGCTTTTGGGGGTGAAGATACTGAAACTGGGACTACTGTTACTTGTTCAGAAGCTGAGAGAGTTGCCCTTCTCAGTTTCAAATCTAGCATTTTGAAGGATACTACGGGGATTCTCTCTTCATGGGTTGGGAAAGATTGTTGTGGTGCTTGGGAGGGCATTGAATGTAATCCAACAACAGGAAGAGTCACTGGTTTGCAGTTGCAGAGATCCCAAGATAGGGACACCGCCCTTTACATGAAGGGCACTTTGCCGCCTTCTTTGGGCAATCTTCAGTTCTTGGAGGCGATGGTGATAAGTGGAATGAAACAGATCAGAGGACAGATACCTGAGAGCTTGTCAAAGCTAAGCCATCTTACTCAGCTGTACCTTGAAAATAACATGCTTGAAGGGCCCATACCTTCAAGCTTGGATGAGCTGAAAATGCTTCAGAGCCTTTCATTGACAGGGAACCATTTGCAGGGACAGGTGCCTCCAAGTATAGGACTTCTCGGCTACTTGCTCCAGATAAACTTGGCTAGAAATTTTCTCTCTGGCCCTATACCTCCCACCTTCAAAAATCTTCAGAAGTTGCAGTCTTTTGACCTTAGCTACAATCTTCTGTCTGGTACCGTCCCTGACTTTGTAGGACAGCTCCAAAACCTGACTCTTCTGGACCTTTCAAACAACCATTTTTCAGGCCTGATACCCATTTCGATTTGTAATTTACACAATGTTTTGGATGTTTCATTGAGTCACAACAATCTCTCAGGTGGCATTCCAAGTCAGATTGGCAGTTTAAAGTCCCTCACCAGTCTTACTCTAAGCCATAATCTTCTCACAGGTACCATTCCAGAATCTGTAGCCCAACTGCAAAATATGTGGCACTTCAATCTTTCTAATAACAAGATTTCAACTCCTTTACCAGCTGCTCTTGCAAAAGGCATTCCTGCTCTTTTATCCATAGACTTATCCTACAACAATTTGCATCTTGAGACTGTTCCTGATTGGATCAGGAACAGGAAGCTGACAAATGTCAACCTCGCTGGGTGCAACCTCACAGGAAACCTCCCAACTTTTACAAAGCCAGGTTCTTTGAACTCCATGGACCTTTCTAATAACTTGCTCACAGGCACGATTAGTCATTTCTTCACAAACATGTCAACCTTACAAAACGTCAAGCTCTCAAACAACCTGCTGAGAGATGATGTTTCAAATATTGCATTACCAGATGGACTTTTATCCCTTGACCTACATTCAAATCAACTATATGGATCAATTTCAAATATCTTGCAAAACAACAGTTTTCTAGAGGTTCTGGTTCTCGCAAACAACAGATTTACTGGTGAACTTCCTGCAATTACTGAAGGTTTGGGCTTGAAATGGCTTGATTTGTCAAGCAATCAGATCACGGGACAAATCCCAAGTTCAATATCAAACCTTGCTGAATTGGAGGGGTTAGACATCTCAAGGAACCAGATGAAAGGCCCAATCCCTGTAAGTTTAGGGCAGCTTTTGAAGTTGCGATGGTTAGAGCTCTCGAGTAATGCACTTGCTGGTAAAATCCCAGATAGCATATTGGGCTTGAAGAACATCAAGCATGCCAGCTTCAGGGCCAACAGACTATGCGGGCAGATTCCACAGGGAATACCTTTCAACATCTTCCCTGCTGCAATTTATGCCGACAACCAGTGCTTATGTGGCAAACCTCTTCCACCCTGCAAGCAAAGCAGCTGAATGAGTATGAGAAATTGATAAGAATGAGTTAGTAAACTGCTGAGTCAGCAGTTAAATAGGACGTATTCATGCTATATGTCAGCATAATGTCTAGTGAGCAAGAACAATTTCAGATTTCTCGTATCCTTTGTAACGATTCACACATATTCTTTTCTATTTAATTAGAAATTTACAACTCTCAGCCCATCTTTTTCTAAAAATATTTGATAGTGTTTGTGAGAGCGTCAATAGACTAAGCCTTTAACTAAGAATAGAACAAGATTCTCATACATTTTGCTTGGGATATGCATATGCTCTGCCGGCAATTAATAATACCCAAACTCTGCATATCTAGTTTTATGACCTCCTTGCATGGTCCCCAACGGATAAAGTAGGGTTGCATTAGGTGCTAAATAACGTAAAACCCTATTAGCAAATCCAATGACATGAATCTAACTTTGACATTTCTCGAGATATAGTGTTCCCATAAGTGATGTGTCACATTGGATCATGAGTCCTCGAAGAAATGGATAAAGATTGCTAAGGCATTCTCTTGTAAGTGACACGCTACATCAGATCTCGAATATAGTGGAAAATAGACAAGGGTTGCTACAACATTCCCTTGGAAGTGACTCTTGCATCAAAAAGCAAGTGCAATAGGAAGTAAGTAGGGGTTCCCACAACATTCTAGATGTGAGCAGGTAAAGAGACCATTTCAAGAAAAAAAGATTTGTAATGCCACATAAAACATAGACACAGTGTATGAAGTTAGTAGATATAGTGAAACTTAGGAGAGTCAAGATAGCTTGTGTCTGAGAAATAATTGAAAAGCAACTAAAACTAGAGAAATAAATTGGTATAAGCTCTAGTACATGTGAAAGAATAATAATAAAAATGACGTAAGGATAATAGTAGATGAATAATTAAAGGATAAAATTTTAAATGTTAAAAGAATCAGCGATAGAATTCTATTAAATAAAGTTGTCTTAGAAGAGAATATCATAAACATTATATGTGTATATGTGCCACAAGTAAGGTTATAAGATAAAATCAAGAGACATTTATGGAAAGATATGACAGGAGTAATACAAAAAAATTTCAATACAGAAGAGATATTTATATGCAAAGGTTTAAAAGGTCATTTAAGAAAGGAAATAGAAGGATGTGATAGTATATATTGAAGGTATGGTGTTTGAGAAAGTAATAAGATAGGGGATAAACATTTAGTAAACATATAAAACAGTTATAACAAATAGATATTTTTAAGAAGAGAGATGAACACTTAATAATCATTTAAAAGTTGATTATATAATAGCCAAATAAATTTTTTTTTCTACATAGAATACCCAAAGATCAATGTATAAGGATTGTAAGGTGATATTCAATGACATATTTGTGAAAACCCCAATTTTTCTGGAATTATTTAGAATTAATTGAAATTTTTACAAAATTTGAGGTAAAATATTATATTAATTTTTAAAAAAAGAATTAGGTCTTAAAGCATAGATATTTGGAATCATTCATAAAAGATTAGTCAAAATAACTGTAAGCACACTAAAATCTAAGCTTAGGTGAAAAATCTCCATTTTTCATAATTTTTGTGATTTTACATTTACCTATAAGGGTAAAATGGTCATTTTACTTTGGTGTATGGTCCACAAAAGTTGAGTGAGCTGGTGGACAGACAGCTCAAGGAATATCAATGATGAAGAATAAACATGATGAGGAATGTGCTTTTAATTTTATATGAAAAGTAAAAATTTATTTAAAATTTTAATTAAAATAATTCAAAAATAGCCCTATAAATACCCTTAACCTTCCCACGAAATTCCACAAACTCCCTAGACTCTCTCCCTCTTTCTCTCCCTCTTTCCTTCTCTTTCCTTCTCTTCTTTTCCTTTTCTCTCTCTTCCCTTTATAGCCGTAGAGCGTGTTTGCAGACGCACCCGAGGGGAATATTCCCCCAAATCTGTCAAGCACGTCCACAGATGCGTCTTCTCCTACGGAACTAGGGTTTCACCCAAGGTACTATGTTTCAATTAGGCATCAATTTTCAGCCATTGAAGCATGATCTTAACCATTCATATTGTTCGAAATTTCACCATCTTCAAAAGCCCTATGATTTCACAATGATCAGAGGCATATTCACTAGTGAAATCACCAAAAAACAGTAAATCTAGCGACCTATATTTTTCTGGCATGGATCTCATTTTTTACCATATTTTCTAACTCTGGACACTACAGGTAGGTACCCTTTATCCCCCTCTAGCTATTTCGGTAGGTTTCAAGGTATGAAGATCACTGAACTGGATTTTTCGGCAAGATTTTTCTGGTGAATCCAGTACCAGTGAAACAAGTGAAAAACACCTATAAAATGTGTAGTTTTGAAGATTTTGAGCCATTTGAGGGATTGAGAGGGTCCCAAAACCCCAGGGGATGAAATATGGGATGTTGGATCGTTCAGATCTAGGAAAAACTGATCTGACGGTCTAGATCAAACCATCTCGGCTACCCCAGGTCATCGGTCCATGTACATCAGCTATCACTGGTGGAACGCGGCGGGGGTAGGCCGCTAATGGATCCGTCGATCTGAACCCAAATTGAATCTAGGCCCTTGTTTTAATCTAAAATCTTAAAACTTCAATTCATAGCTTATTTTAACTCCAAATCAAGATTAGAAAGCTGCTCTAAATTTCTGGTGAAAATTTGAATCTAATGGAAACATAAAATTTATGTTTTATTCATTGTAAAATTCTATAAATTACAAAAAGAGGTATTAATTCCCAAGATCAGTCAAATTTGACATGACCAAACCTTGGATTACTAATCCATCAGTGATCTAATGATGAAAGAACATGAAATCAAAAGTTAGATGTGACTAATCTGTGATGAATTAAAAAATTCAACCTTAATGGAAGAGAAATCTTAAAAATAATAATGGATTTACTTGATCTATCTAATCAAGTATAATCATAAACTATAAAATATTATGGATGATGATCTAATGTGGCTAATTTGGGATAGATTGAAATCTATACTTTGATTTGGATAAATTGACTTAAGATTTTCTTGATCGATTTGATCAAAAAAGATCAAATCATATGACGAAATGTATCAAGGATCTAGTGATGATATCACATTAAGAAAATGTGATAGATTCGAATAAAATTGAAGTATTAAGATCTAAACCTTTAATGGGATGAAAAATGAATAGAAATCAAAATATGATCATTTGATCAAAGTGAATAAATATGATGTATTAAAATGAGCATGTAAACTATTACATTCTATTGTAAATGTTCTTTTATTTGCTTAGTAGATTTAATTGTTAGATTTATTTATTTATGCTTTAATTGTTCATGTTATGTAAATTACATGAAAAATATAATTAAATAAAAATAGATATTGATGAACATTTACAATGAATATAGACATGGACTTAATGATAGTAATGGCTATAGTTAGTAGAACAATATAAGGAATATTATTTCCTTGGCCTAAATTAGGAGAATAATAAACCCCATGAATGACATTTTAAATGTTTATGGATTTAATTAAAATCAAATAGCACGAAAACTTATAGTTTAATTCTCATAGGACTCTTATGAAGGTTGAGTTAAGGTCAACCTCAGTGAATGCTAAACATAGTGGTTAAGGGAGTTCACTAATAGAACCTTGCTCTTCCCCCACCTTCTGACAACTTTTGTGAGGTTTAAACGCCTCCTTACATGAGGATTGAATTAACCACTCTATAAGCAACTTTTAGCTGGTAAGCGTTAGTTAATTCTGAAATAAGGAGTTGTTTAGCATTAGGAAAGAAATAAACTATCTTCAACTAGTAAGATATTAACTGGTTGAATAATAATAAGATCATAAAAGGATAGTAAACTATCTATTCCTAATAAAAATGGTAATTAAGATAATTAAAGATTAAATAAGATCTATTGGGTGATCTTGAATTATCAAGAATAATAAGAATCATAATATTGTATATATTTTTTGAAGTAGTATAAAAATTAGATTCAAATGTAGATTAATAAATTAGACCCTTGATCAATATGATCAAAGGAACAAGATCCAAATCGTCCTATGTAAGGATGATCAAAAGAACAATTAGAAAGTATAAATGAGTTGAGGAATGACTATATACATATGTTTTGACAGATACATGAAGGATATGATGATCAAAATCAATGAGAAGATGGATGGTTGAAAGTAAAAGTAGGCGGATCTTAAGAATATATTCAATATATAAGATATATGTATTATACACATGATTCTATCCTGATAAATGAGTTTTTATTTTAATTGCCTTGGAATTGTTATGAATCAACAAATGATGTTGAAATGAATACAAAGAGATTGATTAAGTAATTATGAAATTACTTAAGACAACAAATGATGTTGAAATGAATACAAAGGGATTGATTAAGTAATTATGAAATTACTTAATGTGTAGAATGGGAAGATTTAAACTATATAAGTTGGACCCTCAAATCTTAAGAAAATAAGTTATAAGCATGTCCTATTATAATCAGACACACAGTCTATAAGTATGAAATATTATTTTTCACACAAGCATGGAGGCTTGTGGTTTTGTTTTAAGACAGGCTTAGGCCTATGGATGCCAATGCTAGGAGAGTTATGAGGGTTTGGCCACTTACTCTCCAAAACTAATTATGATGATAACACCGTGACAGCCATGGTTCCCCTCATGCAAACATGGATCTATATTTTCCACTGTGGCATTAGTGGAGTATTTTGTAGTTATCCGGGTATGATGTACGGATTGAGACTGTGAGTATGGTAGTCCTTTGATATTTTGCATTATGATGCAATTGATTATTCCATGATAAGATGCCTTATGTTATGGCATGATGAGATGCCTTATTTTATAGCATGAAGAGATGCCCGGTAAAAGTTATTACCAATGTTATATTAGAGGATGATTCTCAATACGGTATGATTATATATTAACACCTAATGTTAATATTGAAATCAGTTTGGAAATGAGATATTATTGATAATATTAACTATATTCAAGATTTTTAATAGTTTTATTTATATGTAATATACATATAATTCATATGATGAGTAAAGGATAAAATGGTTATCTAATTGTATAGATTAATTTATATCATGGATATAATAAACAGTTGATTTTAAGATATACTGAATATATTTCTTAAATTTCCTACCAAGCATAGCTTGCTGAGATATTGTAAATTATTGAATGTTTACAATATCTTAGACACAGTTAAAAAAGATTGAAAGCTCAAGACTTATAGATAATCATCATTGAACTAAGACTCAGGGTATTTACTCTGAGAAAGATTGAGTTGATTTTTTTTTAATTTGGATTATAATTGTGATGTCCTCAGTTTTTATAAAAAGATTTTCTAATTATTTTTGAAAATCTTGTCAGGATAGATCCTTAAAAAAATAATATTTAACTGCTTCTTCAAACCTAAGTACGTCAAATAAAACTTCACAATATATATCAAAATAATGGTTTAACTTTTTTAGCCAATCAAGACCTACTGGTCACAACCCAAACGCTACTAAGCTAAATCATAATTTCAAATGCTACAAATTTATTACAAATTTACTAAAGTCCTTAAATAAAATAAAACTATTTTCTAGTCTTCATACTTTAAAATTCCAAGTTCACTCAACTTCCTACACGATAATCTCACACTTAGTCAAAATAGTAGGAATCTATGCTATACAATTTTATTTATTTATATTAAATACACATGATTAATTTATTAAAAATAAATGCAATCGTCAAATAGCAGCACTTCAAATCCATGAATAAGTATTTCCATTAAAATCAAACTATTTCAAACAACATAATCAAATAGATTAATCCATCAATTCATCAACCATTCAATTAAATGATTAATCACTAAGTGGCATAAATTAATATTCTTAAGAACGATCGACATGTCATCTCGCATCTAAAATGATCATACGGTTAACTATGCATGCAAGGAAACAAAAGTTTCCATCAGCGCCCGTCAGTGAGTACTACACCGTCTGCATGTGTGACGACCCGGGTTTTTATATGATGCAATTTTGATAAAAAGGCGAGATCTCTTGTTTTATAAGTATGAAATGCATGAAAATCTTTTTGTTTTGGAAAACAATCTTTCATAAAAACCCCGAGTGTCAATACACATTCTCAAATTTTCTAGTCATGGCAAAGTTTTAAATCAACATTATTCTCAAGAAAGTGTTAGTCACAACCTCAGCTATTAGAGAGTAACTACAATCAAGTAACATTGAAAGATAAGTTAGAGGTTTACTTACTTGTACTTAGTATGGGTGTCTTCTATCACAAGCGTTACTTACCCTTAAGTATTTACTTTGTGTCTGAAAAATGTTGAGGATTGGGTGAGTATATACTATACTCAGTAGGAGTCCATCACTACTAATTTTACAATGCATGCTATATTTAAGATCATATGCTCTTTCAAGACATGTGCATATTTGAACACTCATGCTTAATATTGACTTCAAAAACCATTGTCAAATTGAAATATTAACTAATTAAAGAATCGCACAAACCAAGTTGAAAGTATCATATATATATATATATATCATAACATAATAATATGCATAAGATGCTTCATTGAATCCAACTCATGGATATCTAGTATGGTATAGTCGACCAACCTCATATCATGTCATATGCAATGCAAATAAGTCCACGAAACCATAGAGTCCAACTATGCCCACGACCTCACCGTCGTATGATCCCCGGGTACCTAGGGACACAGGATCATATACCTCCACGGGCATATGACACTTCGACCCAGTGTGGTGACACCAGTGGTAGCCTCCTGTACCACATGCAGTCGAAGCAGGGACATGCCCTTTTTTGAGCGTGGTACCTATCCACCTAATAGTGGTAGAGGCTGGGAGGCCACCCCAGACTTCTCAGCATAGCGCCCACGAGCTTATCAGCCCAAATCATAATCAAATCAAACAAGCGAAAACCTCTCTTTTTTTCAAAACCTGTCCTTTTTGGGTCCCTCACAACTGCCTAGCCTTCGGCACTCCAGCTTCTTTTGGTAACCTTCAAGGACATGCAATTTTTGCAAGAACTTAATGCTCACAAATCATGCAATGTATGCAATTATTTGCAAAACATATCTATGCATAACGTGTATGCAATTATTTACAAAACATGTCTATGCATAAAATATTTATCACATGTATGCTGAATTAAGTCATATACTTAAAACATGTATTCTCAAAACAATCATAGTTCTTTTAAAAGAATCTAGTAGTGATAGAGCACCTACCTGGCTAGGTCGCGCTAACCCCTTTGTCCTCTTACACTCCTCAACATGGTTTGGAGAATCAAGGTTAGTTTAGCCTATCTTTTATGGGTTTTAGAGTGGTTGGTCTTATTACTTAGGCATTAAGGGTCCATTCCTATGCCTATGGGTGTCCTAAGGTCCTAATTGGGCCTTGGTATCATCAGTTTTCCAAAGGTCTAGCGGTCATACGCCACCATCCTATTCTAAGGATCATGCCTACCTTTGATTGGACCTTGATCATAGATTTTATAGGTTGGCTGTGTCCGCGTCGTCGACACGGACACAACACCTTTTGCGGCGCCTCAATCGGAGCTCTAGATCTCAAGTTATAAGCTTTTTAGTGTCACACGTACATAAGGACCTTAAGAGTGAAAAGGCGGAATGCTAACGCGCTGCGCGTCAGTGGCATGCGCCCATCTTTTCTTAAGAAGCAGAAAATCCAGGTTCGCTAGCGCGCTGCGCGTCTGCAGCATGCGCCTCAGCGGGCGCGTCTACAAACGTGCCAGATTTTCCCACCCGTCTTTCCCTTTTGCGAGCGCGTCCGTGGACGCACTCGTTTGGTTCTCTCAGATGCTATTAACACGTCTCATTCCGTCTGGAACGTCTTGTTCGTTGGGGGACTGGGGCGTCCTCAGGACACCCTGGTTCAACCCTATCGAACCAGTGCGGCCCAAGGAACCTCCCTGGGTCCTTGGTGACTCTCTAGGGCTCTATTTTGCATGATTTTTCATGCAAAAACTTAGGGAAACTGAGCCTATGACTACTGTGAAGACGGGTTTTGAGGGATCTTGGGCATACCTAGCGCGTTGTTGGGTTTTTCTCCTCGTTTCTCCTCTTGGTTGCTTCTCCGAAACAGGTTTTCCTCAAGATTTTGGGCTGTCATTAGAGGCACCCAAGAGCTCTATTTATAAAGCTATAAGAGGGTTCTGGAGGGGGCTCTCACTGCCCTTAAATGGCAGTGGAGAAACCTCCAGAATGGCAGTGATTTCTCCTCCAATCACCGCCGTTCTAGAACCCTCTAGGGAGTTGAAGATGAAGGGTGCCCGTATCAAAACAGGCCCCTGTGTTTTGCAGGCTAAATCCTTTTTTATAAAAATTATAATTTTGCCCCTGAACTTCAAAGGGCCATAACTTGCTCATTTTAACTCCGTTTTGGGTGATTTTGGTCTTGTTGGATTCCTTTTTCCGAGATGCACCTAATGGTACCATTTTTAGGATCAAAATTTTGAGTTAGTCAAGGTGAATAGTGAAATGACCAAAATACCCTTATTTCCAAAAAGTAAACTTTTCATTGCTAACTTGGGATTTAAATGTTACAAAATTGGAGTCATTATAACATGGGACAGGCAGATCAAACAAAAAATGAGAGTAGCCTCCACATGCGACTTACTCTCGTCCAACATGCCTATCATAGGCTAGTACCTGTTCAAAAGCCAGTGGCCAACTGGACTTTCTAGCATAGTAACTAGTAGAGCTTTCTATATAAAAATCCCCAAGGTAGGACTAACTCATTGAGTTGCTTGATTACTCAAAATCTCATGGCACTAAAGTGCCCAAATAAAAAATAAAGGTATACTAACAAGTAGCACAAAATTTTCATTCTTGTTAGTTCAGAACATATGCATAAACATTTATATGCCAAACCACATGTAATTATGTACAATTTTCTTGAAGAATCAAATGAAAAGAAACAATTCAAAACAAAAAAGGGTTTCATAACCATTCAATAGCATAATATTTATTTATTAAATTGCTTTGCACCTACAAAGCTTCTAGTTAATATTGATTCCAAGTATTATCAAACATAAATCATATGCCAAATAAATCCATAGTTCCTATAAGCATATGTTCCAAATATCTGAGGGTCCTACATTAGTCATCTATATGTATTATACACTTGATCATATCCTAGTTGCTTGACATTGTATATCCATGGAATGTTAGATTGCTTATCATCACCCATATAATATTTGTTTAGTTATTGAACATCATGTACCTGCTGATCCTAGTCAAGTTTCTTGTCGTCATGCACTTGGGTAGTGTTAGACTACTTAGTGCCATATGCCTAGTCATTTCTAAGCCAATCAGTGCCTTGTGCCTATACACATGTGTCCCTGTCTTTGCTGGTTCAAAAATACATGCATGTGCAACTACAATGATCATAGTGCCATACGCTTAAGCTTCACTACGGCTGTCTGTTCAACGCGTTATACAACTAGCTGGTTGTTTGGTTAATTGTGAATGAACAATTTTCATTACACTCTCAATATGATCAAGTGTATGTAATTAGAAATGTGTTGGAATTAATAAGACTTTAAGCTAATTATGACGTTGTACACATTTAGAAGTTTTTTATAAGAAGTTTTATTTATAGATTTTTGCATGCATTCACATTTAGTCCATGTACCCAAATACCTCTAATTGTAGTTTAAACTAAGTATGAGATAAAGATTAAAGGTCATGTGTATATGCGTTCTGATTGATTCGATGAAGGCTACAACAAGTCCTCCCTGACTTTCATCTCCCACACACCAACTCAGCCTTCTTCTAGGAAGGAAAGGATGTGGGCGGCTTCTTGCGTCACCTCCTGTTGTGTGGCTTACACTTGCGAGGTTTGCCGCTCAGTCATCAGAGGGATCAGCTGGAAATTTGCTCGGATTACATACTATGGCCTTTTCACTTTATCTCTTGTTATCTCATGGATTCTCAGAGAGGTTGCTGCTCCTCTCATGGAGAAAATTCCAGGGATTGATCATTTTCACCAGACTCCTAGCAGGGAGTGATTTGAAACAGATGCAGTGTTGCTTGTAAGTTTGGGGAACTTCTTATTCTTTACCATGCTAGCTATACTAATTATTGGATTCAAGAACACAAAAGATCCTATGGACAAACTGCAACATGGTGGATGGATGACAAAGATTGTTTGCTAGTGTCTTGTGGTGATTTTCCTATTTTTCCTTTCAAACGGGATCATAAGCTTCTATGATTTCACTGTTACAAAAGATGGGGTTTGGTTATTTCTTGATGATTCTTCTCTTGACGATAGCTGCACTGCTAGAATCAAAGAAATTGAAGAGTGCTAGGAGCTGTAATACCATGAGCATAGGTTAGCAACTTGGTTTTTTTTTTTTTCATGGGTCTCTCGGAGTCGTCCTATCGTACAGGGAAGCTAGACTTCTTCTACAGCCAGATTGTATGTGCACTGTTTTCTTTCCTCTTTTGGTTTTTAGAGGGAACTTCTTATCATTTCTTGCTCTTATGCCCAAACTTTATGTGTACGTATTTCAGGAACTGATCTATATTTATTTTATTTGCATTTGATAAAATTAGCAAGTTTGAATAAATTTGCGCCTTTTCTTCTTCTTGTGAGTCAGCTAGGATATCTGATAATTGAATGCTTAGAGCATTTGCTTTTGTTAGGCTTAAACCCCACATCTTTGATTGCGCATCAGTATATATACTTTTAACCAAATGGGTCTTGCACTCAAAAGAAATTAAATCTTAAAAATGTCAATATAGTTGCATACTTTATCATAGACAATCATAAATTATATTGGAATATTTCAATTGAAAAACTCCTCTATGACATATGCTTATATTCATTCTAAAAATCATACCAATGAAGCATATAATTTAGAGTATATATCATGCATTCTTGTTTACATATAATATCTCAATAGAATACACATAGGCAAGCATATAGGTTATCTTAAAATGCATATAATATATGAGAAGTTAATCATGAAACAAAATCATATTTGATAGAATAAAGGTACTAAATCATGCATTGGAACAAAGTATTCCTATGAAAATTCCATGCTTATATATGAAATCAAACTATCCAAATTGAGAACAATTATGCTTCTGATCAAATCTTGATCATCCAAAAAAAATTGCTCGTTTAAAACATTGAAGTTTGTAATTTTAGAAAAGAAAATCAAGATCTAGTTTTGCATCTATGACGACCCAGATTTTCATATGCATTTTTAAATGCAAAACTAATTCCTAAGGCGGGATCAATCCCTATTTGAAAACAATTTTATAAAACAATGTAATGTAGTGAAAAAATCTTTTTATCTTAAATTCATTTTGAAAACCCCAAGTATCATTTTGCTTTCATGATGAACAAAGTAGTTTTGAAAATTACGGTAATCATGAATGTCTTCCCAAGTCTATCCAATCACAACTCGCAATCCAACTATAATAACTACAGATACATGTCCAAGGGTAAATCATATACTTACATTTATACTTGTTTTCTCTTCATTCACTTGATCGTAGCACTAACATTTTCTGATGATTCTTCTAATCATGTGTGGAGCTAATTTGTAAAAATAATATATTTTGAGTGAGTATTACTCATACTCAATAGATGGTCTGATACTACTATTTTAAAAACACAGCATACAACATACATGGTTTCAAAAAAGGCTTTCCATGTGAAAGATCATACAATTTCTCTTTGCATAAACATACATTTTTATGCATAAATCATAAGCTTGTTTGCACATTTTTAATCATAAAAATATTTTATCAAAATCCAAAAATCAACGATATAACTATCACGAAAATCATATAGCAGTAATCACATAATGAATCATAATTATGAAATTCTTAAAATAGTAATTAGTCAAAGCAAATGATAGTATCACTATAGATATCATGCACATGGGTCTCTCGACGAACACATCATGCCGATTGGTCACAAGTACTTGTATCCGACCATCTCATTACTATATGCATATCAATAACATAGAAATCATATGGCCAACTATGCTCACGATCAACACAACTAGAATTATGCGTCTCCAGTATGTAGAGACTAACCCACTATAGCCTCCACAACGACTATGGTTGTCATCGAAAAGGGTGCTATAAACACCTCTAGTGGTTGTCCCTGTTTACCACAGCAGTCAAGGAAGGGACAATGCTATTTTGGTAGCAATACCATCCACTTTTTTGTGGTAGAGGCTAGGAAGTCAACCTTGTACATAAAAATCTCTCAGCATAGTGCCCACAAGGCTCAATAGCCCAAAAAGCATATATAAATAATCTCAATCATCACAAATCAGGCAATTTATGCAATTATTTTCACATGCAAGCAATACATATAAATATGCATATATTTCGAATCTTAATCATAAAAAATCATGCAATTTATGCAATCAATTCCAAAACATGTATGTAGTGCTTATAAAGACTATTCACCAAATATGCAAGCAATTGTATACAAGATCATAAAGAAATTCTGCATACTCATTAGGAGAATATCATATTGCAAAAAGCATACTAAACACGATCATCAAGAAATGCATTTAAAAACTTAGCAGTATTAGACTACTTGCCTCAATGTCTCTTGAATGGCATTTCTCCTCAATTCGAGCTCTATATCACCTTTATAAAGTCCTGAGTATTATTTGGAAATAAAAATCCAAATATTATTTCCTATTTTACAGATCAAGGGCTTGATCTATACTACAAGTTATATATTTTTGATTTCTAAGTTTATCTAAATATATTGATATCTTAATATATCAAATGAATCAATATATGAGATTTGATCACAGACACATCAAATAATCTTATAATCCTAAGTTTTACTATATAAGTAGGTGTGTTATAAATACGAACACAACAGTTCTTTAGGATTGTCAAGATTCATCTATACTGAGCCCACATCATGGTTCCCAAGATGCGCGTGCGTCCTGGTCAAACCAAGACCACGTTTGCACAAGTGCACATGCCTGAACGATGCGCTAGGGCACACATCCTGGACAACATTGCTCGAGGGCATCTTCAGTGCACCATGTGAGCATCACGACTTCCATGGCGCTCATGCATCCCAATCAAACCAAGATTGCGCCCAAAGGCCTTCCCAGTGGGGCACATCTTGAGTGTAAGTTAGGCGCTGCATCCCCAAGACATCTAGTTCAATGGATTAGCAAATCCATCAAAGCCAATTTTCTCCTACAATTTTCAACCAAGAAACACCAGATCCAACATGGATCTAGGCCAAAAGAGAGGGGAAATCAAAGAGGGGGATGGGGTTCTTACCTAGGCAACCTGAGATGGCTCCCCTCTTTTCATCGACATGCAATTTCTCCATGCTTGCCAAAACCCTAGCTTGCAACTGAAAGAGAAGAGGAAGATGATTGAAGGGGAAGAAGGCCTTTTATAGCCCGTGAAGATGATGCCACCTCATGACAATGCCACCATTTTTTGCAACACTGTACTACATAAGCAAATGCTGGAGGTTAGTTGAAGGTAGGGGACGACCAAGGGGGTGTCGTTATCAAAACAACCCCCCACATTTTCAATCTTTCTTGTTTTTAAATTCAAATTACACAAATGCCCTTTATCTTCAAAAGCTCATATCTTGATCATACAAACTCCATTTTTTACCTTTAAATAATCAAAGACTAAAGATAACAAAAACTTTGAATAATATAAAAAGGCTATAAAGGTTACAATTAAAGTAATGAGGTTAAACACAAAGCATATGATAATCTATATAATATATTAGGATCAAGAGAGTAGAAAAAACATATTCAAATTTGCAAATATAAGTTAGAATGGAAGAATAAGGACTTAGACTACATTAAATGCATAAAAAGTTATGACCAAAAGATACTAGCCAAAGATAATAAAATCAATCAAAGGTAGAGAAGTTACTTCTAAAAACCTCTAAATGACAATTATCCTAAGAATATAGAGATTAAAAGAACTATCAACTCAAATAATGTTAGAATATATAGATACAACCATAGGATTTGAATATTTGGAGTAAAAGAAGTCTTAAAAAATTTTAAAAAAGGCCCTAGGTCCCAATAACATACCTATAGAGGTTTAAAAATATATGAGAAATATTATAGTAGTTTGATATACAAAGTTATTTAACAAGATTATAAAAATAAAGGAAATGTCAAATAAATAGAAAAAAGTTCCATCATACCAACTTATAAAAATAAAGCAAACATACAAAATTACACTAATTATCATGGGATCAAACTTATAACCTATACTATATAACATTATGAAAGTGATTGAAAAGAGGCTATATGACATAAAACAAGTGTATCAAAAAATTAGTTTAGTTTCACACTTGACAAGTCTAACATGAAAGCTATTTTTCTACTTAAACAATTAATAAATAAATATAGTGAGAGGAAGAATGAGTCTCAAAGATTTAATATAATGAGTTGGCAAAAAAAGAATTTGCAACAATATATAAACATAATTAAAGATATATATAAGAGAGCAATAACAAGTGTTAAAACCACTAATAAAGTGACTAATAATTTTTCTATTGTTACAAAATTACACTAAAAATTGACATTAAGCTCGTACCTTTTTATATTATTTATAAATAAGTTAATAAAACATCTAGACATTATTTGCAAATAATATTATTTTGATTAATAAGACAAGAAAAGCTTTAATATAAAAGTAGAGTAATAAAAAATTTGCCATAAAGTCTAAAAGATTTTAAATTAGCCAAATTAAGAGAAAGCATATGAAATGCAATTTTAGTAAAAAGAGGAATGAGAGCAAAGCACCAATAAAAATTAATAAACAAAAAGTCCACTTTCAATACTTAAAATCAATAATTCATAAGAGCAAAAAGTTAAGAAAAATGTTACCTAGAAAACCCAAGTGGATTAGAACAAATGAAGACATGCCTATAGAGTTTTATATAATCAATAAATGCCACTCAAACTAAATGAAAAATTCTCTAAAATAGTTGTAAGATTAACCATCATATATAATCAAAGTGACAAGGCAAAAATGAATGGTGAAAACTTAAAAGTAGCACCAATAGATAACAAGATGTGAAAGAATAGATAAATAATTGGGACATGTTAACAAAGACCAAAACAACACAAATGAAGAGTAAATGAAAGGGCCTAGAAGAACATAGATACAAGTGATAAAAAAATATTTAAACACTTTTACACTAAATGAAGCTATGACACTTAATAGAGGGGAACAAAATAATAAGATTCATATGGATGACCCCTACTCAAGATTAGGCCCATATGATGATGAAAATATGACACCTCAAAACATGCAATCAAATTGAATTGCCTCATTGACATTGAAAAATTAAAATTTTATAGAACAAGTGACCAGCTGCAATGAAAGGCAGAAAACACGTTATGAAGCACAATTCCAAGAAAGCGAATCGCTTAACGTAGACATTAGTTGCGAGAGAGAATAAGGCCTCGTTAAGGCAATTGAATTCAAAGTAGTTCCCCTCAAAGAAAGGCAATTGAACATTTTTTTACAAAGGTACGCATCAAAGCCATTCAAAGAGAACCAAATTGCCTTCTGGTAATTTCCACCAGCATATTACTTTTCATCATCACAACCCACTTGCTCCTTATCAGAACTGCCCATTACTCTTCCTTATCAGAACCCTCCTGTTCCAGGAAACGAAGAACATAAGTGCAAATATATAAACATAAAACAGAAATGAGAAAGAAGGAAGAGGTTCTTAGGCATACTTCACTTCCAGCATTGTACTTCTCCATAGCTTTCTCGTGCTCTGCTTTGAGTTCAGCCACTTTATCCAAATAAGGTTTCTTCTCCTGATTTACAGCAACATGAACATGTTAGTACATAAGGTAAGAAATGAACATCAATCCAGCAAGAACAGCAAAAATCTGAATAGACTGACTTCTTCGCTCATAGATTTCCATTTCTCACCACCTTCCTTGGCAACCTGTTTCACCATTTAGGATACCAACGATAAAATCAGAAGAAACATTAATGGCAAGTACAAATGGAAATTTCAATTTGAAGCAGATATTTTACCGCTGCAACACCCTTAGAATCAGGGTTCGCTTCCTTGTATGTCTTCCTAAACTCATCCCTGCCATTTAAGGGACCAGCTAAGTTCAATTTCATATGATTACCAGCAGCAGATACATGTATTCACACTTACATCCAGTACATTTAACACAAATCACATGCATAAGAGAATACAAAGGCAGGAAATTCATATGAATAGTGAGGCAAGTTTGAACAAACATGCTAGTCCACTGATGTATTTATACATACACAAAACAAGCAAGTAATGATCAAAATTGAATGCCAACAAAACAGAACAGATGAGGGACAAGAGATAAGAGATGTGAGCATACATGAAGACGAAGAAAGCAGTTGGAGGACGCTTGGGCATGTTGGGATCCTTCGCTTTCTTCTCCTTTTTACCTTTCTTAGGCTTTGGCTCTGAAACTACCGCCTTCTTCCTACAATTTAGTGTCACAGAAACAAAAAGAAACAGGCAAAAAACGAAATGAATAGCACATACAACTGAAATGCAGAAGGCAGAATAAGGCGATAGATAAGATTACCTATCCACTAGTTTCTTAGCTTCAGGAACCTTTTCCACAATCTGGGCCTCTGAAAATCAAATAAAAGCAGCTATAAACAGAGCAAAAGCAAACAAATTGGCAAAGAAAATGGAAAATGGAGTTAGAAAATACCGAGATTCATCTTAATCTTTGAATCAAGAATGCAGTTATGCATATCAATGAGTCCTGCGGCAACATCCTTGTTGCAAGCTTCGCTGCAAAATCAGAATTCGAATTACTAAACAGTAAACAACAACGAAAATCCCCAAAATTTATACTGCGAAAGTTCTTATAGAAAAGGGCCAAAGCAACGCAAAGAGAAAACTGATTGAAAATGAAATACCATTTGGTGAAAGCACTTCCATCTCTGGCCCGTTTGAGCGTGGTAGTATCTACTTCTACCCTCTTTCTCGTCCTTGGAGGATTCGTCTTCGAAGCAGGTGCCATTTTTGCACAGAGAGAGAGAGAGAGAGAGAGAGAGAGAGAGAGAGAGAGAGAGAGACAGAGCGAGAGATTATTTTGGGGTTGGGGGGGTTTTCGCAGCTTTAGAAGGAGAGTTTGAGATAAAAAATGAAATTTTTTAATTTGGCGGGGAGAAATGGCGCGAAAGTTTTTGTTTCGACACGGATGGCGGCCACTTTAATTTCTGACCATCGATGTTTTCGAGATTAGCGGTTGTCGATTGTGCATTTGCCTTTCTTTCCCGCCTCAAAACTGTAATTTCGGACGAGCTTGGCGCCGGTTTATTGGCGGTTTAAAACCGAACCGGGCTGAATTAAGTTACGGCCTTATGGTACTTATTCGACGTCAATTGTGGGCCGCCCAGTGTAAACCCGCAGCTTTTAGGTACAACGAGAGTAGACTTAATCGACATAAAATTGGGCCGAAAATACAAGTAAACCTATCCCTATTAAATGTTTGCATTAATGAAAACTGTACACATAAGGAAAAATAAATGGATAAAAAGGCGCAGTACATGGAAAAACAGAGTGTCAGTCTACTTGAATTAGCGATCCCTTAAAATAAATGTTTAATAGCACTTATACTTCCATCAAAGATAACTGTCATGGAGAAATCGTCCTTTTGTTAGATTAATTATCTCTCTCCCCATTCACAAAGTAAGAAGCCCTTATTTTCTACCAATTCAAGGTTCTTAAGATAAATTAGAGAATAGGTTTAACCTTATACTATCTCCCAAAGGGTTATAATTATGACCGCTATTATCTATGCTTCCCCAGGATCCTGGCTTAGACTACTCTAGTCCTTGAACACTTATAGTAATGCCAATGGCTAACCATCATAAACTTTAAACAGTCCTGGTCTTAGCTATGATGTATTGCTTAAGGGATTGACTAGCCAGGCTTAAGCTACGTAAGTCTAAAATAACCATTAGCTAAATACTAATCTATAGTTCATACTGATATACTATCTACATAACCAAGTTTAAGACTAAGTTGTTATACCTAATTAAGTATAAGTCATGGTTTCCTATGCCACCCACGAGTAGGATACGTGTTGATCTACACCATATAGGGTTCTGACTTAGCCATATTGGGAATTTTGTGATATACTATAACTTAAACTACTCTATGGACACTTATATCTTGCACATAGTCTTTAATTAATCTCATGGCTCCCATAAAACCTTAAAGAGGCTCAATCTAGCTTAGGCCTACGGTATGCAATCAAAGAATGCGATGAATAAACAAAGGTTTTGACTTTCATTATTGACATGTAATTAATAATGTTAAGAGTTGGAGATATGTACTCACTTTTATATAATTAGTAAGAATTATCATTGGAGAAAATTTATAGTATTTACTTTATACTTTTGCTATTTATGAATGTATAAGAAGAGCATTTTTATGCTCGTACAATATATATGCATAATTTATAATGCATTAGTGCATTGAACCAATGACCTGGGCATAGGATAAGCCTTGCAGCACAAGCATACTTACAAATTTCTCCTAATAATTGAAATTTATTGAAAAAGTCCCAACTTTTCTCTATTTTGATTTATTCATGAATAATTCAAAAGTTATTAGATACTATAAGTTTAAGGCAAATTAATATGACATTACCATATTAACTCAAATTTCATAAATAATTTGTGAAATTCTCAAATATCTTATGCAAATCTAGTTATAAATCCATAAAAAGAAAACTTAAAATTTACATTCCAATAATGCCCTTTTCCTAAAAAATTTCATACGAGTGTTTGCCGAATTTTACGAATATTTTCCTTTCCATTTTATTCTAGAATCCGAACTTTGTCACTATGCTCACCATCCTTAGGTGCTTGTGCGCAATTGCCTTTTTCCTTCATCGGTTGCTGTTGCTGATAATGAAGGCTAGGACATACGGTGACTATGTTAGTGGGCTATGGGCCAAGAAAACGTTCATAATGGCCTACTTTATGGAGACACTGCCTGTTTTTGCTTGTGCGCCACAAGCACTGCTACTTAGGAGAACCTTAAATCACAACCCAGTTGTGGACCATTAGCCCACTATATCCCGCTGGCTATTTCTTGGTGCTTGTAGCAGAGACCGGTAGATACACCTCAGCAAGCTGTAGGCATTGAGCTTGAGAGGCTAGTGTGATACTGTGTTCAATGTGAAGCCCAGATTCTCGTATACTGAATCCATCTACCGTGTTAAGTGTGGTGTAATTCGCTGCTAGTCCATGCTCGCGGTGAAACATGTGTAAGTGATCCCAGCCTCATGAGGCACTTCTAGCCCTCCATTTTCTGGCCTCTAAATGGATTATAAGAAAATGGAAAACACAATGGTCTGCACTCGTTAGGAAAGCCTCCACAAATCAAAGGCTTGGAGTCGCCACATGCTACAACTATTCTATTCCCTGAATCCCTTTCATTATCCTGCAATACTGTTCTAGGAAGGGCTGGAACAACATCTGAAACAACTTCCCATGTTTGTACCTGGTGGATGGTATGTTCACTTACTCATATTTTCTTTCTTTGCAAAAAGATAGAATATTGATGTTCCAATTAATCATCTACATCGTCCATATTTGGGGTAATATATATGCCTCATGCAATATTTAAATCGTAGAATAACAATCCTAACAATGACTAAATTTTGTAAGTCCAGCTTTTTCCATGATAGAAGCTAGCATTTGGATATAGGAGTTCAACCCCGTGCACTGAAGGTCTTATCATCGGAACTGATTTCTTGAGGAGCACTTTTCAGAAGGCCCATATGTGTACTAACCATAACTCTAATTCAGCATGAGAAACACAACAACCCAATCTTCAAGTGCCTTTACCTAAAGGTAAAAGAAGGAACATAAAAGCAACTCAAGGCTGCAAGTGGGCTTTTCTGTCGGCTGTTTTTAAATGGGCCTACACAGGGAGGCCATGCAAAAATATTGGCAACCTTTGAAACGACTAATAGAAAGAGGAGCATTCCAGAGCTGTTTTTATCGAAGGCAAATAGCTACTGCAAAGGCCTAAGTAGGGTACTTTGCAAAAAGTCACAGAAAGAAAACAACTACTAGCCATGAAAGACCAGTAGGCTCCATTAATGGTTTTTGTCACTAGCATGGACCTGCAAAAGAGAAGTTTAATATACCTTGAGCACCATTAATTTCTCTACTGAACAAAGTTGCTCTTTCTGCGCTCCAGCAAGAGAGAAGATGAATGCTCCCTTTCACCTCACCCAACACCTCTCCTGTCCCCTAGAACCAAATCATTATTTGCTCATGTTCTCAATAAGGAAACCATTATAGCCACCCGTGTAACTGCAAGGAAAAGCCTAAACAAAAGCTAAAAATTGGGATTTGTGGGCCTCGAAGAAACGTGCACTCTCTCTCTTTCTCTCTCTGTCTCAAACAGCTAAAGAAACACAAACTCCCATCGCAAACAAACACAAACATCATAGAGAATAAAACTACAAATTAAACAAAAATGCAATCCACATACTATGAAAAAGCATCCAAAAGCTTTTAGCATGCCATTAACCAAAACCCCATCAAAACTCCATATACAAAAGGAAAAAAAATAAAAAAGAGAAAGAAAGAAAAACCAACATCCCCCTTTGACACTGCTGAACCCAACAGGCAAAACTGATTTCCACCTCCATTGACTCAAAATCAACAGAAAAAACCAGAAGCACCATCATCAAAATTCAAGGCATAGCTGAAAGGATCATACTTGAAACTGAACTTCCTCTTAGACCTCCCTTTCATCTGCCTCCTTATCTCAGCTCTAGCCCACCAAAACAAGGTCCTGCATTTCCTTTTCCCACAGCCCAAGACCATACTTGGCTCCAGTAAAACTGAAATCCCCACCATTTTCTTCAAAGACAGACGCAACCAGACCGGTCTGAAACTTGAAGAAATGAAGAATGTGAGAAAGTGGGGGGAAGGGTGGTTATATAAAGGTTTGAAAAAGTGAATAGTTTAGAGAGAGAAAGGGGTTATAGCTTGCTGAGCAAGGTGATATAGGATGCTCTTTTGTAGCCCTTTCTGTTGTTGCTGCAGGTTTTGTGTTGTTCTGCTGCCACGGCTGCTGTGGAAACAAGGGCCGGTGGTCACATGGGTGAGAGAGAGAGAGAGAGGGAATTTGGAGGCGGATTGTTGATGGATGGAATGCACCTTTTATATGGGAAAAGACTGGGAAATGTTTTGTCGTTTGCAATTACTCGGCGACGAGGATGAAAAGGGTTCATCCAAAGATATCCATGAAAAGTGTATGAGAACTCAGTGAGTCAAATTCTTGGCTCCTTAACTCAGTAGTTGCAAATTAGACTCTTTGCAGTTGAACACTGGCGATGATTAATTCTAGTAGTATTTAATTTTAACGAGACTCCATCTTGACCATACATAAGTATATAGGGCCCACTTGGTAAGGTTTATCTAATCCAGTTTACGCAATGAACTATCAATGTGTATGATCTCATTAACCGGATAATAAAACTGTTTTCAATTGAGCTCTTGGTTTCGAGGAGAATTAAAGAACAAGCAAACCATTCAACCTTAGGAAGAGATAAGTTGGCAGCCGGCGAGAGCTCTCCAGAGTAATCTCCAAGTGATCCCTAATGTAACTTCAATCCATAACAATATTTAGCACTTCACAATTCGATCGACTTAATTGGATTGAGCTTTTGATCCACTTTGGTAGCTTGGATCAAGACACATAAAACGAAGGAAGTGTTTTTTTTTTTCTCTCTTTTTTCTTTTCATTTTTACCTAAAATGTTGGGCGGATTCGAATCCATAGAAATTCAGACCCAGCTATGGTAGAGTTTTGTTCTGCATATCTCCACTTCACTAGAAAAGTCCATCAAAATCTGTAGAAAACCGATAGCACGCATTGGGATTTGTTGCTGTTCAAAAATAAAAAACTGTTTTAGAGAGAGAAATCCATTGCAAATGTTGTTTTTCTAGACAGTGAGAAAGTGGGTTGTGATGCATCGTTGCCTATAGTCATTGTTTCTCCTCTTTCTCTCTTCTTTCTCACAGCAGCGGCGGCCTCCTCCACCTCCAATGGCCATCGTCCTTGATTCCTACGTTCATTAGATCAATGATTTCATTAGAGAAAAAGATTGCATATATATATATATATATATATGTTTGTGTTACCTTCGTTCTTCTTTCTCAGGCAAATTCAACCGTACTATTTGAGCATCAATTTTGTGAATCCTGGGTTTTTGGCACACGAGGAACATTGGAATCATTTTCCTTTAGTCTCCTATATGCTTCCCTGAGGCTTGAGCCTACAAGAGGGACACCTTAAGAAGCAGCTACTGGAATTTGTCAATGAAGAAAAATAAGAAATGACCTATTTAACTGGACGTTGACTGCATTAGAAAAGTCAATTGAGACAAAGCTAATGAAGTCCAAGTATCTTTGCAGTAAGACATAATAGACTTCCCATATGAATTTCTAGCTTAGAATGTAAAAGAAAATGAAAACTTTTGATGAAGTTTTACTCTACAATTGAACTTAATAGTTCTTCAAGTAGGATAAATGATTTAAAGGTAACTTGACTAGTGACTTCTGTATAGGCTTTGAGAGAGATATCAACAATTTCATAACAAGATGAATAAGCTATTAATTTCCAAGTTTTGGTTGTGGCCATAATGGCATTTAAAACTTGGGAAGTGATACCTCAACTTTATCATGCTTGTGCCAAATAAAATTTTGCCTGACATTCTGAATAGGAGTTTTTATTTAATTGACGACATTAGCTAATTTCTCATTAGATTCTTAGGTCAGTGAGAATTAAACTTAAGAAAAGTGTTTTACAACTTGCCCTACTTTGGTACTTTGTAAGTAACCGTTTCTTGGTATGTAGGGCAAGTTGCCCACTAAATCACTTTATCCATTTTACCAAGCACTTAGAAAGTCACCTAAATTTTGTAAAAGTAGTTTTAGATGAATCTTGGTCTTTGTTAAATAATGATCCTTTCATAGACCTTTGCTTCAATATACACACACACACACACACACACACACACACACACACATATATATATAACCTTACAGAATATTATCCATACATATCTTACATTAACCCTTGGCAATGGCAGCTTATCTTGAGGATAACTTTCACTTAAATAATTTTAAATATAATATTAGGCCCTCGGACTCTAGCTAGGTATTATTCTGGTAGTAGTTTTTATGTAATTTGTAGATTGGTGTAGTCATTATAAGCATGAAGATATGCAATGCATATTTCAAATACAATTTTATTAGAACCATCTCTCTCTCTCTCTCTCTCTCTCTCTCTCTCTCTCTCTCTCTCTCTCTCTCTCTCTCTTAATGAGGGGTAAAAGATAGGGATACAATTGATGGTTTTTGTATAGTTTGCATGAAAAAGGGCAGCTTGGTGCACGAAGCTCCCTCGTATGTAGGGTTTGAGGAAGGGGCAGACCACAATGGGACAATAGTTTGCATGTATGTAATAAATACACTAGTGAAAGGCTCACGCTTGTATATGTGTTTTTAGATGTTGAGGAAGCACATGGTGTTGAAATTTGAGATTAATAATGGGATTAGCATTTCCATTGGCATTATTTTGTGTGTGTGTGTGTGTGTGTATAAGGCAAAATACGCAATTACTAATGCTTCATGAAATTGAGTGGGACTACATTCATCACAAAATTAGTTTCCTTTGGAAGTAATGCAAGTTTACATACAGGTATTGTGTGAATTTTCTAACAATGAGGTATTAAAATTTCTCTATGTCTACTATGATCCGCTTCTCAAATTTATTGTTAGGACACCCAATCAAAACAATTAGTTAGCTACCTATAATATAGTAGCCTCTTAAGTGAGCCAAAAATTGATTCATGTAAAAAATGTGGGCTGAAACAAAGCCCACCCCTTAATATTAATTTACTAGGTAATAGTGGACTAGCTTACTTCTCCTTGGTTGAATAGGTTTATTTTATTTATTACCTATGTAAAATTTGTATCTTACTGTGTCATTGCCCTTTTTTGATGGGTCAAGTACTAAGTTTCTACAATTGTGAAATGGTAGTCTCTAATGTGCCCCAAAAATAAACCATGTAACAAATGTCACTTGAGACAAAGGCCAACTTATAATATTAATTTAATATATAACACTGGGATAGCTCAATTATTATAAGCTGAATAAATTTATTTTATTAATACAATGGTCACTTTCTACCTCCATAAAAAACCAATAGAATCATAGCAAGACAAAAAAAATACAATTATCCAAGAAAAGAGTTCTCACCCTCCTTCCATGAAAAAAATCCCCATTTACATATGAAAACCATTCAAAAAATGCAAAACACTATATAAATATATCTAGAAGAAAAACCATAAACATAGGTAATATCATTGTAAATTCTTGGACAACTCAACCAAGTGCTGAGTCAACGCGGGTCTAGGTAGTCATTATCATTGTAAACCAAGAGAGTTTTCTGACCGGGTTAACAACGATGGCTCATGCTTCTTTCGTGCCTGTCCATAACCAATTAACTAACGAAAACCACATCGTTGTACGTTTTTGCTTTATCTGAAAGCTTTATGGCCACATGATACAAGCATGACATCCATCGGTTTGGATTGATCTAGCGGCTAGGAATAATTGATGACCTCAAGGGAAACTTGCTACTTTGACCATTTCTCAGAATTGCATTACGATATTTGATCAAGACCAATGAAGGGCCGTGTATCTTAACAAATAACTGAATTAGTGAAGTCATCTTAAATATCAACTTAATTACTCATCTTACCATGCACTATCAGATTACCGGACTAGATCAGTTTCAAGAATGGGGCAACTTTCCATTAAGAAAAAAGAGTGGTCCCACCTTCACTTTTGCAGGGGAAACGGAAAATGATATCCCAACGTCCTTTTTGAATGATCAAAACCGCTGCTAATTTTCATGTGGGGCCATCTATTTGATAATCTGACCCTTTCGTCTTGTACTTCTAGCCGTGTGGATGAGGATTCTGCACCTTGGGGTGTCGTGGCGTTTGTGCTAGCATTCCCCCTCATTGCCAGCTGCTGCGAGCTGGGCGATAAATCGGCGAGGAGAAAGAGTGTGGCGCCTAGGGGAGCTCAAATTCCAGTTTTAAATGTAAAAATCGTGGAAGCCCGAGCCGCTGGTGGTGCAACGAATGGGCGTCTCTCCTCGGGCGTAGAGTCCGCCGATCGCCGTCAGCAGGCAATTGGTAAATGAGATGTGAAGTCACTGTCACCGTACGCCTCACTTTAATTCATTTTACCTAATTGCCCTACCGATGCGCGCTTACTTCTCTCGTAACAAATTCTCCCCACTTTTACCCTCTCAGCAAAAGAAGTCAATTTACTGTGGAAAACAAAGTGAAATTGTAAGATCTACATGTAGGATGATGATCACGTGAGACGATTAATCTGGGCCCAGCTAGGTGAGATTAGCATGATCTAGGACGTACATTTTGTAGCTCGTGGATGCATGGATGAGTTATTGCATGATATGTCCAGGAGATCGGATATGAAATTCTATTTACTCACTTAAAATAGATTATTTATTTTTTTACAATTTTGCATTTAACATATTCATATAATTGTTAAGAGTTGAAATAATGTAATATAAAAAGAAATGCTTTCTGTCGTGCTTGTTTCACCTGGACTCGTTCTAAAAAAATTTAAGGTATTTCATATTTGGACTTCCAAAACTACTTCGGTGTGTCATGATTTTTATGAGTTATTTATTGAAGATTTATATAGAGACGAATGGTGATCAACGATGGGAAATGCCCGAAAATGTCATCTCTGAGTTGCGGGCCCTTGGACGAAGATAATTTGGTTGACATATAGTTGGTTGAAAGCTAATTATGTTGACATATAGTTTTCAAGCTTTTGACGGGTTCATCATGGAACCCACAGCCATAATTAGCAAATTAATCTGAATGAATAGAATGGACCCACCTAATCTGACATTGTCCTTGCATTTCATCTAGAGATTGTTAGTCAAACAATTGAAAATATATAATTTTAAGAACAAATTTTAGGGGTGGGAGTTGCTCCCCTGTCAGATAGCTCCAATTGATTAATTTAGATGGTCGTACCCACTTGCATCAGTGGACTCAGCCACACCCAATTCGATCAACAGTTCAAAGCACTCGAAGGTGCCGCACTTCAATGCCGATTGGCATTGAACAAACAAGGATCGTCGATCCGAATCATCTTCTACTTTGGATTAAAAAATGGACATGTTTTGTTAATTAAAACAAAGTATACATGTAATCAACTGACTAAGATTATCGCCTGTCCTTGATAATTGAGATTTTTGCAATGGCATTTTGGTAGATGATGAAGCTCTTCTGTCCAGATTCCGATAAAATTTACCGGTTTATCCTCCTCGCAAGAGTCAGCGGGAATTGAGGAAGAATTTTAATGACTTTGATGCCGGTTTTTCATATGGCAAATGACCGGCGGGGCCTTTGGGGGGTTAGGTGTTGGGTAATGATGATAAAATTACGATTTTGTCATGGTGCAAGTCTAATTACCAAACTACCCTGGTGCAGAAGCATCATTCGCAAATAACAGGGGATGCTAAACCAAAGCACATGGAGTCAAAAGTGCTCTATTTTTTACACAAAGGGTTCTATAAATAGATGATTTACTTAGTTTATTTAATTGCTTCGGCTCGTGGTACAAGAGGATTAGATGATTTTAACATCTAAAAGGTGCTTCTTTTTCACAAAATCTAAAGTATGAGCAAATGGATAAATGATACGGATCATTTAAAGGTAGGCCTTTATTTCATACATTAATTTAGAGCGCTTAGAAGCAGTTTGACATAGCATTCCTTAGCAAATAAGTATCACATGGGCAGCTTGCTCGTCCATTGAATATTGATTCCTGTGATGTACTGGAAGCTAACTCGTTTGCAGATCATTACCAAATTTTACAGCTCGAATCTAGGTCTAGACTGGTCTGCATGTGGGAAAGGATTTTGCCTTTTTGATGGTTCTGCTCCTGTAGAAACGGCAGACTGCCTTTGGCTGAGTAGATCTAGCAAAAAAAGAAACTAAAATGAGAAGCAAGTTAGGAAGTACTGGTCGTTTCTATAGAAAATAGGAAGTGCCTACTTTCATGCTATAAAAAAACAAGGTAAGACTGCATACTATAGGCCCTTGTGGTCAATCACTTCTCGGGACCTTGCATAGGTGGAAGGTTCGTGCATTGGGGCTGCCCCTTTTATCTCTTTTCAAACTATAAAAATAAAAATAAAAGAATCTCTTACGAAATGCAGGCCACGAGTGAAGTAGCTAGTAAGTATCCTCACATTGCTAGAAAGCTTAATTAAACACGTAAAACTTCATTAACAAGGGATCTAATAGAAGCCCCTTTTGTTCTGGCTATGGTTCTTCCACTTGTGGTTAAAGAGGGTGCATGGTACCATTTGATCTTGGCATTTTTATCTTGCTACAACCACCACCACCTAACTCCCCTCATGAACAACTCTCTCTCTCTCTCTCTCGTATGTTTGTTGGATGGAGTTTCCAAAAGGCTTAAGCCACGTCTAGATAAAATTTGTAGATGCCTTAACCATCTAATATCATAATAAATCTTCTTCCTGAGCTCGTAAAATTTAGTCTCTCTCTCTCTGTCATGTACCAAAAACTAGGCATCGACTTGGAACTCTGTTGAGTCAATGTGATATGAAGAATTTCTTGGACTTGTCCAGTTTTCCAAGTTGAGGAAAAAACACTCTTATGAGTGAATTTATTTGCCTGTGATATAAAATTATCTTACCTCACTTTGCGTTATCTGAGTCCTACACCTTATTAACCCTTCGGGGACTCGTTTGAGCAGAGTTTGCATCGTTTCCACATTTTGAGTTCTGATACCTTGCCATATACACATGCACATGACGAGTGGACTCAAACTGTGACCTGGACGATTGAGATCCATGTCTAAACGCCCTTCTAAATTTTGTTCAAGTTTTACGTTCTCCTGTTAGTAGGGTTTTCCTTGATAAAGCTTCTCATACGATGGAAATGTGAAATAGTCTTGGTAGGTTTGTACAACGGAAAGTTTTATATGTAATTAAAGTAAAATGGGAAAAATGCCCCCATTATTGCAGAGAGTGGACGTCATAGGATTCTCTTCTTTCCAATCAAAAGACAAAGCTAAACCAAAGCTAATAGGCATCTGAGGGACATGTTTGTCTCCTTCCTTGAAATGGAACCTTCTCAGATACTCCTTCATCGTTGCCATTAATGCTGCCAAGGACAAGTTCACGAGCTTCTGGCAAGGACCCAAGAAGGGCACCTTTGTCTTTCTCATGGAGGTGGAGGTCTAAGGACAGTTTCTCTTTTGTCATAATCAAGCTTTCCCTCCATGCAAGTAGCAGAGGAAAGTGGAGTATTTTGGTGTGTGAAAGGGGTCAGAGAAGGGCAGTTTGGGCAATAAATAAAGTTTGTAGCAGAGAAGTTCACACTGTGGGATGGTGGTTGTGGCAGGAGGTTTGAATTTCTTGGCCACTTTCTTCTTTGTCCAAGTCCCATGAGCCGAGTTTTCGCTATCAACTTTGTTGGTTGACAGAGAAGAACTTGATTTCACACTTCATTGTTACTGCTCTTTTACTGAAGTGGGTCTTTCAAAAGGGGCTAACCATTTACGTGTCCTTTTACTTTTAGGCCTCGCCATCCGGCCCATTCCTCTTCCTTTGTGTAGTCTTTTTCATTGCTTGGAGCTTAATTACGATCAGTAACAGTCGACCACTGAGTTATTCAGGAACAACTGGAGATTAGACCTATGACCAATATGAGCCCAAAGCTTCCTTTGTAACTCCCTCAACTTCTGTGCAGTGGCTCCCTTCCATATCTCATGTCATAAGCTATGTCATATATAGCTTTGAGCAATGAACAAAATAAATGTGCACTTCATGTTTGTCCGAAACCCAACTCAACTCGCATATGTAATGGTCATATTGGGGCAAATAACAGCCATATATAGTATGTAATGGCCGATGTGTTCCCCGATCCATTGTCTGCGTGCCAGCTGAGGCTGGAACCATGTCATTTCATATCACTAAATTCACGCTGATATGACCGATATGTATTGCCAATTTGGCTGACGCATAAAGGTGTTGGCTCCAGCCCACTATTTTGTTCCTTGGATGTCAGACCTAGATACGTGTGCGGGTGTGTGTGCATGCCCCCCCTTATTGTGCAAGAATTACGTTGATTTTATTGGCTTAGGGAGAATAGCCCTTCCATGGTTGCACAAAATAAGACATGGAAAATGACTCAAAAACATAAAAGATACAGCATATAAGCCATTTCCTAGTTTACAGACTCCAAGAGTCAGGATTAATGCCTTCTCTTGCAAGACCATCCGCAAGCTCACTTGCAGAACGGAGAGCGTGACTGAACCTCACTTCTTTGTTTCCACTTGTTGACATTGATAGGATCAGGCATCAGATTCGACTTTGCAAACTGATCAAACAGCCCAACGGTGACACCGTGAGGAATCTAATCCTACGTGGTGAATTGATCAAAATACCTTTGTTCCATCTTATTGATTCAACTGCCCATCTAATAGAAATTATCCAATTTGGGTTGAAGCATTTCTCAGATGTCAAACCGGGATTTTTTCCCTCAAAGAGACGAAAATACCCCTACTATTCCAAACAATCAAATCTGTATCGAATAAGATCTTCTCCTTCTCCTGTCTGAGTGCCAAAAGACAAAGCTAAAGATAGCATGTGAAGAAACTGGGAGCTGACCCATTTGTGGGGGCATATTTGTCTTGTTACTAAAAAGAGAGCCTTCTCGTACCCTGACTTAGCTTTGACTGTGGACTGATCATAGCCATTAAATGCACCAAGGGACAAAGATCAGATACTCTGCCGGGGGCATGTTTGTCTTTTTGTGAAGATGAAGTTTAAGGACCACGTTCTCCTTTGTCACCATCCATCTTTTCATAGATATGGTAAGATTGACCTTGGTGTATCAAGCAAGTCAGGTCAGGCCGAGGCATTTTGTGAAGTAAAAAGTTCCTGACCGATCACCCATCAGTTGACGATTTGGGATGAGAATGTGAAAAAATTCACCTACTAGATTTCATTTTTAATTTCTTTTCTATTTTATATCCTTGCCCACCGCCCTCTTTTCTTTCTGTTTTTCCATTTTAGGTTTTTTGTATTGCTTCGTGTTCCTGTAAACTCCATGTAAGAGCATCAATCAACCACAATGATGAGGACCACCTTTGTATGATCTGACTCTTTCATCCCATTGTGCCGGCTTTAATGTCTAACAGCTCCCAAAGAAGCTTGTATATTAGAAACAGCTTAGCAGTATCTCTTGGCTTAATTGAATCCAGTGGGAGGGGCTAACCACAGCAAGCGAGAACTGCCAATTTCCAAATAGTAAAATCCGCCCTAATATTCCATCAAAACCAGCGGAGCTTGTCCGTTGCACTGGCATCAACTAGGTTAAAAGTAGCCGGAGCCCATCTTAGTTTGGGTCTATTCTCATTTGGTTTTCTCCAATTTCTGAGTCTTACAGCATCTTTCATGCATAAATTACTCTGAGGCAATGAAAAGAACGATGGATTTAATTTTTACAACTAAATTATAAAATAGTAAGAGCAATAAACTTTTACATGAAGTGCATACCGTAAATATGACCGTCCATGTCTTTGTGACTTGTAATTAGAAAGTCATGAGCAAGTCATTTGAGACATCATGATAACTCTCTTCACTTAATTAAGCTTTGCCTCCAGGTAACACAATGAGTGGGTAAAGTTACAGAAAAATTGGACTTCTCTGAGGGTCTGCTTTGTTGGCAGGAAATGGACACATTGATTTCCACAGAAAAAGAATTCTCCACTAAAAGTAAAACACTTTTCCACAGATAACTCCTTTTCTTTGGAAATCAAATATCATCCATTTCCCGCCAACCAAATTGGCACTAACGGTTCTAATTTGGCTCCACCTTTCATTGTTCCATCACTTAAAGAAATAAGGTCTTTACTCAAGATGAAATTCACCATAAAAATCAATTCTATCTTAACCAACTCAATTGGAAATCCAGCGTTAAAAGCCAACTTGCCAAAGAATTTGGCTACAGGTAGAATCCATGAAAGGTGGAGCCTAATATGCTGGATTTTCACCTGCAGATGAATTCAATAGTGCATCTCACTGCAGGGTGGAAACTTTCAGTCTGCCATGGGATTCAGTTTCATCTGGTCGAGCCATTTATTTGAACTCCAAACTTCAAGATACATAATCTTGCAATTTGTTGGATGATTTTAATTCAGCTACGTAAAGTACTAAAGAATGTGAACCATACCAAGCCAAAGTGGGATGATTAAAGTCATCTATTTAGGGCCAAATCTTGGGATTTCCGTGAAAATGAATTTCTCAGGAAATCACTTTCACTTTTCGCAGCTTTTCTAGCACTAATTTGTTTGGTATAACAACTTGGAATGAGAATGCTTTCCGTTCTTGAGAAATCAGAGAATGTGGTAATTGATTTTCCAGCATGATTTTGCTTTCCATTCAAGCCAAATAAGGGAAATCAAGTTCAGCTGGAGAAGGGTTTCAATTTCCACCATTTCCTGCAAAATAAAGAGGTGTTATCTTTTAGCTCTGTGATCTCACTAACTGCCCCACACCAAGACAGATGGCCCAGATCATTTCCATTGATTGTGAATACTGGGTCACCACATGGCTAAGCCATTGCACAAAATCGTGGATCGTGGGGAATAACACAAAATACGCCCTCCTATCTGGCTGTCTCTTTTCAGTCTGACAGGCCCGAACAACAGGCGACCAGCCAAATCAGCTACCAGTGTGTTGATACAAGGGGCATTCAACACCATTAATTCACTCGACTGTAAAGCCTTGATGGATGGCTAAGAAAATCATCAATCAACTCATACAAGAAATCAACTTGGCTAAAATTATAGGAATCCCTTGATCCACATTATTATTTGAAGAAACCAAATAAAACTACAAAATAAGAAGGATTAATAACTTGACAATGAGCATTTACCTGTATCTCATAATAAGAGATCTCTGTACAATTATTCACTGTAAGATGGACATAGGTTTAGATGCAAGAGGGTGGGATCTGTATGCCGGAAGAAACACCGTGGGCGTTGGAACACAATGCCGTGGAGACTGTTCCTTGTTTATTATACTTCAATTCGATATTATTCAATTGCACGTTCTGGCATGGGACTGACTTGCTACATAAGAGGCTTACGGCCACTTGGGAAGATGAAGTGCCTCTAATATTCTTATAAACAATATCGCTGATCTTAACACGAGAAGGAGACTGCAAACAAGAGATTATGAAATCGTACAAAAATCTTAGTTTATATACGTACATGCACGTAAAGTGTGTGGCTAGAGAGAGTGCAAAACTTAGGATATATATGTGTGTGTACGGATATATATACGCACAAGCATGTAATAACATTCACAGAGTTTGGATTCCAGAACGGGAAATATTTGAAGAAGTTGGGCAATCATTTCTGAAAAAAATCATCTTTTAGATGTGAGCTCAAAATTTTAAGTTGATTTAACAATAACATTTGAGAAATCGGCAAAATATTTGTGAGTTTTGAGTTTTATAAAGTAAATTCGTGTTGAAAATTACACAGAGAGAGAGAGAGCGTTTATGTACCTGTTTATCACAGGAAGTATATGGGCAGTACTGTTGATCTATAATGATGGGATTGTTAACATCGTGCATGACAATATCTTGGAAAGTGAAGCCATGGGCGGAAGAAGGTGGAGAGTTCTCCCATGTCTTGATCCTTAGACCATTATCGGTGCGTGTGAGGGTGCAATTTCTAACATGGACATCAAATACATCTTCTTCGTTCGGAAACTTTCCAAGGCTACCCACACTAATCCCATGCCCTGGACCACATACAGTATTGGAGATGTTGATGTCTGAGCTGCCGGGGCCGATGGAGATGCAGTCATCGCCTGTGCTGATCATGCTATGAGTGATAGTCACTTCGGTGGAGTCCCCGATATGGATTCCATCTGTGTTAGGGCTGTCATCTGCTGCCAAGATCTTAATCATTTTGAAATTGATCTTCTTTGATCCATTAATGTTTATGTGAAAGAACTTGCTGTTAACAGACGTTATCTCTCGGATCGTTGCATTGGTCACAGAGACAAATCTTAGAGACTGTTGATACAGAAGCAAATCACTATATATTATCTATTAATGTATCAAATGAGTGGAGGATCAGTTTAATACGTAAACACAGGCCATACCGTAGGTAGGGGCTTGCACTCTGCATTCTTGCATTTGTTATGGGGCCAAGCTGATGCTCCTTGACCGTCAAATGTCCCACCTCCCGTGATTAACAACCCATTGATTTCTCGGAACTCAATCCAAACGTCAGATGGAAACTTACTGAGATCTGTAGGTGCTTTCACCACCCCTTGGACCTGAAACACGATAGGACTCTTGCATGGGCCTTCAAGTGTTGCTGCTCCCACAAAAAATGTCCCTGCAGGGATGAAAACCCTAGCCTTTCCGTCCCATGCACAAGCCTCCTTCCAAGCATCGAACAAAGCCTGCAAAAGTAAAATGATCCCCGCAGACACATTATTGTGGTATCCAAAACCATCGAAACTAGAGAACATGAAGCACTCTCATCTGATAATGTCACTCCATCCTCACCTCAGTGCTATCTGTTGCGCCATCTGGAGTAGCACCAAAGTTTTTTATGTTGAAAACGCGGCCTGGGTTTGCTGCTTCTGAAATCAATGTAACCAACAATAGTATGGCCACCATGACATTTGATCTCCAGCACATGTTGGCCGAAAGAAATATACAAGTTTCTTCTCCCTTTCTCTCTCTCTCGAATCTTGAGAAGGAATTGGAATAACTTCGTGTATATTTATACTCGTGTATGGAATTGATTTCCTAATCTAGAATATGATTATCAGAACTGCCAAAACAATATGCAGGAACAAAGGATTCTGGGGCATGTTGGCCAAATCAGCTTATCATTGACTGAAGCCCGTATTTAAGGTACAACAAAGGAAATTACGACATGTATGGGTTGACTCAACTCTCTCTCATCTTGTGAGGGAATCAAAATAACTTTGTGTATCCAGCATGGAATTTATTTCTTTATCTAAAGATAAGCCTACCATAAAACTGCTAAAAAATATGTAGTAACAAAGGAATGCTGGCACATGGACAGCCAAGGAAATCAGGATATGTAAGTTCAGTCAACTCTGTCTCTCTCTCCAAGCTTGAGAGAAGAATTACAATAACTTGTATATGTATGGAGTGAACATGTAATTGGTTTCCTTATCTAGAGAGAAGTCTTTAAAAAAAACTGCCAAAAATATGAACTCATCGAATAAAATCTGATGCATATTGGCCTCATCAACTCTGGGAATGAAGTTTCCATGTAACGTAAAACTAAGGTATAGTTTGGATCAACTCCTTGATTGAAGCATTGCATGTAAGGTAAAGACTGCAATTATGGAAAATAACTCTCAATCTAGGCAAGGTCAGATACACGTGATTCTTTGATGATTATCCCATTTGATAATTGTAATCTTCAAGAGGCAGATTCGTCTTCTTCTTTTCCTTTTTGCATCTGTCGAAAGAGGAGAGCATCTTGCTGAGAATTTCTATATGTATAAGGCGACATGCTTTAAATTTATATTTTGAAACTTTTATGTCTCTATAAGGATTCTAAATAATTGAAGCAATTTAAATTCTCATATAAGACTGTCATCTATAGTCTTGGACCGTGATGAATTGCTTAAACTCCACTAACACTTGGACGCCACATGAACATGTAAAAAGGATTCGATGGACAGATTCAAATTGGCAGCTTAGAGTCTGAGGTTTGATTATCTGGACAATTCTTTAAAAACCTTTGGAAGTGCATTGTGGTGATATTTTTACTAAAGTATGCTGGTCAAATATTTATGTTTGAGCTATTTATGATGTAATTTTGTCAAAAAGAAGTCCTTAATTTTCACTGAGTGTGTTTCCATTTTGCCCCAACTAGTGAAGGCACCTTCACATTAACAAGAGAGAAGGAGAGAGGCGATACTTTGAAGTAATTGGAGATAAAATTAACTACAAAAGGAAGATCAAAGAGAAAACAAGATATAAAAGAGAATCAGAAATTTTGGTGGTTTATCATGAGTTGCCCACTACTAAAATTTTAGAGGTGATCATAAGTTAGCTACAATTACTTAGTATCTAGAATTTTTCCTCTTATTTTCTCTCAATCCGTATGGTATGATATAAAAAATGAAAAACAAATTTAATGAGACGACTCATGGTTCTCTTTATGTTTGGTATAGTTTGTCTTTTCTTGGAAAAGAAAAACTAAATTACTTGGATCTTGTTGTAGGTCTAACTCAATTGGTTTCCTCCAATATCTCAAAGTTTGAGACCACCTTTCATGATTTTGCCAACATCTCATAAAGAAAAAGAATTTAACATTTTTATTATCTTAAGCAATAAACTCTATACAATTAATTGAAAAAGAAGCAAAAAGCTTTTACATAAAATGCATACTAAGATATATGCAGCTCTTGCGATTCCTCTGGAGAAATGCTTGCACTAGTAATTTGAGATTGGCCTATCACCAATTAGTTACTTTAGAAAACACATGATAATTTAGTTCAATAACCCAGGAGCTAGAGAGAAAATTGCAAGATTAAATGTAAAACAGAAAGTGGTACCAGAAAAATAGTATTTTCCTTCATTTTTAGAACCATTCAATCTCTAATCAGAACAGGCTTTTGACACTATTAAAAAAAAAAAATTCTAAATTTTGTAGTGTAATGATTTCCTCAAATGTAGGAAAATGATACGAAAATATGGTGTATTTCCAATCACGTATACAAAAAGCACTTGCATGGACGGTCCTGACTCTTTGAATGTGGCACCATGGACTTTCCTTTTCAAAATTAATTACGATCGTATATATGGAGCCTTGGGGTCGTATAGGAGGATGATACTTTTTCTGTACACGGTGGAAATAAACAAGTGATCTTACTGTGTGCATTCCTGGTTCTTATGTGGAGACGAGAAACAAGGTAGAAAGAGGGAGTTGAGCTCATGTCGTACCTCCTTGGTGAAGAGCTACTAAATCGAACACGAGATATTGGAGGGAGTAAAACGAACAATTCCTTACAATAAGGAATCAACTTGTAATGATTTACACCCAGTTTTCTCCATTACAGGATTTGCCATGCTCATACTCCTACGTTCGAACACGTCCAATTTAGGGCTAGAGAGGGATAATTTATCAACTCTCTTGCTGTAACTTCCACAATTATAAAGATTGTCATAAACAGTCTGTAACAGCGCATAACGGCTCATTAATTTCACTTAATTCCTCTAATGACTTCTTCATCAATGAATACTAACGTACATATTAAGGTGGGTCACAGCCAACGATGTGCCCACAACTTACGTTGGCGTAATCATCGACGTTCAATCATCTCGCAGTTGATAAACACAAAATATATAAACGGTTCTTTTAATTACAATCCAACCATCAGATCAAGACCGAGGGTGGATGGCTACCAGGATCCAACAAGCCTAAGCTAGAACCCTAGCGTTAAACCATGATTTAGAGGAGTTGAAATCAAAAGCTTTCTTTCAGGTTCTTTGAGCTAGTCCAGGTAATGCAGTATAAGTTGGAGTTCCTGCTTCCAAAATAGGTCCTATATTTCAGAGTTTATTACTTAAACCTACAAGGCCGTGAGTCAATAAGGAATTTTTACCATAGCTGTAATAACTGGCACTGTTGAAATCCATCGTAAAAGCCGACTAACAAAGATGTTTCAACTGATATAGTGGGATCCACCAAATGGAGAACCTGATATGGTGGATTTTACTTGTAGGAGAATGCAATAGTATGGATTCCACTAGATTGTGTAACCGCGTAATCACCATAGGATTCAATTCCATCTCGACTAACAACACCATTTTCGATGAGGTAACAATCTAGCGGATTAGATAAGCTTTGATAATTGTGGCCAAGGCTGTAATAACTTAGAATTTAGTCAACACCTACTGGGAGCTCACTTATTATCTTTATTTGTGGTGCGGTGAATTTATGTCCACATCTCTAACATGTGTTAGTGGTGCTTGAGATGAAGTGAGCCACAGGATCTGACTTGAACTGGATTGAGATGATCCAAATTTGACATGAGATGGTGTAAGATGACAGAAAATTCAACTTAGCAGTGAGCTACGATGAGATGATTTTCATATCAACGCACCTGAAGAACCACTAACAGTGAGATGAGAAAATATCACTTCATCTCATCTCATCTCATCTCATCTCATCTCATCTCATCCCTAACAGGAATTTATCCCATCTCATCTCATCTCAAGTCAGCTCTTTCCATCTCCGTAATCGATCTTAATCCTCTAAAGGGTGGCTCCCTCTCAGATCGCCACTTTGACTGGTAAAATGTACTAACCTCTGCATGGGTTTGCTTTTGAGAGAAAGCCTCTCACTTTAAGGCTAGGTCAAAGATATCATTTTTCGTTCACCAAACCCCAGCAGGCAGCAGCTCCTTCCTCTTCTTGGGTTCATTCTTCTTCGTTCAAAGCTCCCGCTCCACCAACGAGGCACTCCTGTTCTTCTTCCCTCTCTCTCTCTCTCTCTCTCTCTCTTGTTTCTTTTGTCATAGAGGTGGTGTCACAGAAATGACAACAAAATATGGACATCTATATTTCTTGTTTCTCAGACGCAAATTCCAGGTCATTGGATGCTCCTGTGTACTTAGTTGTTAATAATGATGTTTTAGGACTAATCTGCTCAGTCGATCGATGTTAGTGTCTTCTTGTTTTATAATTTGCAGTTATATTTTCGTGTTACTAGTGAGTATTTTGTGAAAAGAGGTAGAATGTCTGCACATAAGATTTGTCATGCAACTTTGACAGGAACTATTGCTGTCAAGGAGATCATTGCCGGCATTGCTTTAGGCTCGGTAGCAGGTGGCATATGGAAGATGCATAACAGGAATGACCAGAGGAAAATCAGGACATGTTATGATCTGTTGGAGAAAGGTCAGATCAGTGTTGTTGGTGCAGAAGAACAGCTTCTTATTCATACAATTCTTTCAATAGGCTGCCAATAAAGCAGATTGGGGTGGTTCCTTCATGAGAGAAACAAATATATTTGGATATTAAAATTTGAGAAGAACGCATTCCTGTTTTGAATTAACTCGAGCCTTGTTTCTGTCAATCACGGATATGAATTTTTCTTCCTTGTTTCTGATAGCTGAAAGAAAGTCGCTGTAAACTAAGCTTCAACTTGTTGAGGACACAAGTCCCACTTGGCTTGAAACTCGAACTAATAAGCAAGCTGTGTTATCCAGGTATTCATATATAGTTCATCCCTCAACATTTCCTCTCTTTTTCTTCCTTCCACTGGTACCCATATTTAGTGTCCATACATCAAATGAACATCAAGCCTTACTACACAACACCCAAATGACATTTCTGCGACCCTCACGTCATTTTGCATTCACTTGGATCTTCATGCATGCATGCCTCGCAATGACCTTGGAGACAAAGGTGTCAAACATCAAAATGAGGATACAATGCTGAACTTTGCAAAAAACGAGTAGACTCGAGATTAATGCGGTGGAGTATTTGAATAGTGTGGAATCCTTAAAGCGATGGATTAATAACTTAGAAGACGTCTGAGTTCGATGTCCACCACAAGACAAGACATGTGACTATGTAATCTTTCATTTGCCATATCAAATTTCAAAAAGATCAGTCTTTCTCAATAAAAATCATCCTTTTGGAGTTTTTAGTTCATGATAAATCATTTTTATAAATCTTTATTTTTGAATTTTCCAACATTTCAAGAGGAATGATAAATCCAAGTACACACTTAGATTTATTCAAGTGCGCTTTATTGGCCTCTAGCTTGCCTCTTATGTAGATTTAGGTTGTTTACCAGATTGGAAATCTCTTAGATAAGCTAAGTTCCATATTTCATCGCATTGGGTACTTTACACTATGATTCTAAACATCAATAAATAAGGATAAAATATGGCTATAATATTCAACTTTAAAAAGAAAGGATAAATTATCCGAAGGGCATGAATTTTGGAACTTAGCTTGTCAAAACCATTTCCAATTTGGTGAACTACTTAGATTTATAAAAAAAATAGGAAAGCTAGGGATAAGTAAAGCACATTACATAAGATAAATCCAAGTGCACACTTGGATTTGTCATTCCTCACACTTCAATCCTAATCTTCAAATTTGCCTATAATGATATAATTCTTATCTAGGATAATGATATTTCATTTTGTTTATAATAACATAACTTTGAGTACCAATAAGAGTCCATGCTCAAAAAATGTGAAAGAAGTTCACACTACTTGTTGGGCCCCATTCTTTGCTTTTGAGTGACCCAACCCATTCATCAGGTTCAAAATCCCTCAAGATTGTTGGCTACAAAAAATTTCATTCAACAACTATATCTCCAGTTGATTCCCACCTCTTAAAATATTGATGGTATTCTTTTTTTACTTTAATACTGCCCATATTTCAGTGGAGAGGAACCCACTAGAGTGATTTCCATTGGATGAGATTTTCTGGTGTCTTGAGGAACCGCGAATCAAATCAGCAAGTTGAATCACTAAAAAATTCAAGGGTGGGGCTCAACTAGTGTGTGTAGACTCCTTTCACACTTTTTGAGTGCAGACTCTATTCAATAAGTTCTAGCTAGTATGCTGTCACTGTTATAATAGTAGGAAGGAGACCTTATGATGAAGTAGAGGTGCCAATTTCCCCTTTTACTAGTCTTTCTTATTCTCTTTTGGTGAAAGCTACAATTGTTTGGTATATACATTGAGAGAAGTATTATACGTTCAGATCATTGTAACAAAGACACGACACAAGCAATTTCATCTCCCCCTACGCCATTGTGAGATTATCATATCCTCTTAGGACTTGGGAGATATTAAGCGACCTCTAGCCTCGCCATGGAGCCAGGCGTTCACAACTAGCTCCGAGGCTCTTTCAGTTGAAGACGACCTAACACTCGACAGGACAAACTTCAAAACTTTTTTAGTTCCCATGGCTCAGGCAGAGGTCTCAGGACATTACACGCGGTCGTCGGATGTGGGTGGTCGCGACCTTGATGGAGCCATGGACTTCATCACGGTTTCAATATGATATTATGAGATTACATTCTTAATCAAAGATCTGGTTCTGAAGATTGACACTAGGTGATGATTACTCGAGCTAGCTAGGTAGCGGTCAAATAAGCCATTAAACAACCTGAACCACATTTCATGCACGTATCCTTGGAACTGACCCACTTTATGTTCCTTAATCCCAGTGAAAGATCCATTTGTGCTAAGAAAGATTCACTTGGATGGTACTCTTTGATGCAACATTAATCCTAATATACCTAGTAGCTTACTGGGTGATAGAATATGGCAAATCCTTTCTCGTGGATGAGAACAATTGCAAGATATATATATGATAACCATTGCAGCCTGCATGTAATGTGTGCATGAAGAGACAAAGGAAGTGGGTGTGGAATTATATGATGTAATTGGTCTCACAACAGTCGCGTTGGAGGTGTCCTCAAACACTTAAAGATTTTATATAGTGGACATCTCTAAGCCCTTCATCTTTTGCCTATTTGAAGCCAAAAAATAGATGGTATCGTGTAGTTTGGAGCTTCTCTATGTTTCAGTATCCATTTTTTTGCTTCAAAAGGTAAAAAATGAAGGACCTAGAAATGTCTAGCACATGAAATCTTTGGTCTTCAAAACATCTAGGGTGAGGCAAACATGTTGAACGGTTCAAATTACAAAAAAATAAAATAAAGGTTAACCCTCCACTCTAAGCTGGTACCAAGAGAGAGAGAGAGAGAGAGAGAGAGCCCTCTGATTGCTATGACCGCCCCTTCAAGTGATTTTGTTTTCCTTCTAGTGGATAAGCTGGTACCAGACCATGACCTCAATATTCTAACAGTTATTATATCTCAATCTCTTCTTTGGACGCAGCAAGCAAGAGGCTGCCACAGAAACAGCAGCTACCTAACTTTTCTAGCTTCTCATTTCCAGCCATGGAAAGCGCATGAAATGAGTACTTAGAAACGTATATCATTTTTTCCATGGAGCTCTAAATAGACAATGTTTATATACAATCAAAGTTAAAAAATGCATCTAGTGTCTATATGAACATAATCCAGGCTCCGTAAGATCTCTGTCCTCGTTGTACTCTTCATCCTGCTATTAGTTAACATTTTTCAAAAATGAAGGGGCGTCCAATAAAATAAAAATAAGTATCAAATATAAGATAGATATTCAAAAATTTTGAAAGAAAATGCAAACTTTAAAAATTTGTTTTGTTATCTAAATTGAACATAGGCTAATTGAAAGCTTGTTTCACTTAGAACGGCTGCCGGATGTGGAACTATGATTGAAAGATTACCTATTTAGCTAAACTCCTTACTTGGTGCTCTTCAAATATCTGAATATCTTATGTAGTCTAGTGCGAAGGAGGGTATGAGGTAGTTCAACTGTAGGGCATCATATATTGAGTTGGCTGTCCTCGCATAGCTTGAGAGTCTATGTATTAACCCTTGGAATATCATAGCCTATATATGCTTGTTCCCCAACTATTTTTTCCCATATGACATCATCTTTGAGGGGATGTGTAGAAGGATTGGACCATATTCCTTCTCAAGATTCTTTTGAAATGCCTCCCATAAGACAAAAAAAAGAGCACCTAATTAAAATTATTCTTCACACAAGAGTATTAAAGAGCTTCGTACTAATTAATTATACTTACACTAACTGATTTGGACCTTGAATTCACATATTTATTATCCTTCTTGTGAAGCTGATAAAAGATCTCCCATTGACCAACTTGTCTACCATACTATTTTTCCTGCACAAAAGTGAAAGTGGTCCATTAGCAATTAGCTTTAATTAAATAAATAATATAATTTTAATTAATAACAACAAGTTTTTAATTCATAATATTTGTAACTCCTGCACACTAATGCTCACAAAACCTCCACAGTGTACTCGCTTGTCATTCGCTAGCTTGTTCTTGGACGCTGATGTAGAGAAATTCTATCATTTCGGTTTTGCCCACAAATTTCACAATGCAGGCCAATAAGAAATTGGCATCCAATGATTATTAGTATATGGCTAAAATCATCCAATGATTGTGAAATCTGGTAGCTATCCAATCAAAACCAAGACAAAGACGACGAATGAATCCAATTGTCCAAAGGAGGACCCGAAATAGATAGCGTCCTTTTCTGCGGCCCGGAAATCATTTTCCTATCTAAAGAAGAAGGGTGCAAGACCTCGGAATTGGCAAAAGTATTGCTCAAGTCATGGAGATGTTCTATCCTTTTTGATGAATGAGATACTCCATTTACGTCAAGAGTTAGTTTTTTATGCTCTTAAACTTTTGAATTTGGCCTTTTATTCCAGAAAAGACAAGCAAGGGTCGTTCTACAGGCAGGAGCTAAAGAACAAAAATGCGATCTGCTGGAAAGCCTTGGCCTGGTGATGAAGGGGAGCAGCGTTGGGAACAAACATGGACGGCAAACAAGAAGGTTTGGGCTTCCAAGTGGAATGAGAGAGCATAATTGAGTACCCGGAAAGTAAAATTGGATCACTTGTATCTCTCAATGGCTGTCTCAGTTCAAGAAATCGTTACTGTTGACTACACGTTGTCCGTGGATGTAGAAGAAAAGCTTGTACTTGACTAGTCATCAGATCCATCGATTTTTTATGCCAATTTCCAGACGTCTATTCTATGTATCCCACCTGTATGGTTCTCCGGAAGACATTGAAGGTGTGGTGAAGGATTCAAATGTGATAATCTGATCCAGATTATGGCTACATAGAGAAGAAGATTACCGAAAGAAGTAGCTAATAGAGGAAGAAAAGCAACATCATGTGTGCAGATCGTATATGAATGTATATCTACTGGATCAAAAGTGACAGATACGACCACCCCCATGTAGACGTGCATTCTGAATTCTTTCGAACTGCTGGAGACCCTGTATCAGAACTCATTTTAATAACATAAATGAAAATAAACTCAACGCAGGAGAAGCAAGAACAAGCACTAATGAAGCAGGGACAGTCTTCCCACTCTAAGAAGAAAAGAAGACGAGGAAGCAATTGATGCTAGCTCTCAGAATTCTTACCTTGACATGGAGCAGGATGTTGAAATCTTCAGTGACAACGATGGGGTTATTTAAAGGCGTTTTATTGAACTCCCCAACATGCAAAATCTCTAATTATATTACTAATATATTGTTTTTAAATATAATTCAAACAGCTATTTAATGCAAGTGTAAAGTGCAGGTAACATGTGATTGACTTTAAAAAGTTCAGAAGAAAAAAAAGTTAGAGGAAATGACTGGTTTTGAATTTTTTCAGCCAATTAAATCTCACCTGCACTTTACACCTCATCAAGGTTTAAATGGAAAAATAAAAATAAAAAATTTCGGCGCAATATTGCCACCTTCCAATCACCATGAATCTTGTTGTCCACTTATGATCTCATGGATTGACTTTAGGACTAAGCTAGGACCATCTTTGCACAATATGATATATTCATTTTGTTCATCTTCCCATGTTTTGGTTACTTGCAAAAATTTATGCCAACTAGATGCTTCTAGCTAATATAGTTTAGTAGAAAAATCCAATAGTCATAACTTAAAAACTCAAATTATGTAGCTACACCCATCCAATGATCCAGGAAATTTAGTTTCTAGTAAATTTAATGGATTCCAAACAAAATGAATGGGGCCAAATCATCTAAATGGGGGTCCTAGATGGAGTACGGGTGAAAATCAATATACAAAATGAATCTTTTGGATTGACAAGACCTTCTGGATGATCTAACACATTCATGTTGTTTGATCTTTATTATTAATCTACCTACAAGAGTTGAGGTCAGTTGGATGCCTCTACCTACTAATATTTTCAGTCTAAATATCTAATAGCTACAATCTAAAAGATTAAAATATCATATTTACAATCATCCAATCACCATGAATTTTGGTGATACTTAATCAAGAATATTCTAAACAAGTTGAACGCATTTGATCATCCAAATGTGGGTCCTAGGTTGGGGAGCGAGGAATCAATTGGAAAGATTTAGTCTGGATAACAATTCTAAAAGGTTAAGGGAAAAGCTAGCTTGAATCAACATTATATATTGATATTAGTACCCCTAGCTAGGACCTACCTTTGAATGATCTGACCCATTCATCTAGTTTATTCTCCACTAATTACACTACCTACAAAAACTCATTCCAACTAGATGCTTCTAGCTACCAATAATTTTAGTTGAAAAATCCAATAGTCAAAATTTTAAAAACACAAAACTACACAATCATTTAATGACCTAGAATTTTGGTATGTGGTTAATCCAAAGGACAACCAAAAAAAATAAAATGGGTTGGATCATGGAAAGGTTGAATCCTACTTAGGGCAAACACTCTAGGTAGGACCAAATCCCTATTTTTTTAATTGTATAGTATTTGATGTGGTTTATGTATATGACATATAGCTATAATATCGTAGGTAAGTCACTTTCTCATTGATAATTGGTATATTTTTTTCTTTCTCTTATTTGCCAAGGCTCAGATAATTGTTGATAACTGATAATTGGTCTTAAATGTTTAATATCTACTACAGTTTGTTTATCTATTGAAATAGTCATCATTCCATTGCAAATATGATAGATTTGGGCTTCTTTTATTGTGTACTACCTACTACAGTTTATAAACCATTGCAAATCATTCTAACACTATTGAAATAAGGGTATTTACTATGATCTATCTATTGTGACTAGAGTGCTGCAATAGATAAATCATTTTTTCAACACATGATACTAGCGAATACATCTTTTCTTTTCCTATGTTTGCCATGGCCTATTAATTGTTGCACATGATTAGTACACCATGGCAAAAATGGATGTATGCTATCATCTATATACTACAAGTAAATAGCAATAGTAGATAAGCAAGCGCCAACGTATAGTATTTGCTACAACCTATTCACTATTGCAAATAGTCATTATATAGTGCAAATATGATGGACTTTGATTTTTTTTTGGGTATAGTATTTCCTAGGGTTCATAAAAAATAATAGATAGTTATGATACTATCACAAATAAAGGTATTTGCTATAGTCACTTTGCTACAACTTGGAGCATCATAGTAGATATGTCATTTTTCAGGCATTGACTGATATGAGCCTCCATGTCTTTTTCTTTTTTATTATATGTGATGATGCAAGTATTCCCTCATCATCATCATCATCATCATCATCATCATCATCAAGCCATATCCTGATTAGGGGTCAATTACACTAATCTTGTTTCTCTATTCACCTCTATCAAATGTCATTGTTTCATTAAGTTCAAGAGTTTTTAGATATTTTCTCACCACTTTTAACCACATCCTTTTGAATCATTTCCTTACCCTTTTAGATCCTTCGACTTGGACCAACTCACTCCATATAAACAGTGCCATTTTTTGTCTTTGTTGGATATGTCCAAACCGTCTATGTCTAGCCTTTTTCATCTTTTTACCTATAGAATTTTCATTTCAGTCTTAGTGAGACCTAGCGATCACACAAAGCTCTATAGGCACATATCCATTTGTTCTGACCTGCCAAGATTCTTTTGGTCACGTCCACTTAGTCTCTCCACTCTCATAAATTATTGATCTCAAATATCAAAGTGGTCTTCTCTGGGTACATTTTGGTTATCAATCTTTACTCATGCTTCTTTCCTACTCTTCTCCTTACTAAAATTGCATTTTGCATACTATGTCTTAGTTTGACTAATTTTAAATCCTTCAAATTCTATAGTATCTCCTAAGAACTCAAGCTTTATGTTTACATACACTACTACACGTGATGGTTTTAAAGTCAGCATAAAGAAGTTGCTTATATATATGACTGCTGACTTCATAAATATTTCACAAGTCCATTGAAAATAAATGACTTTAAATATATAGACTTAAGAAGTTATTTAACCATAAGCAACTTTAAAAAATTGGTGTGAAGAGAGAAATTTTTACAGGAAGCACTTATAAAGTATGTACTTCACTGTCTTATCAATTAAAACTATGTTACCTGCAAATAGCATGCACCGTGGTGTCTCCTTGTACAGATGTTTGGTAAATTAATTCATAACCAACATGACGAGATACGGGCTCAATATTGATCTTTGGTGCAATCCTATGGTGATGGGAAAGTCATTAATCTCTTTGCTAGTGGTCCTAACATTTATTACTGTTCTCTCACATATATCCTTAATTAAGTTTCAAGGATCCCCATGAAACACCTTTCTCACCTAGTACCCACCATTTTAACTCTATAAGGACCCTATCATAAGCTTTTCTAACTCAATAAAGACCATATAGAGACCCTTCTTTGTAACAATCCCAAAATTCTACTATTGGATGATCGATGTATGAGTTTTCTAGGAAGATAACCTTTTATGGATTTAGAATCAGGAACTAAAACATATGTAATTGGATTGTCTCAGAAAATAGAATCCAATGACCCAAAGAATGCTAAAAACGGAGTCCAAATGAGGAAGTTATGGGACTTCAAAGTTGATGGGGAGAAACAGAAAACAGGGAAGGAGAAGAAGAAGAAAAAGAAAAAGAAAAAGAAGGGAGAAGAAGAAGGAGAAGAAAGAAGAAAGAAGAGAGAGGGAGTAGGAGCGGGAGCTCTCGCGCCAGAAAATGCCATGTTGGTATGAAAATGGGGATTTTTGGGTTTTTACGTCACTGGAGAAACAAAGATTGCCATCGACAACTACCGCTCTGATTTCCAATCCTACCATTCAATATAATCTACTTAAGGGGGCAGTCAGAAGCCCTTTGGTCTCATCGTGACCAGAGAAGAAATGACGTCGGATTTTGAGTAGAATAGTACGTGCGAAAGGTCACCAGAAAGTTTTAGGGAGATACGTCTTCTTTGGCAGTGATTGGGAGTGTTAATCACGACACATGTAGGTTTTCTACAAACCCATTTTCATTTTGACCTTGATTTGTCTTGATTGTTTACTGTTTTTAGGATTGTCATGTAGATCTAGGGTTTTGGAGAGAAAACATAGATTTCATGTTGATCTCAAGGGTTATGGAGATCGATCAGAACTCTAGGAATCCTTACCTGAGTTTTGATCATCAAATCCAACGCAATATACAACAATCCGACCAACCCTAGCTGTCGGATCATCTGTAGAAGATAGATCTGATGTTTTGAATGGGTTGTGACAATCAGATCATTTGTAATAAGTAGATCCAAGCCCTGATTCGTGTTGAAACATTAAACCTATTCTAATTTCCCCACCTCTTGTAAGGATCAGTAACAGATCAGAGCTCTAACCACTCCATTAATGCTCTGATCATGAATCTGAGGTGGTGAGTGGTCCATCTGACCACTGTGCACACTTAAAGTAGCTAGATCCGACCAATTACAATAGATCTTAGCTGTCAGATCATCTATGGAAGGTAGATCCAACCACTTTTAGTAAATATGAACCATCAGATCTCCTAAAAAAGGTAGATCCGACCATCTTTAGGCAATCTTAATAGGTGGATTATTTATAAAGAGTTGATCCAATACTGTAATATGATAGAAAGCACTAAACTTTGAGGTTCACATAAATCCAACCGTCGATCTCAACCCTAATCTAAGGCCAGAGATCAACAGAAGCCTTGATCAACTCACATGAATTTTGATCTTATGTAAAGATCCAATATTTATGATCCGAGCTTTAGATTGCATCATATTCTTAAAATTATGATCAAAAGGCTTATAATTTTGAAAAAATTATGACTACCCAAGATTGATTAGAACCCTGAGCAACTATTGGATTTTCGATTAGAGTTGATAATCCTAATCAGAGAAAAATTATAAGAAAGTTTTGATCTAGGGTTGAGAATTAATTAATTAGACTTGAAATGAACTGAATAGAATGAGAAACAGAGATCTCGACTATATGATCACGGCCTCAATTTTATAATCAAATATCGATGACGTATGATCAGATTGTTAGATCATAATTAAATCTAAATATCTATATATATATGTGAATGTATTAATAACATAATTTTTATGTGTTGTATGGATAGAAGTGCATGAGGTTGATCGTGGAGAAGAGGGCAATTAAAGCTACTGGAATTGAAGAATGCGTCACACGAGGTAGGTAGAAATTTAAGACAACATGCCTAAATAATAAGATGCATGTTCTAAACATGATCTTATTTATGAATATAGATGTTATGAAACTAAAAAGATTGATATTCGACATGCTTTAAATTAAAATGATAAAAATAATGTTAATTAAAAGAATTGCATGTTATAATTGATGCTTATGACTTGTACATCATGTATGTGAATTATAATTATGTTTATGATACATAGGTACCATGTTAGTATTGATGATGTCTGAGTCTAGGTTTAAAGGATACACCCTTCGCGAATTATCACCAAATAATTGAGGATGTTATTCTTGTTATGAAATATATGAACAGGCAAATTGCCTGCTATTATGATTATTTTACATCTGGGCATGGAGGCCTGAGAGTTTTATTTTAGACAGGCACAGGCCTGGGGATACTATGCTAGGAGGGTTAGGTCACTCGTTCTCCAAAATTTATTATGTTATGGATACCAAGCACTATGTGTTGTTAAAAGTCAAGTGAGGCAATTATGGGAAGGCTACCACTGTGACAACCATAGTCCTCCCATATGGAAATGGATATTGTGATTTCTACCGAGAATGGTATAGGTGGATTATTGAGCAGTTATCCGATCGCGTTATACGTATTCTGACTGCATGCATAGTAGTCCTTATATATGAGATGCCTTATATGATATGTCATGATGATATACCTTATATTGTTTTCCCAGTAATGGTTGGAGGATTGTGGACCCCCCATATTGAGGGACATGAGAATTATATCGATATACCAACAGAGGCTGGATGATTATGAACCCCACATGATAAGGGGTATGATTTTGAAACCCAGTATAGTCTGGGAATGTTAATTATGATACTTATTGATTGTTCATAATTTTGTGTGTCTTTTAACCATTTCCATTTCCATCATTCATAAAGGTATAGGCATGGGTAAAATTGTTATGCAGAGTATGGTGCATGGAATTGGATTATCTTAATTAAATGATAAATGATAATTGTAAATATTGATTTATCAATGGATTATTGATATTTATGAAATATGATAATATTTGATTATCAATTGATTATTGAATTATAAAACATGTTGATACTTGCTTTAACAATGGATTAATGAATTATGAAACATATTGTAAATTCAAGTCAATATAATTGTTATGAAATTGAATATTTTGATTAATGCAAATTAATTAATTCATATGAAAATTTAACATGCTTCTTAAACTCCCTTAACAAGCATTACTTGTTGAGATATTGTAAATGTTTTATGTTTGCAATATCTCATATACAAATAGACAAAAGATGTACACGACAAGAGGAATCCAGTAGTCATACTTCTGCGATCAGGTATATATTTTATTTAAAGCTTTTGTATTGTGTAGTTAGTAATTTGAATTGTGATGTTAGACATTTAATACAATGTTTATAGGGCTTTTGTAAGTGAACCACTGGATGGGTCCTGTTTTTAAGAAATGCATGTCTATCTTTTGAAAAACCACACACACACACACACACACACACACACACACACACACACAAATCTTCCACTATTATTGTATTTTAAAATTTAGAGGCGCACCATCATTTGAAATAAACGCAAAAAAATTTCATAAAAAACCTGGGGTATCACATTCTTCCTCTCACTATATTTCTCCTTTAATTGTTTAATGAGGAAAATAGTTTCCATGGTTGACCACATAGGCATAAACCAAATTGGTTTTCTGATAATTGTTTCATCTTGTAACATCTTCTCAATCACTCTTTCCTAAAGTTTCATACTATTGCCTATAAGTTTGATTTCACGATAATTAGTGTAACTTTGTATGTCTCCTTTAGCTTTTCCTCCATTCAACTGATATTTTCTTCTATTTTAAAATATTGTTAAACAACTTTATCAACCAAACTAGTCCAATATCTCTTATTTATTTCCAAACCTCTATTGGTATACTATCTTTCCATAAGGATTTTCTTGATTTCATCTTTTTCAATAACTCTTTCACTTCATGTATTATAATCATACACCAATCTTTGTACAGTCTAACATTATACAGGTTTATAGTTATTTCAATCTCTATATTCTTAGGGACATTGTCATTTAGTAATTTTTGAAAGTAGCTTTTCCATTGTTGATTGATCTTGTCCTCTTTGACTAGTACCCTATAGTCATCACTTTTAATGGATTTAATGTAGTTTAGGTCCTCACTCTTTCGTTCTCTTATTTTTGCAATCTTGAATACATCTTTCGCACCTTCTCTTAACCCTAATCTATTGTAGAGATCATCATAAGCCTTAAGTTTAGCCTTACTTATCACTGTCCTAGTAATGTTTTTAGCATTCTTATATTGCTTCAAGTTTGCATTACTTTTAGTCCCTTGCCATGCTTTAAAGCATACTCATTTCTTTGTAATAACTTTATTGAATTTTTTACTTCACCATCAACTTTTCTTTACAGGTTGTCTTTTACATTTAGATACTCCTAGAACATATATATTTTGCTACTTTCTTAATGGACTTAACCATGTTAATCTACGTTGTGTTTGCTTCTATTTTATTATTCTACTTTCTTTCTATCGTCAACTTGTTTATGAAGGATGATATTTTCTCTCCTTTTAATTTCTACCACTTTAGTTTTTGAATGCCTATTAAATTTATTTCCTTTCTTCCATCTCTTCATGTATGTATTCATAACTATTAACATATGTTATGTGGTTAGACTTATCTAGAATTGCTTTCCAATCCTTACACATTGATCTTTCGGTATTTCTAAATTTGAAAAATGTCTATTTGGCTTTCATATAGTTCACTTTTAAAGATTATTAAGTGTCCACCACTCTTCTTAAGACATGTGCTTGTTAAAGCTAAGTTATATCCTAAATTAAAATCTAGGATAGCTTATCTTATTTCATTTTTTTTTCTTCAACTACATATCCTCCATTTCTTCCTAGAACTATCTCTTAATTACATCTTCTAACCTTATTTGTAGGGTGTATGCACTTATAACATGCATGATCTTTTCTCCTTAAATAAGCTTTATTAGTAGAATTCTATCATGGGTCTTCTTACATCAATAACTTTAATTTTAATTCTTTATCTATTACTATTACTATCCCTATGCTATTCCTATTATTGTCCTTTCATATGTACCAAAGCTTGCACCCATCATTTTTTAGTTTTAGGCCCTTTTTACTTGGTTTCTTGGATATACAATATATGTTGATTCTCCTACGTCTCACTGTATATACTAATCCATACTCTTACGAGTCAATGTGCTTATATTTTATATGGTCATATGAATGTTATTCTCTTGAGCTAGTCTCTTCACCCGTGTACATCTAGAATTAATGACCTAGAACACCTGCCTACCTTCCACTATACCTTAGTTCTTATGTAGTGTGTTGCTTCTAAGGGAATGCACTAGCAACCCTCACCCATTTCTCATTGCACCCAAGATTTGATGCAATATGTAGCTTATGGGGGAATGCCTAGTAGCTTTTGCCCATTTCTCACCATTAGAGATCTAATGTAGTACGTCGCTTATAGGAAATATCCCAACCTCAAGGAATATCGCAATAAGATTCATACAAACAGTCCCTAATAACTAATAATCAGTCCTAGATGTATAATATCTGCTGCTACAACCTATGTATTGGTGTAGATAATTACCATATGTTGTAGAAAAGGGTAATTGCTATGGCCTATTTGCTAAAGTTAAATTGTAGTAGCAAATAGGTAAATTTTCTTGAAGTTTCTAATATGTCTTATAAACCATAATAGATATTCATGATGCGGTTGCAGATACATGTATTTGCTATCGTCTATCTACTTAGGCTGAAGTACTATAGTTACATAAGTCATTTTCTTGTAGTGCCTAAAATAAAAGATACGTTCGGGGCAATCACCAAATATAATTTGGGGCTTACAGGGCATGTATTTTCTCCTCATAATAACTTACTTAAGTGGCTTGTTTAGGGATTAATTAATAAGGATCCCAATTCATATATTTATATACGTAGATAACTATCAAAATTAGTTCGGATTCAATTAATATCTGATTCTGATCTCTATGTAAGCTATTAGTTTTCAGGAATTAGTACATGGAATAAATGTATTATCATAATTGTTTATTACACTTCACAATATTATTCAAAATTTTAAAATAATGCTGAGCCTCTTGCAAACCGCCATCCTGATTGACAATATCAAACATTGCGGATCGAGACTGGCGATTTGATAGGCTACTAATAGACAAAGCAGGAGACTAGTCCAACGCAATAACGACTTATTTGGTTGGCAGGAAATGAACGGAAAATAATTTTCATGGAAAAATGAGATTCAAAAATCTTTCGAACTTAGGTATCATGTATTAGAATAAATTTTTTTATGGCATAGTCTTTAGTAGTCGAGCTGTGAAGCGTTGGGTGCTCCTTTAAGCAACGTAAAAGCTAGAGCTCAAGGGATTCAAACATGGCTGAGCCATTAGCTGCTGTCCATGCCATCGAAACCTGCCTGTTCCTTTGGAGGTTGAGGGTGAATCCAAGAACGTCATTGCCTGGCTAAAGAGGAAGAAACTATCTCCTTGGAAGCATTGGGACTCTGTTGATAAGGTTTTGACTCTTAGTAGGAACCTCACAGTTTCTCTTTACCATGTTAGGAGATCTGCTAATGATGATGCAGATAGACTTGCTTGTGAAGGAACTTGACATGTCCGGAATTAGGGAAAGGTTGTATCAGTAAGGTTTTGATGCACCTTGGATTTCGGCATCCACCATGGAAGATGCGGTGCTGTGGCATGCAGTGGTTACCTGAATGTATATTCGTCCTTCGGGTGGCCTTCTTTGGCCGTCGTTCCAGGGTTTGTTTTTTCCACCATGAATCTCTCATTCTAGTGGATGATAAAATCTACCGTTAAAAATAAAAAAAATAACTATGGCCCAAACCGCTGAAATTGAAATGGTGCAGAAAAAAGAAACAAGAACCCACTGAAATTGCTGGATATTGGCTGAGCCACAACGAAATTGTTTGTGAAAACTTCAACCGAATACACCCAATCATTCACAAAGAGGGTAAGATATTTGATATTAGCCTCAACCTTTGGCACTTCCACCCATACCAGTTTGTACACATACGTGGCATTAGAAGAAGCTCCCCCGGTCCCTTTTCCGAGACAGCAGTCCTGCCGCTCAAGGAACGCAGGCAGCTAAAGCAAAGATCTGTGGCTAAGAGAAGGCCACGTTTAGATTCAGCCACATGCACACTGACCATTGCCAGGTCTTCCGATGATGGGACTCTGCTAAGAAGATTCTTTGACACGCATGCCCTTCCTTGCCAGATGGACGGCTGAGGATTCCAGGACGGTGGGTAGCTGATTGTCTCCTGCAGGACGACGGTGTCTTCATCGAGAAGTTCTTATCGTTGTTTGGTGGCGGGGTGGATTCTCCCGGTCCCCTCCATGACCTAGCCACATTTCTTCCTTTCCAATAATTTCCTTCCAATAAAAAATAGCTATAAATAGAGAAAATTAATGTTAAATATTGATTAAAGGGATTGATTAAATAAGATGCAGATAATTTTGGACACGAAGGAAGGTTGCCATGTGTATGGCTAAGGTGGCGTATCGGCAAATACCAATCCCGAGGCCTCATTTGACTCGGATTCAATCACGCAAAAGAAAAGATCAAACTGGTCAAGAAAAGCAGATTGAAGTAGACCAGAGATGCAACTCTAAAATATCGCAAGGTGGTGATGTTGGTGGCCATGGCGGTGTAGAAACCAGTAAAAGCATAACAAAAAACAAAAATTAAAGAAAAATGATTTACAGTATCATAAATTGTCATGCATAATTATTCATGTAAAGCTTGATTAGATTACCATCTTCCAATCCAAGAACTTTGGGCACACATGTACTATCGTCTTTGAAGGCTGAATGCTGAGTACGGCTGCCCAGGTGATACCAGCTGGTTTTGATAGTGCCTTCCTCACTCATTGAACAACCTAAGCTTGGAGCTTATCAACAAGAATACCATGCTTTAAATATCTAATTATGGAAGTGTAAAACAATGAGAGAATTGTCATTAATATTAAAAGCAGGGAATCAGATATCTAGCCTTTGTAGATTGATTTGTTTGCTTATTCGTATCATTATACTATTTTTTAATGGAGGTTAATTGTTATACATATAAATATCTATTGACCCACTTCCTATTAATTTAAGCTTTTAGGTTGAGGGTTAGTCCAATATGATATAAGAGCATTTTTGACCGAGAGGTTGTGAGTTAGAATCTTGAGACCTTTTGTATTGATTTTCAATCCAAGATAGATGAGCCTGCGCTTATATATTTTTAATCCACTTTCTACAAGCTTAAGCATTTAAGTTGAATGGTAATCCAACATTAATATTTATTGAAAGATTAGATCGAGATGACGTTATAGAACCATTCAATTAGAGTGCACTCAACTAGACAAACACATTCTATATCAATGGCTCAAAATATTGTGAAAAAGTAAAAAAAAGAAAAGAAAAGAAGAAGAAGCCATATATACACATATTATCATCTTTGATAATAGCACTTTGCTATTCATTTTGAACTAATTAGATACAATTCTCTAAGGAGCTATGAATATTAAATTAGAAGTGTTTAACAATATAACTGTTGCATTATCAAAGTATGGAAGTGACAATATTATTCTGGACTTGTATATGATGCAAGATATTTAATACTTTCAATTGTCCATTAGAGCTCCTTGAAAGCTGTCACCAGGCAAGGAAGCTAGAAAGATAGAGAGCAACCTATAATCACTCAAAGGACGAGAGAGAGAGAGAGAGAGAGAGAGAGAGAGAGAGAGAGAGAGAGAGAGAGAGAGAGAGAGAGTAATTATACAATGCACCAAGGCTACTTGAAACATAATAATCAAAAGGTCGTGCTCATAATTTTGTTTTCCACTAAACCTTTCATACTTTAACACTAATGAGTTAGGTGATCGCAACCGTCAAGCAAGATTTAATTGATTCAAAATTATTGTCAAATCTGAGTCCCATTGAGCTATATTTTAGATTACTTTTACTTTTCCCTTTATGGACTATCCTCCTTCCAACTCTCTTGCATTATCTGGGAGATACCCATGTCCATATAGAGGCCGGCAGTCCCTGTTTCCTGTAAAACACTAGGCTCTTATAACACTTTAAGAGTCATTATATGTTAAATGCTCATAAACAATTATTATCACTGTCCCATGAATTCATTTAATAACTAAAGTAATTGAAATAAGGTGTTTTATATTTCTTAAATAATATATAGTTCTAAACATGGGTTACCACGGCCTTGCGTGCCGTCATCACATTTTTTGTTTAAACATTTCATATTTAAAAAGCAAAAAAGTTGCAATTAAATCAGGCATGCTCAGAAATGCCTTCCTACACAACTGCACTAAATATAAAGATGCAACTAATATCGTATCTTAATGGTTGAAGTAATAATAAAATGCTTTGGTGGGTATATGCTCATTAAAGATGTTAACATGTAATATGTTGTTCAACGATGTAAGCCATTATTCATTCTTAAAATACTATATTATAGTTCGTATTTAATAATATATTAAGAAGCTTGTCCTTTGCTTAAGCATATCATAATTTACATAATGTTGAAGGGTATGAGAGGTAAAGGACAATGTCTGGATCTGAAAATCATTTTCTTAGGGCCCGCCCCCCCAAAAAAAAGGGTTTTTAGTCTTGTAAGAAAGGGATGGTTTTATTAGTCACAGATGACGACACTCCCTTGAATTGTCAATTCTAATCAAGACGGCTCAGGTGATAATTTCTTTGACTTCTTACATGAAAATTGTGTTTTTCATGGATCCAGGCAAATCCATTTCAATTTTCAGCCCAATTTTAATTTTTTATTAGATGACTAGAGCAAAAAAGAGAGGATTTTCCTACTAATTTATACATAGAAAATGGCTCCTTTCCTGCTTTTGGTGAAAAAAAGGTTAAAATAAAAGGCAGAAACTTAATGTAACAACTCTAAAATTTAGGTTATTTTTTTTATAATTTTAAATTAAAATTTTAATGGCAATACATAATTTGAGATAAATTTTATGAAATTTAAGTTTATAAAAATAACATCTTTATGTGCTTGAAATTTAGACTTGAGAATATTAAATTTGGAATGTATGCATCGATATGATCACAACGATACTAATTTTGCATGAAACAGAGATCAAGGTGAAAAAACTCAAAAGTTTTACAAATTGATAGGGGGCTAAAATTGATAACTACACCCCTTATTTTGTCTATTATGACTCGCAAATTGAGAACGGGATAAGATAAGGGAGAACGCAGGGGGACAAACCCTAGTGACCGTACCCCCTCTCCTACTCAATTTTTTCCTTCCCGCTTAGGGCAGCGGCACCGATGATTGCCTCCAATCACTGGCATCCCTTTCCGTCTTTCTGGCGTGATGGAAACTCGGATTGGGGTTTTCTCAAGCAGCCGCCTTGGCATGCTAGTGCACACAGGTCAGCCACACCTCTACCCTTTCCCCCTTTCTATCTGTCTTATTTGATGATCGGAAGACCACTGCCAGCATAACCCTTCCCTATTGGGATTTTTTTGGTGACAAAAAAGAAACCTAGATGGGGTTTCTCCGGCGACCTCCCCTCACCTATTTTCTTTCTTTTTCTAGCGTTGACAAGAAACCAAGAATGGGTTTTTTGCCAGCAATTAACCTCCCTTTGTCTTTCCCTTTTTTTGGAGCCGACAGAAACCCATATTGGGGTTTCACTGGCGTGCAACCCCCATCCGAGCTCCCTTTTCTGCCTGCAAGCAACCCCTATTGAGTTCCTTGCCATCATGTTGCAGCATAAGGAACCACGCACCAGATTCTCCTCCCCCAAGTGACCGGCCAAAAACCCCCCTTTCCCCCTTCTTCGTGTTCCCCTCTCTCTTTGCTCTCCTCATGCTTTGTCAGGTCTAGGTAGAGGACACCCGACAATCACCTTCGCTTCCTTGCATTTCCCTATTTTAGGCTAGTTAGGGCTGAATCAACTCGCCGAGTCGACTCGCTTGACTCGTTTTGAGGGTACTAAGTTGACTCGAACCTCCTATTTTACCCATAAACTTCAACCATTGATTTTGGTCGATCTAGGAAGGATCTTGAAGATCCGAGAGTACCTCCATGATCCTAGTAACACGGGGAATGATAACTATCTTCCCAATTGTTGATCGGGGAAGATCTGATCATCGATTTTACTAGACTTTTAATTGGAGGTTAGGTCATCTAATCTGTGATGATCTGACTTTGTTTTTCTAATCCAAGTAGTCCTTAATAACCCTCATGAAAGGTATATCACAAATTTATATAACAATGTTGGGTCCAAAGTGTTTATAGAGATAATTTAGCTAGAATGGATTAATGGCTAAGATTAACTGAAGATCTAGGTATGAAATTAGATCCAAATTGATGATTTGAATCGTTTAGAATTTTTAATTGGATTAATTGACTAGAATTACTAAACTATTATGTGATTTGGGATGATCGGGGGAGGATCTTTAATGAGATTAGTATGGATGTTGATGATTGGGCTAGGATCTTTGATGAGATTAGCATGGATGTTGATGATCGGGCACAGTTGAAGCGATCGGTGGACTATCCGACTAAGCGGACATTTAGATATTATTCATATTGACTTGTTCAAGGTAAGATTATTGTCTTGATCATTTAATGGATTGATTTGATTATAGTTATATATGATTAATAATGAAATTCATATGATAATGGCCAATTAGTTGATTTAAATGATAAACTACCTAAGATTGATATGATCTGAGCTTAATAGTTCTAAAGTATGCATTGACATAATTAAGAATAAGGATTAATGGTTATGAGTGGGCTGATTAAGTATGATTTAAATTATTAGCCAATTAAGGTTGGCCCCGCCTTGAGATTCAAAGGTTGGGAATATTGGGGTGCCTTGAATGCAATGTAATTAAATGCGAAAATATAATGTTGTGTGATTAAGAATCCAAGTTAAATAAAGTGGATTCTAAGTATGACTGGATGTATTGTGTATCTAGGTACAAGTATTGAGGTGATTGAGCTAGACTGGAGTCTTATAGAGACTTGAGAGGTACAAAAGAGTAGTTCTTCATATGAGATAGGTGATTACATTTGGGATTTTTTCTTGATTTCATGATCATGACTTGCTTGAAATTCTTGAGGCATGTGTTTTACGTCCCATCATGTTTATTAAAACATGCTTACTACTTTACTTTTGATAACATGATAATTGATTATACGATTATTTATGTTTTCACATGTAATGATTTATACTCTATCATGTATTTTGATTCATCCTATTGAGATATATTTCACTTGGGAGTTTTCCATGATTTATAGCATATTTTGTTGCTTTATGACGGGTATTTCTACCCAGTGGGTACTGTGCTAGGAGGGTTGTAGGGTTGGGCACCTGCCCTCTGACTTTGTGATAATGATAATTAGACACCGTTCTTGAGTGATACAGGGCCAGGTACATAGGTGGTGGTATTATGAGTAGTCCTCCTATTGGTCTGTTCCTCCTCACGGGGACGGAGAAAGTCTCCCGTTTAGGTGTCGATGGAGAGTGGCAGTGGTTTAGATCTTGGTGTGGTTGCCACTGCATTATAGTAGCTTATACTATTATTCTATATGCTTATAGAGCAGATAAAAGTGATGATAGTTTTCAGTAGAGTGTTGAAGATGTTTCAAAGATGATAAGGTTTGTTCAGGACTTCACTTTGGATTTTGTTTATGGACTTTATTATAAATTGTAATGTGACCTGGATGTAAGAATATGAATTCATGTTGGATGTGATGGCTGTATAGAAAAACTCTGGGTATTTCGTCATGACTTGATTTTCTCATCCATTGTTGGAGTATACATTTTATTGAAAATAATATTTGATTGTGTGTTACATTATGTTTATTAGGTTATTTTGTATTACACTTGTTATGTGCAATGGTCCAAAATACAGAGAAGACCCTGTCGGATTTTAGGTAGAAATGATATTTCATTTCATTGTTAAATCTGTAGTTTTGTGGTTGTATGACTCCTCGGATTTTGAAAGAAATGCTGTTATTTAAGTTTTGTTTTGGTCATTTTAAAAATAATAAATTTTAAAACAGGGATCCCTATTGTTTTTATAAATTGCTATTATATTATTGTTAAAACCTGGGGCATCACATAAGGACTTCCATTATCCTTTTCTCTCTCTCTCTCTCTCTCTCTCTCTCTCTCTCTCTCTCTCTCTCTATCTATGTTGTCGGCAAACAATAGCGACCCCTATATTTTTAAGGTACATCAAAAGTTAAGAGATTAGAAAAATCTTCTGGCTATAACAACTTCCTTGATTTTCCATTCCATTTGGACCCTGACCTCACCATTTGCAAGTCAATTACCAACTGCATTTCCTTCCCCAAAAAAATTTGAAAATAGATAATTGTAAAACCAAGTTCTAAACTATTTCATGATGAGGGAACTCTTTTTTTCTTATTTTTTCTCCAAGCAAAAGTTCTTTAAAATATTTAATGCAAGTTAAATCACCTGTGATATTAGAGATCGCGTACTTTTGACCATCAAAAGCAGACCTTTTGGCCCACATGCATGGCATAGCATCTGCAATAGACTCTAGATTTGGTGGAGCATGATCAGGTGATCATAGAGCACAAGGCCCTACTACCATGCCAAAATGCAACACCAAATCCATTAGCGGGGAGTGTACATAATGAAAACATGGACGCATTTTTATCATCATCTAAAATATAATTATAAAGTCACTTTCCGTACTTCTGTTACCTAATCACGCTTAGACAGTGTCTGATAATGTTCAATGAATGCTACTAATAGTAAACTAATTTCCTAATCTCAAACTAATATACCATGAATAAAATGACTTTGGAAGTCGACTTTGTCCCCTACTTCTTTACTATTAAACAGACAGCGGAAGCTTCAATTCTGACTGTTTCTTTTCTTGAATAACACAAGTTTTGCTAACCTATTGTTATTAAATTTGATCAAATTGCAAAGTTTTCATCTTAGGAAATTGACTAACCCACTCCTTAAAGGGAATCAGCCCATTGTAGAATGTATATACTCCATCTTTTTTTTTGTAGATCAGAAAACTCGCTGGGTTAAATCGCAACTTGAACGAGTTAATCACAGCTGGTAAGGTTCATTAGAAAGAGAGAGAAGAAAATTTACCTTTTTTATACTAGTAAAAAGGAAAATGCCATTGAAACTTCCATTTGTGAGAGGACACTCCTCTTTAGTGGTCAAATGTTTTCCTCTTCTCTCTTTTGTTTAAGTTTGTTTAGCAAAGCTAGTGGGTTAAGTGCACATGCATGCCAGGAGAGAGAGAGAGAGAGAGAGAGAGAGAGAGAGAGAGAGAGAGAGAGAGAGAGAGAGAGAGAGAGAGAGAGAGAGAGAGAAGAGAAGGAATTTAAGTGGAAGCAAGAAAAATTAAGTAGAGAGAATAGTGCAAAAAAGAAAAAGAGAAAAAGAGAATTAGAGGGAAATACAAGAAGAGTCAAACAATAAAATATAGCCCTATAACGTAAAAAACATGTACAAAACCTAGGTTTACTATTCTAAAACTAAATATTTAATGAATTAAGAAGCAAATTATCTTCTAACCTTTTATCATAATTTCCAAATCTACTTGAAATCTCCTTAGCCAGGAAAATAGTAACACTTCTAATCTCTCACCATGCCCAAACCTAATGAGGAGAGACTTTGTAGCAAGCAGATAGATTGATATCATTATAGACATGTACGAGAGAGTGGAAACTACAAACAAATTAAGAGGTAATCCTTTAAAAAGAAAACAAATTAAAATAAAATGGACAAAAATACTAAAAAACTGCCTTAAAAAAAAAAGAAAAAAAGACTAAAAACTTAGATGGTTCACTTTCGAGTGAAAGCTATGTCATTAAGGAATTCCCAGTGTTTGAATTGCAGATGTACCAGTGAATATGATTTTTCCTTTGAGAAAGCTAAGGAGACGCAAGAGTGGAAAGGCAAGTTGGATGTTGACACCAAGCGCATGCCACCTTACAAAACTCATTAATGAGTGCCGTTCTTAAGTTTCCAGTGTGGTTGTCTCCATATCATTTTCCATTTTCCTTTAATTTTGTAGCTTAATTCAATTAAAAATCTCAAATTTACATAAATTGACTGTGTTATAGGTTTTTTTTTTTTACTTTTCATTTTTTCGCTCGCAAAGAGGTGTTAAATTTTTTATGAACCGTTAACCGTGACATTATAGGTTTATGGAGCTCACTGAGAGTAAAACTTACAGCTTGTTTGGAATTGGCAGGAATGAACGAAAGTTGATTTCTACAGGAAAAGAAATTTACCATGGACATGGCAGAAGATTGTTGCCTTCAATTTGAAGGCATAAAAGCTTTACATGAATCCTTGAAAATCAATTTCCATTCATTTTTTGCCAACCAAACAGGCACTTAAGACTTTGTGCACATTGATCCATTGGAACTTCCAAAACCCCAGTACCACATCCATGCAATCAGTATAGATTCTATGTCCAAGTAGCACATTCCAGGTCTCATTTTGCAATTATTGGAACGGATATGATATAGGGTGCAAGTGCATTGCATCTTGCAATGGAGTCGCTTGCATTTCCATTGCTTAAACTGGCAATGTTGAGCAGACACAAGGATGCTGGGGGCGATCAAGGTTGCAGGCAGATGATCCAAGTTCGTCTCTTCTTTTATATTTTATCTCCATTTGCTGACATTGAAGAGTAAAGGGATGTTTTTCCTTTCATGATGTCGAAATTCTTGAGATTCTTTTCAGGCAGGATTGCTATTGGATGGTAGGAATTAAGATAAGACCACCATTGTGCGTGTGCTTGTTACACTAAAAGTTAACAGATGGTGAAATTGTTGGACACTGTATTATCATATGGTTACGTAACTGCAAGTAATTTTATCATTTTCCCTAACCGTAGTCTTTTGCCAGGTCAAATCTTTGCCGGCACAATGCTGGTAGAACAACAATCTAGACAAAAGGCTCCTCATCCAACAATCAAAATGACCATGAATCCAAAATGTGAGCTTTTTGAACTTGAATCATGAATGCTCAAAAGCCTTTTTATAGTGGTGCAATAAAGAGTCTTTAGCTTGGGTGACCAGGGTTCCAAGCTATGCATTAGTGTGTATAGATCTAACTTAAAAAAAAAGAGTCCGTCAAGCCAATCTCAAACAGCATAGCATACTCCGAAACCAATAATATTGGACCTTAATGATCAAATATAATGTACACATCAGCATCATTTTAAGCATGTTGGTTTACAAAAAGAAAAAGGATAAACTTTTTTTTTTTTTTTTTACAAACAAAAAATTACAAAGCAAATCACTTGCACATGCTCAAAATATAATCACTGCCCAAAGGGAAAGCAAGACTTGAATTTGTGACTAAGCATAAGTTAAGAGAGATGCTGAGTTGCATACGAACAACTGTGTTAACAAACTAGTCTTAGCTAAGTCTTTCTAACACGACTCCCTGAATTGAATTCTCCTCTTATTGGTCTTTCACAAAGAAAGCTAGAATTCAATTCTCCTAAGAAAAATGATATTAAAACAAAATTACATGAACTTAGCAAAACGAAATGGTGCAAGTGTTAACTTTGTAAGTGAAAATACCATGCAGTTGGAGGTTGGTTTGGGACATTTAAGTATATTTACAAATTAGGAAGGGAAAAAGGCAAAGAAAACACCGCACCATCATCCACTTCATAATCTCTTATCACATCTGGCAAATGGAATACACTGAGGTTATAATGGCACTCACTGAGTTAACTGGAGCTCCAACTCACCGTTTTGACTCACTTTCCTCTTTGCCAGAATGCAAGGAGACAAAGAAAGAGGCGGCCAGCGGAATTACCCTTCTGCCCTTATAAGCGATATCTTTTCAGTAAAGCAACAGACAGCGTAAGGGCATTCTAGCCTTACTTCACCGCAATGACAATTATGTCAGTGAAGAAAAAAGGGCGGTCCTTACTAAAAGAAGATAAGAGAAAGAAAAGAGCGCCACATACTTTCATTCAGGGAGTGAAAAGTTCAGGATCTGGGTGGACTGTCTAAGTTGAGGAGGTGGCAAATGCATGCATGGGAAAGAGAATTAAAAAATGCGCCTATAAATAGCGGAGAAGGGGCTTTCCGTTTTTGTGCTGGAGACGCTTCTGGAGATCTTAATCTCAGAATGCAGACGAAAAATCGGCGCCATTTGGCCGCTGTTTCTTGTAGCCCAAACGGAATCCCTGAGCTTGCAACTCTCTGTTTCGAATCAAATCCAACTGGTTTTGAACGGTTCTAAGCAAGATTGCTGCCTTTTGTTGGATTATGAGTTTGAAGTGCTCGATTTCTGCGTAAAATTCCAGTCTTTCTTCAATGGAATGTTGACACATAAGAGAAGCAGATGATATGTCTTCTTTTAGGGTTTGAAAAAGTAAGAGCTCGAGAATTGCGGTGTTAAGGAAGGATTTTAATGGAGGTTTTGGATTTTCTAGCATTTCAGAGAAGGTAAGAAACGATTTGGTGAAGGAAGTGAAATGAGAATTGTTTCCGAGGGATTTGTACGAGAATTGGCCCATTCGATGAAGTTTACAGCTCAAGTGCTTCTTATTTTCGTGAATTTTTATAAAGATATTGTTTCTGTGTTTATTTTCTACTGTTTTAATTTCTTTAATCGTGCTTGACTTACGTGCTTTTTGTCGAGAATTTGACGTCTCGAATTCGGTGAATTTTGCTTTTTAACTGAATTGATAGCAGGGAATTGATGGTCTGTAATGGTTTACAAAATTTCGTTTTTTGCATTAAAAACTTCCAACTTGTTTTGATGGTAACTGGTAGTTTGTGGATCTTCTTTGTTTATGCATTTAATTATGGAATTGGATTTCATGGACCTGTACTGGATCGGATCTGTGGGCAATTCCGAAACCTTGACTAGAATGCCCAATCTTTGCTTATTTAGAGTTGTTGGAAATACTTCACTCGCATTCTGATTCTGCGGCGACTTTATAAGTGCTGTCGTCTTATATGCTAAATTTGCTTTATTTCATTTCTCTGTACTGTGGAGAATTTGGACGTTTTTTCTGTGAAAATTTTTTAATCTTTAAATTAAGGTACGTTACCTATAAAGTCGAAGAAAAGATGACTTTTGGGTGTGGCTTTTTTGTGATTTACTTCCAATTTTTCATACCTTTCTCATGTGAATGTTTGTTTCTGCAGCCGAGATCAAAAAAAGAAGTTGTGACGGATTCGGTGCTACACGAAAAGGTGAGGTTAGGAGGAAATCAATTGTGAATTATATCTTGTCCAATTACTAGAAGGAAAAGAAAGCAAAAAAGGATGGATTCACATACACTCGTGAAATGTTACTTGCAAACTTTTTCTGAAGAAACAGACCTTGAATTTCAGTTGTATGTCTGCTTTTGTAGAAATAGGCACTAAAGGGAAGAAGAATTATGGGGGTCTGTGAATTTTGATCTCTGTTTCTCTCTCAGAAAGAGAAAGTGGATGAGAGTCTCCGAATGTATTTGTCAATCACCGCGTCATTGGTCTGCATTTTGTAGATCTTCTGTCAACTATCAACAACTTCTACTCTTTTCTTGCTTCAGATGGAGAATAATTTTTCATGTAAAAATGGAAAAGGTGAAAACAACGCCTTATGTATTTTGATTAATTTGTAGCTTCCCACGCAAGTTCTAGCAACAACTTTCCAAGTATTATTCCCGTGAGTGACCTGCTGCTCTGTTGGTTGGCATTCAATTCCTCTTCTATTTTATTGGCTTGGTTGACTCAACTTATCTATGCTAAGCTTCCCATTGTTTTAAGGATGAAATTGAACTTTTTCAAGCATTTTAATTTGATGCAATCTGCCTGGAACCTTTTTCTTCTTGTTCTGCCACTTATTGAGGGAAAAAGGTCCAAATGGTGCAGCTTTTCATTCACTTTGATCATGTGCTTGCGCATATACTGAAGAAGAATACCAAACTTCTGATATACTCTTGTATTATATGCTTACAGAAAAGGTACTGAATATGGGATGCCTGGTATCAACGTCAAAAGATGGTGGGGGAAAAAGGTGGTGGCCACGGAGTGTGGGGGAGGTGGTGGTGTTTGTGCCTGGTTTTCGGATTCCTAAAACTGTGGACTTCTCTCAGCCCCTGGCTGGCTATTTGTCTAAAAGTGTGGTTGAACGTCTGTCTGCACTTAGAACTCGGATAGTGGTCATGGCTGCCCAAGAAGTTCCCAGAGCCACAAAGCCAAGGAGGAAAACAGCTACCAAACATGGTCTGTTGAATGATAGTGAAGCCTAAGGTCATTCAAATTGGAGTAACTATGGTATATAAAGTCTAATGGGATTGGTTTTTGCAGGAGGTTCAACATTGGCAGATCTTCAGCAGGCTCTTGAAGATTACTTGCCGGTTTTATTGGGATTAGTAAGACAGGGTAAATTCAAGGCAATCAACTTGATTCTGCTAGACTGTCATTTCCTTTTGTTTATTATTCGAAAGTTGTCTGACTGCATTGTACAGGAAGCCAGCTAAAAAACATGGTACAGTTTGTCTGGGTCAATCAGGAGGATGATGCAGAGGTGGGTATCACTATCTGTAATTATTATTTACTCTGTCAAGGTTCAGTTTTCTCTTCGCTTTTCCTTTGTTCCTGTAATTTAAAAAGGGCAGCCTGGTGCATGAAGCTCCCGTGTGTGCAAGGACCAAGGAAGGGGTGCACCACAAAGGGCCTATAGTATGCAGTCTTACCTTATATTTTGCAAGAGGCTGTTTCCAAGCCTCGAATCCATGACCTCCAGGTCACACAGCGACAACTCAACCGTTGCACGAAGGCTCCCCTTCTCCTTTGTTCCATTAAGTAAAAATGGTTGTTATTTTGTAGGAGACAGCCATGTCCAATGCGTGGTACGAGGTATTGTCAGTTTTACACTTGATGGCTATGCTATGCTTATCACAGGCACACTTACTGCTTCTTCCTAAAACATCTACAGATGGTTATCAGCCAAAGGTATCTGAAGGTGGGTACTTAACGTGAGGCAACGTGCTACAAATGTTTTTGTTCTTAGTCTTTTTTGTGCTTGGTGTATTCAGGAAGTGCATCTTATACACCCTATTCTCTGAATTATCTAACATTTAATATCAACCCCCTCTAACTCAAACACGCCATTTTCTTATTGACAACATGTTATTGATTCTGATAAATCTTCAACCAATCAACATCATCTAATGAGTAGTTAATGGACACATTTTATGCAGATATTCAATACGTGTGGAAGTCACTTTTACAAACGTGATGTATGATCCATTTAAATTGCTTCTCACTGTAATTACAATCTCTTTATTATTTCAAGAAAGTCTTGCAGATAAGCTAGCTTAAGTACTTGCAATGATTGCTTAAGAGGAAAAAACATGACATCTGTCAGTCAAATAGTGTGGAGGCTATTGAATATCTGTTTCAGAGGGTTAATTCATATGGAGCAAAATCCTTCTAGCGAAGTATTGCAAAAAGCAGCCTCTTGTATGCTAGGTCACAACTTCGAGACTGCTTGTGTGTGTTCAACATTTCCAAAAATGAAAAAAAAAAGTTTAACTGGTATTTTGTCAATAGAAAATTTTGATTTAGTTCTTATAACCAAAATTTCAATTTTCTTCTACGCATAGCTAACTTAGTATTTGGATCCTCGTTTATGAATTTATAGATGGGAATTATCTTCTCGCTTTCGATCTATTAAGTTTTAGTTGAACCCTCACAATGCTGGTCATGATAATTAAGCTGTTGAGAGAGCTGATTAGATTTTTCTTATCTGTTTGTTTTTCGAGCTCTGCTTGACATCCGCTTTTCTCTGTTTTCTTTGCGACAGAGAACAGGAAAAATTCTGTTGATGTTTTCCTTAAGGCGGCAGGTTATTTGGATTGTGCCGTCAAGCATGTTCTCCCTCAGTTGCCCCCCGAACTCAGGTTCATGGATCATTCTTCTTGTTCACTGTATAAACCTGTTGTTTCTATTTGCAGTGAATGCCTAGCTTCGGTAAAAACTTTGATTTCACAAAGAGTGATGGAACCACTTGTTGTTACTATAGCATGTCTAGAGTCTATAATTCTTGTTGCCATCGTGTCTGTGAACTGTTGCAAATATCTTACCTCTGTGAGCATTGCTGTAACTGCAGGAGGGAGCTTCCAGTAGATCTATCAGAAGAAGTGTTGCGAGCACTTTGTTTGCAAGCATTAGGCCAGGTTTGAACCAACTCCCTGATACTTGTCTTACTTGTAGACAGTTTCTCTTTCTTATGCTTCCTCAAGAAGATGTACTGGTTTCTTTTCTTTTTTTTCAAATTTAATGACTAGTCTTACAGGTTTGTTTATACTTTAAGGGTTTGATGTAATCCCCTTTTGATATACTTAGACCTTTATAGAAAAAAGAATACGCTTCTTGGTTAACTCATGCCTTTTGAGATATTTTACTTTCCTTGTAGTTATACCAATATATGGAACCTGATTGAAATTTCTAACATTCTTGAAACGCAACTTAGGTTTAGTTTCTTGCGCTTTCTATAGCAGGATGATTGTTAGATTCTGATACAGAGGTAGATAGTCTTCTTATCTGTTTCTTTCTATGACTGATGTAGGGTGTTGATATTCAACTTGGAATGGCAATTGATAGTACTAAAGCCACATTGGCAGTGAAACGGAGGCTTGCATGTGAGATGGTAAAGTACTGGCATCAGGTATTGATTCTTTTTCTCTTCATCATCATGCCTGTTATATGAAGCTTTTATACCTTTCTATTGACTATTCTGTCTCAGTGATACTAACAATGAATACACACCAAAGCAAATCAAAGGAACAGAAAAGATTATGCCATTTATGAAATTTATTTCTGGCTAGTTGTTTGTTAGTTCTATATGTGTATATTATGTTGATGGATCCAAAACCGTTATTAACAAAATGATTTTATGAGGTAAAAGAATAATTGCCATGCTAAGAGTTTACTGGTATATTGCCTAAATCCTAGTGATCCTAATTTGTTCTTGGACGAGAATAGGTAATACAAAAATGAGTTCTGTGATTATGATTACAGGATACGATGATTAGCTGGAAGATTTAGGTAGTGGTGGGGGGGCAGTTTTTACTGGAAACTTTAAGCGTTTTTGTCTTTCCCATGTCAGGCTGGAAAATTTGCTGTCATTTCGTTTCTCTGTTATGTTGGGACAATTTCTGCCACTCTACTGACTGTTTATCACTAGGACATTACATAAGCAAAAAGAACTGCTGGTTTCTGACTCTTTTATGCTTCCAAATCAGTTACCTTTCCAATGAACATTAAGTATTGTCTCATCTATCTCACTTCAGGAATCCTCATGCCATTCGATGATATTCTTTCCAGAAGTGTCAACCTAGCGTGCCATGCCCATATTCAGCTTGCTACATCTGTGTTTGATTCAATATCTACTAAGTCATTTTATTGATGCTTCTGTATCATTTGATCAAGTTCAAATGTGTGGGTTGTTATCCATCATAACTTTGCTTTGAGATTCAATTTTCACTGTCTGATTATTAGACACTAGATGTAAGATTTATTCACAGGGATGTTAGTAGATTTCTTCAATATATTTCTCACACCATTTCTTCCCTTTAGGTGGTAATGGCTGTCAGCAGAGTAAGACAATTGAGAGTTTCAGATTAGAAAATCCCCCTAAGTATGGAAATTTGTTGCCCTTAAATTATGAACAGCTCATGTCAGACTAAGATTTATAAAGGAGCCAACTAATCCAAGTGCAGTGACTTACCCATGCCACTCTGCAGTTGATACACTGCCATATGGCTTTGGGTCATGGGAAATCTTCCATTGCCTGCAGCAATATCCGTTGCTTGTAAATATAGTTTTTACCTTTTAGGTTTGTTCCATTGGTCTTGAATGCCAAAGCGGGTCCTCTCTTCCCACCTTGCCTCCATCTGTCTTGCTTTCATCTAAGGCTTGCTTTAAGATCTTTTTTGAGACATTTATGTTAGGAGTCAAAGATATTCTTTGGAAAGTTCATTTGAACTTTCAGCTTGGTAATGCGTGGTCTGTACTTCATTAAAAACTAAGGGACTCTGAGCTGATATTTTCAGAGCATCATTAGCATAGGGTCACAATTTTCCTTTCATCTCTGTTTTGCAGATTTATTCTCACAATAAAAATGTATCCTGTCCTGGTCTTCCCTGCAAAAATTAATCAGGTCTATGTGATACCGTGTGAGATCTTACATGCATCTTAGCTGGTATTATCTATTGAACTGGATGCTTTTGATAGATATTTTATCTGGACTTCATCCATTCGTTCATCATGTGCCCTTATTCTTGTAGTCCTGTCAAAACACTTGTTATGCTTGATTTTAAGCTACCTTACAAACTTGATATGTATGGTTGTTTACTTTGGGCTCTTATACAGATTTGATACGTGTTTCTCATCAATTTAGTTATTCACAATTACTATTAGATGTCATGTCTGTGTGAATGTGGGAGATGGTTATGAGGAGCTACATGCAATTTATCCACATTGCACTGAGTGTAAAACACTTTGTACAGGCTCAAGAAAGCATTATGCACCTTCTGTTATTGAATGGTTTGGGGGAAAAGCACCAGCATTTTGTTAGATGGAAACATCTTGAAGCAAAGGTATTTCCAGTGGCTTCTTCACTTTTCTTTATTCCTGTTTTAGTTTTCTGAAGTGAGCAGCTCGTAATGTGTATGTATACTACCCTATCATAAGTTCTCTGGAATAAGTCTTCTCATATGGTTTTGAAAGTTACTAATCAGTAATAATCTCTATTGTTTCAAAAAGATCTTCCTTTAGCTTATATATGTATTGAAATGGCTCTTTTACCCATAAATGCATAATCTATCATATTCCTGTTTCATATCATGAATCATGTAACCCAAGAGTTAGCATTTCAAAATACTTTCATTACTCTGCATATGATACTTTGTTCATCTACTCAGTAATACAACTCTATACTGAAAAAATGCCTTTGAATACCTTAAAAAAAGTCAAAATATTTTTTTGCTTAAAATTTTGGTTTGTTACTAGTGCGATACCTCCTGTGATTTTTAATATGAAGGCACCAAGTATAACATTTGATCTGGAAGAAGAATTATGTGCTGAATTAATTGAATGGAACTCCCACTCAAAATAGTCATTTTTTTCTTTGATTAGCCACTCAAAACAGTTTGGTGCTGCATTTAGGGACCTTTGGAAAATATTTCCTAGAAGGATAAACTTCTTGACAGTTAGATAGTTTTCGATTGATTGGTATGAAATGAGGATTTGTGTGCTAATTTGTTTAAGTTGATGTCATGGATTCAGTAATTTCAGAGTTGAGCTTGGTTTACTAAAATCATCATTTTGACAAAAATCTTCCAACTTAATCATTGAACACTTTGCTTTCAATATGGAGTTCAGGCTCAGCATTTGGAGTTTGAGCAAATTATTTGACATGTGGGTTCAGTAGCATAGCCTCCAGCATTTTAAGACTCATTTTTCATGTGTCTGCCCATATATATATGTCTTAACATAAATATGTATACCAGGCTGCTGCATATTATTATCATGGCTTGATCCTCGATGAGGGTAACACAGAGAAATCTCATGGGATGGCAGTAGCTGCTCTACAAGCAGCAGAGGAGTGTCTCAAAGAAAGTCAAAAGACATGTGAGGCCTTCAACAATTCCCCTCCAACATCAAGGTTAGTGAGACTCTTATTGTTGAAATCAATAGAAACAGGAAACTTAAAACTATACAAGGGTTCCACCTTTGAAGCACTCACACAATGGTTCTGCAGGAATCCACCTCTATGGGGTACCATGAAATATCTCTCAGAGAAGATCCCAAAAGATGCTTCTAGCAAGGTTCACGTCAACCGGGATTTATACAATCACCAAATGTAAGTAAACTTTAATTTAAATCTTGATTTCGTTCTGCATCTCTAAGTTTTGCCTTACAGGGCCTGTGTAACTAATTTACTAGTATCTAGTACGTTATTCCGCATATTTGCATTTTCTTGCCTATGCCGTGTACTTGTGGGAAAGGTACAGGGCTTTTCTTACTGTCCTTTTGGTCTTACAGCATAGATATTTGAACTGCTTCACATACGCCCGAGACCCAAGAGATCAGGACTTGAATACATGGTGATACTGGTCCCTGTCTTTGCCACTTTGCACATTAGTATCGGAACAACGACAGCAGTAGGACACTGATATTTGTGATAATGTCTTTAATCCAGTAGTCAAAAGAATACTGTTTTGATGGAGACCTTGTGACATTGACTTCTACTTAAACAATAATCCCCTGGAAAAATGAATTTGATTTTGACCTTTCTCCAGTTATCTTTTCAACTTAATGATTTCTTTTTCCTTTTTTTTGGAAGGGTAACTTACTGATATCTTCCTGGTGCTTAATTTATGTACTTCTTTAGAAAGGTTATCCATCTTTGAAACTTCAAATGAAAAGCAGCAGTTTGAATGAGTTTCATCTACGAAGACCACCGTGAAAGAGTTTATGTAAATATGATACAAACAAATATATGCAGTAATTTTTCTGTTTATGCAGGTATTCCAGCACCACGATTTCAAGGCTCAAAGCCCGTATCTAAAGTAGTACCATACAATTGCTTGCTCCTAGAATTAGCATAACCATGATGACTACAAAGCATTTATATATAGATACACCGTATATGAACATGTATTCACATAGTTGTCATAAGCATTTACCAGTGAAGCGGCAAGCAGCTTATTTTTGTTGTCTGTGGCTCTCCTGCAGGATAATGGAGACAGCACCTCCATTGCCGGATTTCGCATTGGCTCTAAAACCGGATGATTATCAGCTTCCCCAGGTGGACCCTTCATGGAACGAGGTGAAGTACTAAGTACTCGACAGTTGATCCAGGAGTCTTTCTCAGATTATATGGATTCCACACGGCCGGGGAGAATCCAATCAGCAACTGCTACAAGAAAAAACTTGCTGCCAAGTGTGAATTAGATTATGTCAGGAGTCATTTTTCGCCCCAGCAACTCTTCCTCCTTTCCCATATACAAGTAGCTTGGATGCCGGAGAGGTGTGTATGAGTTCCAGTTGTTGCGCGTAATGCAGAGTGAAAAAGAAAATCAATTTTCTTAACCAATTCAGAAATAAAGTTCATTGCTTTTTGGTTTCTAGAACACCAGTGCAATTATATCTCACGTCCCTTAATTTGTATATGTGTCTAAGGCCAAAGGCCCTGTAGGGCGATTTCACAGAGGCACCCCACATTTTGCATGAAGGAACCCTCAAATCACTGTAAAGGACAAATTACATTATCAGTCGATAGTCACCGAGGAGTATTTAGCCTTGGACTATAAAGGAAGTTTTGGGTCATATTGGTAGTGGGTTGCGAACAGGAACTATTACTCATCCAAAGCCATAAAAATCAGATGAACAGCTGGGATCATCTTAAAGTTGAGGCCGTAGTTACAAAGTTGATTCTGAATAAGTTTGCAAGGCAAAAATTCGAAAAACATTAGGAAAAAATGGGGAAAAAGTCATAATTAGAAAAATATGAATTTAGTCTTTTAGTTTCCATTTTGTACTTGATCTGTAGATTGAATTTGATAATCATTCTTCAAATTTGAGTTTAATTTTGTAAATTCATATCTAATTTTAACAAATCTGTCCAATTAAAAATATTTAACAACTTCACAATTATCTGAAAAAGCAATTGGGAGATAAAAAATCTCGACATTTTCAAAAATATTTAAATTATTAGAAGTTCTTTTCATTTATGGAAACAATTATTTGGAGTTTACTATAACATTGGCCGAGCCTCCTTGATGCAAAATGGCTGCCCCACAGTGTCTTCAGCCTATCATTTCCAAAACTGAAACATCTGTCACCACGGCCAAACTGTTCTCCGAGAGGACTGACTGCCTGTGAGCCCTATTTAAAGCATGACCCCCCACCCAATCAGGGTTACATCATTCATGAACTCAACATTAAGTAGCAACAGTGGAGATCCGAAGAGAAAAATCCCCACCATCATGTGAACCAAATGTGCCCCATAAATTGAGACAGCCCCCACTTTTGCATTAAGGAATCCCAACCGTTCATCTGATTGCTCCACTTTTGAATTTCTAGTAGTTTAAAAAGCATCCATGCATATTGGATTATGGATTATTCTATCATCTGAAAATTGGATAATTCTGCAGCTCAACGTACCTTTAGCTTGTAAAGTGAGCTACAGTATGCAATACACACAAGATAGATGACAGACCCTAAATTACAATGCACAAAAAGAAAAGATAGACCCCAAATCCTATGGCTGGGGCTTTCTTTTCTGATATACATGAAACCAATGCTGGGTGCCCTAATACTGCCAGCAAGATAAGGGCTCAGAGGGGGTTAATGTTCTCGACCTCCATAAAGCACACCACAAACAAGTTTTCACCCCAATGCCTTACGAAAAGAAAAGCAACTTGTAGACGCTGAATTCCAAGCTGGGTCAGTTGAAATGTTTAACAGGCCTTAAATATACATTTACATCAATATTTATACACTGTAGGTATGTCTCTCAAACCTCAATTCGGTTTCATATGCTTCATTCGTTATCACAAGGACCAAACCTCATTAGCAAAGACAATATCTGTTATCTGTTAGTAATCCTCTCAAGTGACACCACAACCAAACACTTTCAGAGCCTCTTCCTAATCTTCAACCATTTCACCATTTTCTTCATCAGCAGCTTCATTTCCTTTCTATTGTTCTTCTGAAGGGTGCCATGGAAAATGGAATTGGATTAGTGGCTGGGAATATCAATCAAAATATAAAATGCTACCGCTTATTGTCATGTTGCCAAATTCTCTTCAAATACTGAAGCAAAGTGGGAACCACAAAACACTTGACACAAGCTTACAACGAAAAGAATTCTTTTCGGAAGGATGTGATAGTATTTCAAACCCTGGACTTGAACAAGGATCAGCGTATTCATGAACCACGTAACATTCTGGCTGATCTAGGATGATCAACAGCCTACCCACCACATTCCCTCCACGTTTGCTTCTTTGCAACCATGGAAGGTGTCTAAAGAGCACTATTTAGATACTCTGCAGTCTACATTGACAGACATGATTCAATTTTCTTTTTGAATGAATGATTTAGGGAATTTGATGTTGAGAAGTAAGGCCATTTTAGGAAAATGGCATCTTGAAATCTAAGGAAGGAAAGAAACTTCACTGTGGAAGGTAATAATTGCAAACTAGACTTTGGAGTGTAGGGAGCTCAACAGAACCGAGGCTGAGGGGCTTGGAGGTCTATTTAGGTAAGAAAGGACTTCATACCTGGGATTATAATTGAAAAAGGAATTTGGCAAGATCAAGACACATTGGATGAGGTTCAGGCAAGGACGGTCAGTCTGGCCAATAGATGTTAACCACGTAATGTGAAGGACAAATCTTGAATCATAACTTCAATCTTGAAGCTGGCAACAATGATTCAGAGTAGTCCAGTAGCTTTGGGTTCCCAACCTCTTTACTATCTTTTAGTGAATGGAGATGTCTATACTGGATTGACTGAGATCAATGGGTGTTCTAAGAGAAACGAATTTGCCTTCTTCTGGTAAATTCTCTCTTGGAAGAGAAGGTTTTATGTGATGTCTCAAAACTTTTCATTTTTCTTTCCAGATGCTGGAAAGAGATTCTGAGGATGGAATGGTGTACTAAAAGATTGGCGAGGTCAGCGTAGCACTCAAAGCAGGCGACAAATTCAACTTCAAGGGATGCTTTCTGGCTCAAGTCTGGCAGAGCAGGGGTGCAGCCTATAGAAATAACTTCGGTCAAACTTTAATGGCTTTGTCCAGCGATATTGGTGGTACCGACTTCAAGATTAAAGCTCTGCTGAAATGGATTCATTTGTTCAAAAAGGAGCTTGGTTAAAAAGATCCAGAGAATGTGATAATGTGCGCAGAACAAAATGTCATAGTCATGTTGCAGATTTGGTAACTGGAAGTGAGGATAGTGTTGGAGGAATCGGTTCTTTTTTTTTTGTTCATATTCCTACAATAGCCAATGACTCGTATAACTCCCTCTTTAAGAGAGTAGCTGGGTAGAAATTTCTATTTGCAGGGCTAGCTGTAGCCTATGCTTTGTTCTCCTTTGCCTTGACTCAGGCCAACATTTTGAAGGTGCAGAAAGCAGTCATGTAAGTAAACAGTAATTGGGCTATTCTCCCCTCATGTGTTATATGCACTGAAAGAATGAAGAGGTTGCTCAAAATATCTAAACCACTTCCATCTTGATATTGGAAGGGCCATCATCTAGTATAATTTATGTAGCTATGCTCATATCAGAATAAATATCAACATGCCTAATAAGTTAAGGATTTCAAAGTAACACTGCCTGATCCATTTTTCCTTTTCACTTTTCTGGGTTATGTGCAGTGAAACAATGAAGAGGCTCCTTAACATATCCAAGCTAACTGATCTAGATCCAGAAGTGAACCATTGTCTGGTATGATATAGCTAGTTCATGCTCATATCTGAATGAAGATCAACATACCAAATAGATTATGTCCACTACTACCACTTTCTAATCCTCTTCTACTATGACCACCATATAACTGGGCTTAGTTACTTTGCCAACCGGTGCCCTTAAATGGGGTAGAGCGTATCCCCAATCCTCTTCTACTATGACCACCATATAACTGGGCTTAGTTACTTTGCCAACCGGTGCCCTTAAATGGGGTAGAGCGTATCCCCAATGGGCCTAGATTATGCCTATCGAAAACATTCATCATCACTTAGATGGGCCGTACATCCACTAGATCATCTTGGCTTATGCTGCTTCAAGTTCTAAAATTATGTTTACCATCCATAGATCACAGAAATAGTTGGATCATCTAACGGATGAAATTTTAGAGGCACGGTCATCCGAATCATGACCAAGATTGTAAACGGTTTGGATCTACTTCAAATCTGAGACCACTTGGAAATATAGCTTAGAAAGGCTCACACTTTACCGAGGCCTTCAGTTTCCATTCCAAAGTCACTCTTGTAGTACAGAAAGGTGAAGAATTTTTTTTGAAATGGCACGCGCTTTTACATAAACAAGAAACAAGAAACAAAGAAAAGAATTATGTATCATTTATTTTTAATACCAAATGAATCTGCATTACTGCATGAAAGGAAGGATAGCTATACTAGTCCTTGAGAATTGTCATTTTTATTTTCCAGAACGGCTAAACTAACCTGCAGCGATGCACATTCGAACGTAAAAAAATCATCCCACGGACAAAAAAATGAAAGAAAAAAGGATTCAGGTGATTTGACAATAGTGCATACATCAAGAATGTTCGTCAAGAACATGAGAAATTTACGTGGTTCGACAAAATTGCACTTATTCACTCATCAAGGCAGCAAAGAAATACAGAAACAGGAGATACAAGAGAATGAAGAGCAAAATTTGAATCTCTTAGCCCGAGTGAAACATAACATAAAACCGGTTGATCATCCCATCGCTGCAGCTTTCTCTCTCTCTCTCGATCCAGCTACGTTACGGTACTTGTAGGGTAAGTAGATGGTGGGTAGGAGTCTCAACAAGTTGGAGTTTTAGTAGTTTTCCTCATCCTAATCATACCAAGTGCTATAACAAGATATAACCTATTGGGACTTTGTCACCTGATGAAAGACAAGCACAACAAATTGCTTAAGAATTGTAAATAATTATTCTGAAAATTCATAATCGTTGATTTTACGTTTGAAAAATCAAAGGCTAAGATCATAGAAGGAGAAGCTTATCCAGGCTTAGGCCAGCAGGTTGATGGTTGCGACACCAAAAGCTGATAGAGCAAGCTTGGCATGCCACTTCTTTTTCATCAACCTCAAAACCATAATATTATCAGGTGCTGATAGAGCAACTGGTTTAGGCCAACCAAAATCCAAAATCCCCAAAACTCTATGCTTCAGCCTCACTATGATGGCATGATCCATAAGCACTTCTCAATTGCAACGCTGCCAACAGAAAAAGAGTCTCTGCGCAGTACCGGCCAAACATTTTCTAGCGCAGTTAGTCGCTTGCTTTTTTGCATAGGCTTGGTCAAAGGTTCAAACCTGCACTTTTCCTTGTTGGAAAGATTTTAAGTAGATTTAGGAATTAGAGTACTACTCAGCTTGCTTTACAATTCTTTCATGTTAAAAAAAAAAGAACTTTGTAGTGAATACCCGCAATATACAAGATTGGGGTAATAATACAGCTTAGATACCCAATCCATGAATAATCTTGTCCATGAATTAGGTTATCAAGAGGAAATTTTTTTCATTAGATATCATTCACAGATTTTATATTCTACATCTCTACTCTGAAACATCAAATATCAAGGATTTACCACTTGTTACCTATGGTAAAGCTTATCCATGGATGGACGTTGCATTGCCAAGCAGTCTCAGCAGAAAGGTTTTGCATGGTTTTCTTTCCTGGTTCACCAGAGGCATATTTGGTTAGCATTTAATTCAGCATTTTGCCTAATTAGATGCAGTTAGTAGTAGCATAAGTGACAGCATATCAGATATACTGTTTCAAGATCTAATGCTACTATATTTACATTTCTCTCGCCAGTTGAATCAATGGTATAATCTTGATGAGGTCAAAAAGTTATTATTTTGTTCCAATAGTTTGTTACATTGGCCACCACCACCTCAGAGATGATTTTGGGGCCAAAAATGCTTGCTGCCATTGTGATGTCGTTGCAGTAATATCAGTAACCGACAGTCAGCTCATGTCCAGTGCCTTCAGCATGAAAGCATATGTGAAGGCATCTTCCTGTAGCCTCTCAAATCTGCATCAGAGCATAGAGAGAGAGAGAGAGAGAGAGAGAGAGAGAGAGAGAGAGAGAGAGAGAGAGAGAGAGAGAGAGAGAGCGATTAAGTAGATGAAATGGAATGAAAGCAAGATCAAAAGATGTTTGAGATAAGCGTCAATTACCAACTTCCCGAGAACAGGAAACAAAATCAAGAGAATGAAAGTAGAGCTTTCAGCAGAACTATATTACCTTCCTGACTTTGAGAAGTGCCCGGCACTCATTTCGCACTTGAATAACAAGGTATTGTCATCTGTCTTCAGTTGCCTTAACTTAGCCACAAACTTTGCAGGTTCAGAATACAGAACCCGTGGATCTGATGTCATGCATACAGAATAAAGGTCTAAGTTTCAAAAATAGGAAAGATAACATCAACCAATATGAAGTATTGAAAATACCATTTAAGCCAGCTGTGATAAGAATGTTAGGGTAATTTTGCGATTTTACCTACAAAACAGTTGGGAATGATACAGGATTAGTTTTGCAGATTCATATCTTATAAAGATTCCAAAAGAATGAAGTATATCAAGGACTAATGGCATGGTATTATGGCTTGCTTTCAAAGATAATCAAACGGAAAAAAGAAATAGCAGGGGGAATCTCGTTTCAACTCACGTTATCAACAGGAGAATAAGATTTCATATAGAAATAGAACTCTTCCTTTCGAGGATCGCCCCATTCCTGGACAAACCATTTTAAGAGAACTTAAGAAAATCAAATGATTTATCTTATTGCAATATTAGAGTTTTAATAATATATGTTGTGTCATAAACCTACTCTCATTTAAAAACCATTCACAATAGGCCTATTGATTGTAAGAAGGGTCTGAGAAGCCAGTTAAATACTGTGGAAACTTTTGATTCAGTTCAGTTCAACCATTCAGACTATAATTAAAAGGGTTAACTTTTCAGGACCTTGTGTTTCAACCAATTGGGGAACTCAAAAGGCTAATCCAAGTATCAGAAATCAACATTATACCATGAAGTGGAGAGAAAACAAGATTAACTGGGAAAAGATATAGTGAGCAATATGGTAATAGAGACGACCTCCCATTCAGATGTAGTCAGTGGGATGGTTGGGTCAAGCATTGTCGTTAATACATCTACAAATGGAACTTCAGCTACAGCTGCTTTGAATAGATCAGGTCGCATGTTCAAAACAGCACCCATAAGCAACCCTCCTGCACTCCTTCCATTAATGCATAGCTTTTCTTTTGAGCAGTACTTGTTTTCTATAAGATACTCTGCACAAGCAATAAAATCTGTAAATGTGTTCCTTTTCTTTAGTAGCTTCCCATTTTCATACCACTTCCTCCCCATTTCGCCTCCACCACGAACATGAGCTATTGCATAGATAAACCCTCGGTCCATCAAAGACAGCCTTGTTGCTCTAAAATCAGGATCTACACATATCTGTCAGCACTAGTACTAGTTATTAGAATGAACATAGTCACAAAAACACAAGATATATGGTAAGAATCAAACTGAGCAAAGGAACTAAAGAAAGAATGAGAACAAAATGACAAACATCACAGAAACACAAGATATATGGTAAGAATCAAACTGAGCAAAGGAACTAAGGAAAGAATGAGAACAAAATGACAAACATCACAGAAACACAAGATATATGGTAAGAATCAAACTGAGCAAAGGAACTAAAGAAAGAATGAGAACAAAATGACAAACATCACAGAAACATAGGATATATGGTAAGAATCAAACTGAGCAAAGGTACTAAAGAAAGAATGAGAACAAAATGACAAACATCCCCACAAGATACTTAGTAATACATGTCAATTGTTCATTTTCAAATTCATGATAAAGGATAACATATGGCGGAAGTACTTTCTTTGAAAAGTTGGCTTTATTAAGAGCAAATGACAACTTTCATCATGAAATAGATTAAAACTGACTTCTTGAGAGCAATCTTAGGAACTTAGTTATCACATCTAGTATTGTCTCTGGCGCTGCTGGGAAGCCTGTGCTGGAGACATTATCACACTGCCATTTTGAAAAATGTAGCAATCACTATACTTATATTTGTCCACATAGCCTTTCCCTTCTAAACTAAGTTCACGGAATGCTGACAAAATTAGTAATTCAAATATTGAAGACTACACCGAATCGAAGTGACTATTATTACTAGCAAGTAAAGCCACAAAATACCTCGTATGCACCATACCCATACAATAATAATGGATCAGATCCGTCAAGCTTCACGAGGTTCTTCTGATAAACAATTGAAATAGGTATATGAGTACCATCTGAAGCAATGGCCCATTTCCTTTCAGTCACATAATTTGATGCATCAAAGCCTCCTAATACCTGAGCCAGATGGTCAAATATAAAATTAATTATAATGCAAAGCAAAATATAAAACTTCTCTTGCATAAGTATTCAGTTTATGTAAACAGAGCAAGGAAAAGAAAGAAAACATTAGCTAAGATGAAGATCCAGAGCCAGAAGCAGCTGCACTCAGTGAACAAGTATAGACTGCTCCAATGCAGGTAAACACAAAAGCAAAACCAGGTAAACACAAAAGCAAAACTATATGGGATGTGAACCGTGATGCGTGATTACCATAAACAGAAACAGGTCTAGTATCTGCTCCAAACATACAAGGAACTACCTTGGTATTCGGCTAACATGTGTTAAGTATTCAATTTTAGTCAAAATATCCTTAATTTAGCATTCAATTAGATCGTCTAACCGATCAAATTTGCAATTTTTAGCTTGATTTTGAATTTAGCTCCAATTGACTATCCAATCACTAATTTGTTAAAATTAACAGTCAGACGATCATTAGAGCTTATTGGATGATTAGTGTACGGTTCAAATGACTTTAATTTAGTCTTTTACTAAAAAAGCATGAATGACTAAGATCAAAAGTTAACGGTGTAGATTATCTTAAAGGGCAATAAAGAAAGCTGATGCTAAGATGGAGAAGGAAAGTCGCACTTGTGGAGAAGTTTCTGAAGTAAAGGGAAAACCAAATTAGAAGGAGAAAATTTTATAAGAGAAAAGAGGCAGCACTCAACACCCACCACCCAGCCCACCTCTGGCAAATTTCCAGCATACCCCTCTGCTCTCTCCCTGTCATCGGTGAACCAGCACCAACCAGCTTTGCCCCCTGCTACACCTCTCTCTCTAGGGTCCTCTCTGATTGACCAGTCCGGCATCCTCTGTCCATGTCGCCATCCTTCCTCCACTGGCCACTCCGGCGTTGCGTTGCCCTCTGATCCTTCCACCTCTGATCACCGGTTTCTCCCCTTTACAGCACCGGTGTCATCTCTATCTCTCCATCAGCTCTCTTTGCTTCAGCGCCCCTGATGGCTCAAAGGAAGAAAACCCAAATCGGGTTTTTTCTCTACTTCCTCTTTCCTTCTCTCCCCTCCTCCTCCGGCGTCCTTCTTATTCGTCGGTTTCCATTTCTGTTTTTTTTTATTTTAAACATTTTTTATGTTAATTCCATTTTCGTCCCTTAATCTTTAATTAAAATTCCATTTCTACTCTCTTTTTAGTCCCCATGTCCTTGTCTATTCCAGTTCTATTTTATCTTGATTTTTCTTATCAATGAATTGCTTAATCCGAGCCAGATTAATTAAGACTTAATCCAATCAACAGGTTAGCCTTAACCATCAAGATTTCTTTGTTTCTTCTCAGATTTTCAATTAAATTTGACATTTCATTCTTAGGATATCCGTGAACTTAATTAATGTCTCTGATCTTTAATCTCAAAGCCATAAAGTGATCTAGACAATTGAAATCCCAAAATCACAAATTACTCCAGATCTTTACAATTTTAATGAATCTAATAAATCCAACCTTCAGATCTCTAATCAAGGACATGCTGAAGACGTTTATGAAGGTTGATCAACTCTTAGAAGACCAGATTTGAAGAAATTGACAGTGAATAAGCTAGGGAAGTAGTTTTTTTCATGCTATTTGGCTTATTTTCTTTCTTTTTGAATTGGAAATTTTGTAATTTTTAGCAGTTGAGTAGATCTGAACTTTGATTCTAATTCCAGCAATTTTTGTTATTAAATTTTAATTTTTATCAATTAAATTTTATTAAAACTCCCACTTTTTAAGTCGAGTCCCCGTGGGATCGACCCGTACTTGCATTAGCTATGCTACAGTAGCCCATGCAATTGCAGTAAAACACATCAACAATATGTTTAGATAGAATCATTAATTCATGTGACGAAAGTTAAAATGCTCAGATTAATTGCCAGAGATGAACTGCATCATGACAGAAGTCAAATGATTCTCAGCCATCACTTAATAGACATGTTGTAAATTTTGCATTTTAGAATGTAAATTACAAAGCAGAAGTAGCATGGATAACAAGTAACTTTCCAAAGTTAATCGAATTTGTCATAGGTAAATCATGTAGAAGATATTACACAATGGACAAACCATCTTTTCTCAATAATATTCTTCAGAGGGTAAACTTGAAAAATACATGAAGATTAACACCCTTCTTGAAAAGCCTATTCTTTATTGCAGTGGGAGACATCACCCACAAAAAGATCAGAAACAACCTGTGTAGATAAACAAGTTTAACTTTTATTGATCTTAAAATCACTGAAGCAGAGTGAGATGAAAAATGTATAACCAAATAGAGTATTGCAAACATTTACAAGAACTCAAAAACAAGGTGCAAATTGGAACAAGTCTAATTGGTCACTTACTGCTTGGATCTTCTTCGCAACAGAAATGCCACTGTTCATATCATAGTCATATACAGTAAGAGGAGTTCTCATGGAACTATATGAAAACCGTAGAATGCTTGTTGAAAACTCTGATTCCTCAGGGTTGTTCACTGAGTATACAGGGTCAATAAAATCCACAGTTTGGGCACCTTGAAGACTTTCTATGGGTTGTCCCAGAGCAGGAAGCTTATAAACTGTAACTTTTAGTAGACCATTTTCTCGCTCATATACAACAAGGTGACCAGTGAAAAGCTGCATGTCCTGGATTTTTACACTGGGGAAATTGAAAACTTGTTAAGCTTCCAGGATTTAAACATATAATTTATGGAGATAAATTTAGCATGCAAATACCTTCTCAAAGGGACAAAGACTCAATGCACCTTTTACACCTTTGTTTCATAAGTATACCACATGAATATTAAGGATATAGTGATGAACAATCTAGTATATAAAATATCTCCAAACATATTTCTCTCATAAATCAGAAAACAGAAGGTTTATGTTTCAGTTGAGCTTTTAATAATGGTAGGTTTTAAGTTGGAAGTTGGAACCCACTCTCACAGAGTGAACAATGCATCAGAAACTAAAATGACTGCATACAATTTTTTGTTTCTAATATTGCTAAAATGAAGCAGCAAAGGCCTTCTAAAGTGGTAGTGGTAGAAGGGGCCATTTCCATGGTAGGTCACAGGTTCAAGATCTTTTGTGTGTGTGTGTGTGTGTGTGCGGGTATTTCCAACATTAAAAAGAGAAAATGTTGCTATCTTCAAAGAAATATTACCTTTTATAAGATTTCAATCAAACTGAACTATTTTATCGTTTAAGAAAATTTACAAATTCAAATTTGTGTTTGTTTATACACATACACGTCTCTGTATATTTGCATATTTGTGTGCAGACAAGACTAAACCAACACAGACATTCAAAATGATAAGTGGAGGTACTGAGGGGGCACTCACCAGGATAAGAGAAAATGACTTTTGTGGAGATGAACAAGTTACAAACAGTAATCTCAGATTTTTCAGCAAACACTGTAGCCTATAGCTATCTAACAAGATGTTATCAGACTAATTGCCATTTTGTGCTTCCTATGGACTAATTCCCTCTATCTTTGTTCTTTATTTTGATGAATCTTTATTTGTCAAAAAGATTAAAAAAAAGAACTCATCCAAATATTTTAAATTTGAGGCAAGTATTTTATAGAAGTAAATGACATGTCAATCTTACCTTTCCCTGTGGGGAAGCAGAACAGTAGTAGCAGATGTATTGGCCATGGGGCAAACGAGTAACTCCGAATTAAAAACTTCATCACTTCTCCTCTTTATAAAGAAATGATTTCCACGATGGCTGACTGATATGTCAATGCCATTAACTCGAGGTGTCAAAACTCTAAAACCATCTTCTTGCTTAGAAACATCATAGTAGAAGACGAACCGTGTAGTTTTACTCTCAGATCCAACAAACAAATAGCTCTCACTTTCAGACTCTTGAAGATCAAGTGAGAACATATCATCCTTTTCCTGATACAGCAAACGATCACTTGACTGATCAGATCCCAACTTGTGCGACCATACCTATAGGAAAGAAACACAAAGAAAAACATAGTGTCACTCAAAGCATGCCAAAACGCGAAAGGTTCTTCATTAGAAAGAAGTAGGAAGATAAATTACCAAAATTATTATGTATATTGCTTGATCTAGCTTATGAATCTCATGCAAAAACAATAACTATGATTCATATTGACCAATATAAAAAATTCAGTAAAGTGGGCATGAGTTAAACTAAAATCACCCACGACTAAGACTGCAACTACAGGCATATTGATGCTGCCTTCCAAGGGGTTCTGTCAAGCACGACTTTGTTAGGAGATTGGGTTATCTTACACAATGCTGACCAGACGAGTAGTATGTGAAGTCCACTTTGTGAAACAGAATTGGCCTTTTATTGTTGTTAGGGACCTCAATTGACTATTTTTATGGATTGTTGACTCTGCAAACCTCCCACCTGCTGATGCAAGAGACTCTCTCAATGTTCATTCCATGGCTGTTTAGGGTGTCAATTTCCTGTTATGACTTGGGAGCAGGTTTGATGAGACTGGACATCCAAATTTCCAACTCCCACAATACTATAAGGAAAGCCAAATAATACCAAGGAAGCATTAGAGCTTGTCAAAAGCTCCAGTTACTAAAGATAGATGCATTAAAACAGTCCTTACTAAGGCTAGAACGCTTCTCAGTGTTTCATAAACAATCAAATGTGGAGTGAACATAACAAATCCAAACCACTTAAAGAGGTTATTAAGCTGATAATAACAATCAGCGACATGAACTTAACAAGGCATCAGCCTATACATTAAGTACATATTTGAAAAAACTTAACATCGTGGACATAGATTGAAAGACCACAAATGCCATATTATAAAAATATACTATCCTACACTTGAATCAATTTTAAGCCCGTTAACTCCAGGATAACTAACCTTGTCTGGCCGAAGAATCTCATCCGTAGTAATATAAACCAGTGTGTCATTGCCTGCCCACTCAATGTATCCTGTTATATTATGTAGAGGCTTCCCAACTGGAGCTTGTGTTTCAGCTTCAATGACATATACAGAATATATCTCATCTCCTTTAGTGTCTTCTGCATAAGCTACCAGCTTACTATCTGGACTTACCTGGAAAAACATGCTTGAATAAAATGCTTGGACAATGAAAATAGAATGCCTGAAACCTTAGAAACAAGAAAAAGGATAACAAGTTAATACTTTGAAAGCCCCAATCCTATAATACGCATGTTCCTGAGCCTTAACATTCTCATCAAGAATAACATGCTCCTCAGGAGCATCTGGTCCTGTTGGCATAGTATCGTTCACAGACACCAGTGACCTAAAATTGGGGTTAAGATGTCTACAGTGTTGAACATACTCCTTCCCCGTCAAGGTCCTTTCATAGTAGTAATATGGCCCTTTACGCACAGGTGCAGATATATCATCTTCTTTGATTCTTCCTCTTAGTTCCTTGTAGAGCTTCTCCTCAAGTTTTTTGCTCCCTAGAAAGGTTTCGTAATTAATAACACAACTAAGTTAACAAAATGGGATAAACCAATTGGAGCATTTGATATAATGATTGACTTTGAACTGAATACAAGACTAAATGGCATTGAAAAGTTATAGAACTGAAATTCGCTAACAAGAAATCTCAATGGCACTTAAAATCCATTTGAAAATGGGAAATATATTCCTCCCTAACTAATAATGGAACAGAAAAAGGAAAAGAGAAAGAAACATATTACAACTAGTCCTGAATTCACTTCCACAGCAACTTGCAAGATCCTGCAAATTGCTTCAGCTTCGCAGTGGCACAGGAACTGGGCAAGTAGCATTCCTATGATGGACCGATAAAGTGCCAAATCGCACTATCTCACGATCAATCCTAAGAGTTGGATCATTAGCCTCTTCTACTTGAACATCATTAACAAAACTTTTTCTGATTTCATTCTGGATTTAATCCGGGGTAACACAGAGTTCGACTTACTTAACAGTAAATATGAACAAGTACCCAAACAGTAATTCAGCAGAAACTCAACGAAATCCCTGCTGATTTTCTGCCTAATCATTCATGAATAAACTTCAAAATCTGAAATTATCCATTACTAAAATCAGGGAGAAGAAAGAAATTCTGCAAAATGACATCATAAACCAAATTGAATTCAGTCCAAAACCTACTCCAAATCACCATGCAAAAGAAGTTTAAGACCTGCCATTACGAAATCGGTGTAGGAATTTTCCTCATTGAGATAAGATAACACTTGGGGATTCGATCGAGAATCGTCGCGAAGCCAGTAATACTCGTCATTCCTAACGTCTCCGAACATCTCCATTTCATGCTTCACCTTCTTCGCCACCGGAGGTTTCATGGCATGTGCAGAGGAGTACCGATAACGGTGACCCGCGGGAGCGGCAGAGACGAAGGAGTTGGGAAAGGGAATGAGGAAGCCAGTAGTGAGAAGGAGAGGAAGAACAGAAAGTCCGGCGAGGTGAGTCATGGAAGGAATGCCACCTTTGAATTTAAAGAACTTTTTACTTTTTGAAGCGCGGGGAAGTCGAAGCCGAGAAATGGCCGGAGAGTTTTCTGTGAAGATTCAGGAGCTAAGGTGCATAGTTTCATGGGGGCTGAAAATGTGGACCATGAAGGAGTTATTTTGGGTCCCACCTTTATATTTTTATTGTGTCCAGTGGTTGCTTGAAAGCATCCATCCGTTATTAGTTTGCATACAAGTGGGTGTCTCATATCAAACAATCGAACAGATTCCATCGGAATGGATTTGAAATGAATTCTAAAATTGTATTATTAGATTAAATTTGGATTTAACCTTCAAAATTTTTATTTATTCGATTCCATAAAGTAATTTTTTTTGTGACACTGAAATGGCCCTTATAAATTTTGTTCAAGGGCATAATTATGAGTGGAGGAATGCTCAACTAAGTGTGAGGTCTAGCGTAAATTATATTTTTGGAGTCCACCTGACTTATTTATCTCATTTTTCCAGTTTTGAAGATTTCTGTTGAGACGGGGTTATACCGCGCAACAGTAAGAGCAGCCCCTCTAGCCCCCTTCCTGACTAATCCATCGGCAGTCTGATTTGCTGATCTAGGCTTGTGATCATACTGAATCACCTTTCGTGATGTGAAATTTTTGAGTTTTTGTTCATCCAACTTGTGATGACAGAGGAGTCACTCTTCTCCTCCTTACAGAGGCTATAGATACATGGGATGTGGATTTGATGCCCACAGCTCACACGTCTCCCTCCTGTTGTACGAGTGCTATGCTGAAGATAAAAAAAAATGGCACTTTTGGAGTCCTCATTATGCTGGGCACAAGAGACTCCCCACTAATTCTTCCGCTTTATTTTGCAGTTTCTTGTTGGCACACTCCAACTGCCCCATGGTTTCAGGGACACAGACTTTTTGTGGGCGAATTTTATTCAGCTAATTCTATATTGCTCGGACCCAATAAATATAGGAGACTTAATAGTGTCCTTCTGGCGATAACGTCCTCTGGTCCTTAACTAGTTTCTCAAAATAAATGCTCAAAAGCAAACAATATGCATGTCATGTAATGAGGTCAGGACGGCTAGTCAAGTCAATGTGTGGGGTTATGTTACTTTCAAGGACCCACCAGTATTCCTATTCCTAACAGGTATGATGAAAATGATGCAATACTAAAATTCAAATAAAGAAATGTAAAACAATAGGTAGGATTAGTGCTCCATCCAACCCATGGCTGAGGGTCCTTCACCAAGTCTATTTTAAGAAAAGGAAAATTAATTGACTTGAGGACTTAGTGGTTCACACCTTCCAGAGATTAGGTTTGTGCCTCCGTTACCTAGTAGAAAGGAACTATAAAATTGCACGAAAAGTTATCTCTACTTGTCCATTAGCTGAATCGATGGCCAAGGTAGTCAAGATTTCAGAGGGGAAAAAATGAATGCGTGCATTTACTTTAAAGGCAAAGTTGGATGTACAAATAACTTATCTAATCGAAGGTATGATAATGCCCTTGCACTTTTTTACAATAATGATAATAAAAGTATAAATAATGTCCACAAAAAAGCATATATATATACACACACACCGTGGAGATCACTTTACTCGTTGACGGACATTGCTCACTCGACACCCCCGGAAAGTGACCTGCCTGGCCTTCTCCCTCACATATGTTTTGAGGTACTGACATGTAATGACTCCAATTTTGTAATATTGAAATTCCAAGTTTAGCAATGAAAAGTTCAGTTTTTAAAGAAAAAGGGCATTTTAGTCATTTCACCATTCACCTTGACTGAACCCAGAAATTTGGTCCTAAAAGTGGTTCCATTAGATGTGTCTCGGAAAAAGGAATCCAACGAGACCAAAATCACACAAAACGGAGTTAAAATGAGCAAGATATGGCCCTTGAAGTTCAGGGGCAAAATTGTAAATTTCATAAAAACGACTTAACCTGAAAAACATAGGGGCCTGTTTTGATATGGGCACCTTGTCGTCTTCAACCTCTAGAGGGTTCTAGAACGGTGGTGATTGGAGGAGAAATCACCGCCATTCTGAAGGTTTCTCCACCGCCATTCAAAGGCGGTGAGAGCCCCTCCGTAATCCCTCTCTTAGCTCTATAATAGAGCCTTGGGTGCCTCTAATGGCAGCCCAAAACGTTGGAGAAAACCCATCGTGGAGCAGTAACCTAGAGGAGAAAACGTGGAGCGAAAACCAGCCACGAAGCAGGTACGCCCAAAAACTCCCCAAAACCATCTGACCCAGTCCTAGGCTTAGTTTCCCTAGATTTTTGCATGAAAATCCATGGAGAATAGGCCCCTAGGGAGTCACCAAGGACCCTAGGACGTCCCCAGGGCCGCACTAGTTCCTCATGGACGAACCAGGGCATCCTTGTCCCCCAACGACAGAAATGCCCCAATCCGAACGAGATGCGTCGAACGCGTCTGAGAGGAAACCAACGGGCACGTCCGTAGACGCGCCCTCTAAAGAGGAAGACAGGAGGAAAAATTGGCGCGTCTGAAGACGCGCCTGCTGAGGCACACACCACAGACGCGCAGCGCTAGCAGCGCATCGTCTTTTGGTTCCTTAAGGAAGCCGGGGCGCACGTCGCAAACGCGCAGCGCCCTAGCATTCCATCCTTTTATTTTAAGATTCCTATGTATGTACAACACTAAAATGCTTATAACTTGAGATCTAGAGCTCCGATTGAGGCGCCGCAAAAGGCATTGTGTCCGTGTCGACGACGCGGACACATCCAAACTATAAAATCCTTGATCAAGGCTCAATCAAAGGTGGGCATGACCCTTAGAATAGGATCGTGGTGCATTACCACTAGAACGTTGGAAAACTAAGGATACCAAGGCCCAATTAGGACCTTAGGACACCCATAGGCATAGGGATGAAACCCTAATGCCTAAGTAATAAGACCAATTACTCTAAAACCCATAAAAGATAGGCCAAACTAACCTTGATTCCCCAAACCATGATCAGGTGCGTCCGAGGACAAAAGGGTTAGCGCGACCTAGCCAGGTAGGTGCTCTATCACTATTAGAGCCTTTAAAAGAGCTATTATTATTTTGAGAACATATGTTTTAAATATATGACTTGATTTGCATGACTTAATTTAGCATGCATAATAAAGGCTTTGTGTATAGCCATGTTTTGAAATGATTACATATACATTATGCACATATATATGTTGCAAACAAGTGCATACATTGCATGATTTAAGTACTCGCAAAGATTGCATGTCCTTGAGGGTTGCCAAAAGACGCTGGAGTGCCGAGGGCCAGGTAGTTATGAGGGACCCAAAGAGGACAAGTTTTAACAAGAAGTTTTGGCTTCTTTAATCTTATGTGATTTGGGCAAGTAAGCCCATGGGTGCTATGCCAAGGGGTCTGGGTTGACCACCCGGCCTCTACCACTATTAGGTGGATGGGTACCACGCCCAAAAAGAGGCAAGTCCCTACGTCGACTGCATGTAGTACAGGGGGCTACCACTGATGTCACGGCACTGGGTCGACGTGTCATAGGCCCCGTGGAGGCTATGACCAAGTGTCCTCAGGTACCCGGGGACCACACGGCGAGGAGGTCGTGGGCATAGTGGACCCTATGGTTTGATGACTTATGTGCATTGTATATGGCATGATACGAGGTTGGTCGACCATACCATATTAGAGATCCATGAGTTGGACTCCATGAAGCATCTATTGCATATCATGATGTTATCATATGATATTTTCAATTTTTTTGATTATGTGATCTTTTAAGTCATAAGTATTTCAGTTTGATCATGGATTCTTATACTAATATTGAACTCGAGTATTCAAACATACACATGTTTTGAATGAGCATATGATTTTAAAACATCTCATGCATTTATAAAACTAGTAGTGATAGGCTCATACTGAGTATAGTATATACTCATCCAATCCTCAACATTTTTCAGATTCAAAATAAATACTTAAGGGCAAGGAACATTTGTACTAGGAGACACAGACTAAGTACAAGTAAGTAAACCCCTATCTTATCTTTCAATGTTATTTGATTGTAGTTACTCTCTAATAGTTGGGGCTGTGACTAATACTTTCTTGGGAATAATATTGATTTAAACTTTGCCATTGCTAAATAAATTGAGAATGTGTTTGAACACTAGGGGTTTTTATGAAAGGTTGTTTTCCAAATGAGAAAGATTTTCATGCATTTCATATTTATAAAACAAGAGATCTCGCCTTTTTATCAAAATTGCATCATATAAAAACCCGGATCATGACATGACATCATTATCATCATCATTAAGACCTTATCCCAATTAGGGGTTGGCCACATAAATCTTATTTCTTTATTCCACTCTATTAAATATCATGGCTTCATTTACTTTTAAAGTTTTTAAATCTTTCTTCACCACTTTCATCCACGTCCTCTTGGGCCTTTTCCTTGCCCTTTTAGAACCTTCTACTTGTATTACCTCACTCCTTCTAACTTGTGCTGTTGTTGGTCTTCTTTGAACATGTCCAACTCATCCAAGTTTAATCTCCCTCATCTTGTTACCAATTGGTGCTACCCCTAAATTTTTTCTAATATTTTTATTTCTAATATTTTTATTTCTTGTCTTACCACCCATCCTTTTGAGGTAGTGACACAAGGATTTAAATAGTTGCAAACTTTGATTCCACATAAAATTTACAACTTTTTAGAGTTACAGCTTTAGCCACAAGGCAGTTGGCGAGCATTTACATACAGTTGTACCAGTGGGCTAGGTTATCATTTGAGCGTGCTAATTATTTTCACCAATTCAAGACCGTTAGGTGATTCTCAGAGACTTAGATCAAATCTGAACATAGAAGAAGTGCCTTTTGGGCTTTTATGCAAATTCGAGAAAAAAGAGCGGCTTCTTCTCAGAAGGCGAGAGCCGCTGGTCTTGAAAGGGGACTTAGTAAGATATTGTTGGAAAGTCTCTAAAGGAAAAGATCAGAGGAACAGTAAGTTCAAGTGCCACGAAGCTTGAGAATAAGGTTAAAACCAGTGAAAAGAGTGTGTATAGTCAAATAAAAGGGCTAGAAGAGCCAGATGAAGGAGGGCACTGCCTCCTTCTCAGAGAGGAGGGTGAAGGGGACATGTGATTCATCCTCTTCTTGATAGGGAAGGATAAGTGGTCTTACAACCCTGCTAGGCTTTGTAGCAATGCTCATAAGCCTTACAAGTAGATTTAGCATAGGCCTACATGAGTAGTCTCCTTTTTACCTCCATTTTGGTGGTCAAATAGAGTAGCATGCAAAACCTTGACTTTGCGGTAGTTATGCAGGAAATCCAATATCTGGTCCCATCATGCAATCCAGATTTTCTGATCATTGTATGTGGTACATTTGGTCCATTGAAATACCCTTCTAACAGCTCTCTAAAATATTTATTTTGAAGTGAATTCAAGCTGAGTTAATTCATCGTATCACTCCAGTGACCATTGAAGATGTTGGCGATTCTCACTATTTGGGAGGGATCTTCAAACGTCACTACGTGGATTCGATTTCCAGGAGATATTTTATGTTGTCCAAGTGGTCTGTATCGCCCCAAAAGAAGAACCATTGATTCTACTAACAATTCCAGGCGGATTGTTGGGGGAAATTTTTGAAGAAGCAGTGAACAGAGTGGACCCAACCATTGGTCTGTTTTGACTCTAACGGCCCTTCACACCATAGTTTCTTGCAAGGGAAATTTGCGGTTAAGGATCTCTATCACCCATCATCATCGATCTGACAATCATTGTTCTTGCTGTGTCTCGTCCATCCCGTCAGCCCAGATATCCTCTGAAAAGTCTGATTTTTGACAAATGTGTAATCCTGGAAGCTGGGTTTTGTTCTATAGAATTTGACGGGGATTCTTCGAAGATCCGACCGGAAAGCAAATCTCTTGGGCGAGAATTTTAGACCTTTAAAGCTCCGGAAAAGGAGGAAAGTCGAAAAGTTTCACTCGCCAGCATCTCCCGGGGTGGGGATCAGATTCCGGCTGGGTGGTGAAGTGAGATTAGGTTTGGGCATCAGATTCTGGTGGAGGTCAGATCCGTGGATCTCTCCATCTTGTTCCATGCCAGGCTTATTCCTAATTTGAGGCTTGTTCGAAGAAGAGTGATGAATGCAGCTGTTCGCTGGGGTTTTAAATTAATTTCAATTTTTTAACACTAAAAATACCACGCTGGACTGCCATATTGCCCAATCAAAACCTACGTTGCTTGTTACCTTCGAGCGAGGCATGCACGTCGCCCGGTCATAACGCTCTTAGCTGATCTAACGGCACAGGTTTACCATCATCATTAATAACTTATTTTGATTAGGTCGGCCACGTGAATTTTATTCCTCCATTCTGCTCTATTAAGTGTTATAATTTAATTTAGTTTTAAAATTTTAAAATTATTTTTCGCTATTTTTATCTATGCCTTTAAGAGCCTTTTCATCAATATTTTTATTTTAATTCTATTATTTTTTATTTTGTCACTCATTCATTTCAATATTTTTATTTGCGTGATGTTTATTCTACATGTTATTTCTTAAATCTAATGCTCTAAAAGGCGCATGTTCAAACAAAATGAAGAATTGAGGATTAAATTAAAAATTCGCTAGAACGTTCCGGTTTAAACGATTTCAATGAGCCTCTTCAGGGAACAATCCATGGCTAAAGAACTCTCGAAACGGAAGAAGGGTAATGAATTTCAAAGAAGGCAAGGGCTTTTCAGTGAAAGCTGACACAAAATGAGTTGGTTTATTGCTCCTTTCTCATGCCAGCGAGTGAGAATGACCAGAGATACAATTTGTGATTGGAGATCATTATGGCCACACCCATTAGGTGATCAAGGCCGACAATCTTATCGGCCATTACTGAATATATGTTCTTAACGGTTGGATCATGATCAACAAATTATGAGAACCAGACTTTTACCTGATTTATGAATCATTTAAGTAGACACTGGCTGAGAGTTTCGGGCCCACAAAACCATATAATCTTAGGGCCCGCATCATGAACTCTTCCAAGCTGGTAGAAAGGAAACGGAGGGTAGACGAACATGTGTGCAGTGGTCTCCTCTGCCCCTCCCAGTTCAAGCAATATGGTGGAAGAAGCGCAGAGGAGATTGATCTTCATTCAAGATCGGATCGAAAATTTACCTCGCTCCAAAATCACAGATTCCTGCAAACAGACGCTGATGAAACTGGCAACTTCGGAGCTTAAATTCCTCTCCCGTTTGACCTCTTCCGGTCCCATCAGGTACAGGACGAAGCTGCTCCTTAAACACAGATTCATTCGATTTTCCTTAATCCAATGAAGGTTTTACTTTCCTTTTGGCTAGTACTTTATTTTCCTGGTGTTAGGGTTTTTTGCTCGCTTCTGTAATGCTTCAGTTTAATGACTCATTTCTTCCCATTGCTTGCTATTGTTTTGTTTTCTCGGAAACTTGCAGAAAGTTGTGATTTTGTTGGAGTTTACACGCTTTTCACCATTACTAGCTGCAGATGATATGGGCTCTTTGCTGCTATGCTTCAGTTTCATGACCCATTTATTCCCTGGTACTTGGTTTTGTAGGAAATTTGCCTTAAGATATGATTTTGTTGGAGTGCATACACTTCTCACCATTGCTAGCTGCAGATAATCTGGTTTTTGGGTCCTAAACAGAACCCTACATTTACAACAAAGGGCACAAAATGAAACAAGAACAGAACCCTACATTTACAACAAAGGGCACAAAATGAAACAAAAACAGAACCCTAAATTCTCTGTTGTAATTGAAATAACCCTGCACTGTCCTCTGAGTGTCCCCTCTTCCTTTCCTGGATGTCTTCATCATTTTCAGTTCTACTTGCTGCAGATTATCTAGTTCTCCAGACCTGCCATTTGATAGACAGAAACAGAACCCGGCATGTGCTAATCAGCTGCGGCTTTTCTCTTTTGATCATAACTTTCACAAAGGCACCACTTTGTTCGAAATTCACACCTTTTCACCCATTATTAGCTTTAGATAACCTAACTTCCCGGACCTAACCCAATTATAAGCTCCCTGGTGCAAATCAGCTCTAGATAAAATTATTTTTGATACCTTGAAGATTTTGCCTAAAGCTTATCTTTTTCTCTATCATTTTTGCAGCGTTAATGTCGGTTACCTAGAATCAGTTGTTCACATTCTTGAACAGTCATTTGTGAATGGAGTATCACGAGTGTGCAAGGCTGTTCCACTCGCTTCACAGAAAATAAAGTCTGGGTCTCACTCTAAAGGTGCCCATGTTGATATAATTTGCACTGTAGAGAGTAAGCCTGTCTGGTTTATTGTATCAGATAGGAATCCTAAGTACATTTCGTGGTCCGGTTCTCATAGAAATAAGGGTTTAAGAATGCGCATAGAACAGGTTTTGGTGTCAGCTTGTTCAGCGGAATCACTGAAACCGATGTTTATATTCCTTTTCTTCTCCAATGGGCTTGATGATGTTGTTGCTCGGAAGCTTAAGGATGAATTTGGGGTGACTGAGCTTGGAACCAAGTTTTCCCCTTTGGATTGTGATATTTTCACTAAATTGGAGGGTGAGTGGGTTTATGTAATTGCAGGGGGTAAATATACTTCAAGAGTGTTTGAAGGAGCCCGTGCATTCCAATTGAAGGTTGGTAATGTCGAGAACATGTCTTTCTGCTTAGAACGAAGAATTCAAGATCAAGTGCTGGAAGCTAGTAAGCCAGAATTCCCTGAAAATCAAGCTGGCTTGGTTTTGGATGATGCATTCTCTTCTTTAATTGCTGGGATGAGATCAACATCTGTGGATGTTGTGTCACCAGATGCTATGAGAGGTGAAGCAATGGTAAATTTTGATACAACAGCTTTGGTTGCGCTTGTGTCGGGCATAAGTAATGGTGCTTCAGAGCGTCTGTTGACAACATCAGAGGTTGAGATGAGAAAGCATTTTAAGAACAACTTAGAATTTGTTATGGCACAGGTATTTATGTTGCCTCTGGCTTTTCCCTTTGTACAGGCTGGGTCGCTCTTCTTCAGTTCTAGTATTTCATACCATATTTGCAGGTGATGTCTGAGCTTCAAAACCCCATCTTAATAGAATTACGAAGTATGATATCTGGAAAGAGAGGTATTGTATGTGAAAGCGTTCTCTCCGAATTCAATGAGCTCATCTCAATGTATGGAGGACCATGTGAGAAATCAAGAGCAAATCGATTACTGAAGTGCATCCTGTAAGTTACTTGAGACAGTAGTCCTTTTCTCTTTTTAAATGAAAACAGTATTCTTTTCTTAGCTGCAACACTAGCGGCTCTTCCTGAATTTTCAGATTGGGTAAAGTCCTTCTTGGAGGGTACAATGTCCTAATGCTATAAATTTATTTATTTTTATTTTTAATGCTGTGGCTCTTCGCCATGCACTATTGATGTTTGCTATATTCAAGAAATTCATATAAGTTCTTGGTCATATTCACATTACAGGTCATTAGTTTTCTGTTGCTGTTGTTCTTATTAAGATAAAATTGTTCCAGAGGAAGCCAGTTTCTCCTTTTGGCCTTCTGACGTTGGGTATGCATTCATTTAACCTGGCATGTCTTGCTCCCAATTTTCTTTTCCTCAGAATTTATGAAATCCACTGGCTCTTGAATAGATTATGCTTATCATGATCTCAAAGCTTGCTATGTTACCATCCACAAGGACGAGAAACCCATAATTGAACCTTTTCGTACAGAAAATCCTGTGTTTGCTAACATTAAAGCCATCTTCTTGATTTACAGCTGCCCCATCTTCTTGATTATGCTTATATCATGAAAAGCCCTTAAATGAAGAAATAAATGAGAGCAATTCCATTACTTGCTTCTAAGAACTTGAAGAAATCTTTTTTAGTTTGTTTTGCTATAAAATAATTAAAGAATTCTGCATTGGATCTGCTGTTCATTTATTCCTTTATTTTTTCTATAGCGGTGTTTTTCTTTTCACCTATTCTTATCACTAAGAAATAGGTGATATCATTTCAAATATGACAGGACTGTGCCTGATTGTCCTTCCAAGCGTATGATGGGTCTTCCCACCACTAGAAAGATTGCTCTCAAGAACAAGATTGTTTTCGGCACAGGAGATCACTGGAGCTCTCCTACCTTGACTGCAAACATGGGGTTTGTAAGAGCCATATCACAGTCAGGTATGTCTTTGTTGACTCTGGAGCATAGACCCCGGGCACTTGTTGGTGATTAGAATTTTCACAGAACAGTGACGCCCATCATTGGCATCACTTAGTTTTCATTAGTAGTTGCAGAAGCTAAGAGCTGTAGGAATTAGGTGTTCTCAAGCAGAAAGACAGAAGAAAGCAGAAAATAATCCATGTAAGATTTGAAGGATATGGGAATGATAATATTCTGATGGTGAGCAACCATAAGTAGAAGATTCACGCAACAATGGCTGAAGTGCTGGACAACCTTCTCTTGTCATTGAAAGATGCTTGAAGACATCTCAAATGACTGTATATATGCAAGATTTTTGAAAGGAGTTGGGTTAGAAGTACATCTGTAATTGTATAAGGCATGTATTTGTGAACCGCATTGGATGATGAAAATCTTATTCTTACGTTTAAGGATATTACTGTCTCAATCTAAATTGTATTCACCTTATTTACAATGCATAAAATCAGGAAACGAGGCAGGGACACGACCTTCCTGGCGTGCTCAGTTCTGCCTGTCGGTCCATACTATGGCACCAATCAGGAGTCATCTGCTTAGCATTGTCCTGTTAAGTTCAGTAATCACTAACCGGCTTAATGGCTGATTTTTTTAGAACATGAGAGTAATTTATGTTACAGTTACTGACTTCCATAATGAGCCCAAATTCAATCGTACTGGCAAATCTGTAGATGCATAATCCATTTCCTTTAGAATTGCTCAGGAAAATGGTGGTGAAGATAGCTGCAAGTTTATCTTCGTTTTACATTGATCTTGTGGGCCAACACAAAATCATACTGGAATGAAAGCACCTTATCTAAGATGATCAAATGTTTGTTACATCTGAAATGTGGCAGTATGTATTGTAATGGGTACTGGAGAAAATAATTACATTAAAGGATATTATCTAATTCCTGTTTAACAGTTCTCGTTGCAGGCAAGATTTCCAACACCCGAATAATCAAATAGTAAGTCTCCACTCATCATTTATTTCACTAATGTATCCAAAAAATATAAACAAATGTGAAAACGGGGTATAAGCACATACGATCACAGGGACAAAAGTATGCTCAAAACTGAGTAAAAGAATAAAAAAAAATGGCAGAAAGAAAAATAAAAAATTAAAGCCTTAGTCTAAATCTGCACCGACTACTCCTGATCCTAATCGCATTATTAGCAGTTAAGCGATCCACCACCAGCCTGCATCTCGCCTTGAACCTCATACGCGGCAGCTTCCAGCTTCCAAGCCTGATTCTCACAGGGACTCTAGCTCTAAGAGTAATTGGAATGTTCCCAGTCTGTTGTTGTTGCTGCTGCAACTCAGTCATAATCGGACTTCCGAAATCGGTTTCACCATTTAGAAATATGTTAAGAACAGTGGTGTTATGATGGCCCTGGTAGAATGCCGGAAAAGTCCCACTACACAGACTCGTGTTTTGATACCATACACTAATATTGCTCCCACTCCGGTAGTATATCCCAATCCTCTTGTTTGGATTTCTTGCAGTGATCGTAACGTTGAACTGAGCATAGATGCTCATATTGTTGCGCAGTCCGAACTGCGAGACACTCAAGCTATCGATCGAGTATCTGGGCAACTTGGGTCGAAAAACAAGGAAAAGTATACCAATAGTAGATCCAATGAGGATAATAAGAATTATGAGAATGATTAGTGTCCAACACGCACACCTACACCAACAGCTTCTTCTCCTTGGTGGTCTTGAGGATGTATCAGGAATCGTTGGCCGAACCGGCGGTTGTTGAAGTTCTTGAGGTGAATACTCCACTGCAGAGGGAGAGGGGGAGGGGGAAGCGGAGGGGTCCCCTTTATCTGATCTCCATGACTCTGTCGGCACTAATGGTGCTGTAGGATGCGATTCGACATCTACCGGATGAATTCTTTGACTCTCGTTCATCTCTGCGGACTCCAGTTATGGCACCAAAACGTTCTCCTAAGGCTCCAACTTCTCCCCTCTGCTATCTCCTCAAGTTCTCTACCTCTTCCTACCAAAAATGACCCTTCTCTCTCTCTCTCTCTCTCTCTCTCTCTCTCTCTCTCTCTCTCTCTCTCTCTCTCTCAATATTAAGAGATAAAAGACGTGGGATCTGTGTACATGATCTTATATAGAACTTTGAATTATGGATTGTGCTTCTTTATTTGACTAGTCTTGATTGAGGTGTCCTGGTTGAAGATTCACGTGGGTGAGTCTCACCAACCTTTTCCTAATAAAAACTAGACAAAAATACACTTTAGTCCCTGAAAATATTCACTTACGACACTTTAGAAACAACAGTTTAGTCTTTGGAACTGCTAGTTTAGGTTGCACTTTAGTCTTCTAATAGCTTTTCATCAGTAGAACTAACAACTGAGCCCCACAATCAACAATTTAGTCGCAGAACTAAACTGCTTTTATGAAACTTTAAGGATTAAATTGTTATATGTGAATAGTTTCATAAATTAAAGTGTGCTTTTTTTTCTCTCTTTTTTTTTTTTTTATAGAAAATAATAATATTATCTGTGGTGTCAAACTATTACTTCTGTTGGCTGAAAGTTAACAGAAAGGCTAAATGGCAGCCAAAACTAATAATTATAGAGACTAAATTGTTTTTCTAAAATTTTAAGGACTAAAGTGTCATAAGTGAATAGTTTTAGAGACTAAAATATAATTTTCTCTAAAAACTATATAAATGTTATTTAGCCGAAAAGCATTCCTAGCTCACGTGAACCAGTCTTGGTGCACTTCCCTTTCATGGAAAATATCAGCTGCCTAAGCAAAGTCTAAGATCATTTGGAAGCTTCCATGGCCAATGTTTCTAACATGCGTGTGAAGACTTTCGCCGTGCTGGGCGATTCACCGTCAGAGACGTCGGTGAGCTTCCTTGTTTCTGTTTCTTGTTGTCCCTTACGCCACCTTATTTTTCTGACTTTTTGCCTTATAATATAGCAGGTTTCATGAGGTGTAGAGTGTAGTCATTGAACTCGTTGTCTTGGCAAAAGATGGTGGGCTTTCACCTAAAAAATGCATAATCTATTTTTAATTTTTGGTAAAAAACAATTATAATTTATTTCTTGAGCATAGATTAATAAAATTTTTGGTAAATTAATGAATATATAATACATATATACACATATTTGGTGACCCGAGAATGCCTTGCATATGAGATCTTTGAATACTTGGAGACAGTTCATATTAAGATGCAGACATTTACGCATGAGAAACGTGCATATGATGCCAAGGGCCAATGATATAATTTAATTTTTATTTTTTTTGGAAGGCCGATGATATAATTACTTCCCAAGTGGATTGATCGATGACCCAAAAATGGCTCGCAGAAACGTTGGCGGATGAATCATAGATGAAACATCTGTCTGCTTATTATGACATTTGAGCTATTTCTCACAGATCTACCCTTCACCGCCAATATCACCATTCTCTCTTTGGTCGCCACGAGTCTTAACCACAATTGATAGGAAAAGGGCAGCTTGAATGAAGCTGAAAATGTTTCTAATTCAAGATCTAGCACTGTGTACATGGTGTTAGAGGTGCATAAGATGCAGTGAGGTAGCTTGAGATGAGATGAGATTTGGCTTGACATGATTTGAGAGGACTTGAGATGACCCTACAGTTATCTTAAGCACCACTTACAATGAGATTGACAAAGTGATGGTGGTACTTGGGAGAGATAAGATGGCCTATATCACTGTTAGTGGTGCTTGAGATGAAAATCATCTCATCTTAACCTACCACTAAGTTTATTTTTCAGTCATCTCACACTAAATTTGGGTCATTTCAACCAGCTCAAGTCATATCTCATCTCGAGCCACCTTACTTCATCTCAAGAACTTCTAATACTGAAGGATATCTCACTTCATTTCATTTCATCTGAATCCGCCCATCACATCTCATCTTATCTCAAGTCAGCTCACCCCATGCCTTTGGAGAAAACTGAAAGTAAGAAGTTCCAAAATAGTCAAAAAATATGAATTAGATGGCGATAAAGAAAATTGGAAGTAAGAAGACTCCAAGGGAGAAGACCTCTATGTATGCTTAGTCTAATGCAGTATTATCTCTTTGGAAGTGATCCAGGATCTGGCCGCCATTGGCTTTTAGTTAAATACAACACAGATAGCCTGATACATTTTACTCCGTTCAGATTGCCGTCAAGAGTCCGAGGCATTGAAGGAGTCCGCGCCCCCTTTTCATGCGTGGTAAAGCTATTTTTTTTCCTGTACAATAAATTAATGTATTTGGATGATCTTATATACTTGTTTTGGGTTTTTGAAAAGATTATAAAAATGAATAGTTATGATCTTTGATGAGAAAGAATATAGCTAAAAACATTCAGTGGGTATGAAATTGATCTCGAGCCTATCTAAGCTATTCCTCACATAATGAATGAAAAAAGATTGGACTCCTAAGGCATTGTCCATGTCACATCCAGATCTCATCAGATCACGATGATTTGCGTGATTGGTAACAGACATCATGACACTGGAGGTTCAAGTTGGCACTTTCCTTTCTTGGGAAGATTTAAAGTGGATTTTGGAATTAGTATATTCTTATAGGCATTTTGCTCGTGATTCTTGCGATGTACCAAAAAAAATAAAAAAAAATTGATTTGCTTGTAACATTTTTATATAAAAAGAAATGTCAATTGATTGCTCCCTAATGTTAGTGTGCATCTAAGGCTGGACAAATCAGATGAATAACTTGGATCACTAAAAAAATATTCATGTAAATTTCTTTTCTAATGCAAAACAATGCAACATTTGCAATAACAGTGGCTTAAAATACAAATGTATTATGCCGATGATCACAACCATTCATCTAGTTGGATGCTTCATGGATGATAGCCTTATAAAAGTTATCCACCACCTAGTGATTATAACTTTGATACGTGAGGCTCTGGACCATTGATTTTTGCCCTCTCTAGCAGTCATTTTGAAGGCCAGAATTAAGATCCTAGAGAGAGAGAGAGAGAGGGAGAGACTTAAGCCAAACCATTTAGGGACAACTCGTCCAATTAATGAAATAAAATAAAAATAATTAAAAATATAATCCTTGTGGCTCAAGGGAAATAAGATGTCAGAATGCGTAAAGGAGACCCTTCTATAACAAAGAACAAATGCATTAATATAGATAAACACAGGATCAGTAGCTGAGAGGGAAATCAGGAGGACTCAGATGGCATTAGACCACCCCTGAAATACAAAATCGTACAGAAACATTTCAACTATTTGCACAGAAGAGAACTAAGTAAAACATCTATCTCCCATTACAACTACTTGTTATGCTGACACAAAGTGCAAAAAGTTACTTTGGCATGTGGATCACACATCGCAAACACTTCCCGTCTTTCATCAGGTTGAAGGCCTCATTGATGTCCTCAAACGGCAGGTTATGTGTGATAAGCTCGTCAATCCGGATTTCCTGAACACATTGTGCAACGATGTTATCAGCAATAATCCTGGAGGCTTAACTTAGAGGAACACCAGCTGCAGTCATGCTTTAGTCCTACGGGATGTAGATGCACTGAGGAAACATCCATATGGTAATATGTATCTTGTCTCATGTTTTCTAGGTGACAAGAATGTTTCCGCGTAAAGATGCAGCTGTAATCAGAACGTATGTCAAGGCTGCTAGCATTCATGATTTCTTAATGCTAAGTAAATATGTATGTTTCATGGAGAAACATGTAGTGATGCTGGCAATCTTGCAAACTAGAACATGGCAAGACGACTGTATAATTTGATGACGGCATCGGAAGATGCAGAAGGTATATGATATCACATAAAACAATCTAGCTCATACATGATAGATAGAACAGTTATTGTACAACTGCTGTATTGCTGATATCTGTCTTTCTTCAAGTTGTTTACATGTGAGAACTAAGAAGTCCTGCAACTGGCAGCTGTTTATCTGAGCATGTAGCTCCAGGATCTTGGTTCTGAGATGAATCAGGTGATTTGAGGACTTTTGGAGGGAAAAGACCAGGGGAGTGTCAACACTTACGTAGCATGGCATATTGGTGTTGGTTTAAAGATCTAGGATATCAAAGCTATGTCAATCACTTGTCACCATATATCAGCAGCAAAGGAACCCAACCGGAAGCCATATATGAAGTATTAGGAGTCTTGAGAGTTGAAGCATGTCACGAATGCTGAGCCCACTCTGATGTGTGAACTTCATGTCAACTGTACTGCAAGTTTTGAGCCTTTTTGCAGAGCTCGATACCTTTAAACAAGTGTTCGTGAGAACATATCCACCTAGAAGTTAGATGCAAGCGTGCTTTTGGCCTCCTCAAACAATAGATCTCCGATCTTGATTGATGTTATCTGAGTAGACATAAATCCTTGTTTATGTTCCAGAACTGAAACATCTCTTTAAATGCGAAAAGCTAATCTTCCATTCTAGATGTAAGAACATTTTATGTCTGAAGCAGTTAGAACTTAAATAAGTCATCCATGGTTACTTTACAGAACGCAACTAGATACAATGGGTTCTGATTTTTATGTTTGAAGCAGTTAGAACTGAAATAAGTCAACTTTGGTTACTTTACAGAACCCAACTAGATAGAATGGATTCTGATTTTGTGACTTCACGTTTACAAGATTTTCCAGAGTTTCACCCAAAAGCAAAAGAAAAATGATTACTTCCATAGTACAGGCACAAAATGTGCATAATGAAATAAAGAATGGTATCTTCACTACATTTTCTCATGTTGAAGTAGGAAAGTTTTTCGGATTTCTTTTATCAATTTTTTCTGTAGATTCTGCTAAATAAGATGCAACCCACAAACATATAGGCATGCAAAATTCAAACATAATACAAGAAGTGTTCTGCATTGCATTTATAGAGTATGGCAATGTTTAGCAACTGGTATTGTTCCCGTGTTGCTGTTTCCAGGTTTTCAGCAAGGATACTAAAGGTGGACAGAGTTCAGACCTCAGACACAAGATTTTCTGTGGCTGACAAAGGAAGGATTTTGGCCACAATTACTCTGAAATTATGCAACGAAACGAAGAAAGAAAAAATTTATGAAGTTGACAAAGACTTCATGAATCAAGCAGAATTCTGACAATTGGCATTTCCAGTTTGATCTCAATTCAGGAAATGGCAAGTCTATAGAATGTATTAGAAACTAGAAGAAAAGCAGTTCATTTCATCCTTTCTCCCACATCAACTAGACCTCTTTTCTTTTGAGAAGGTAAACATCCACACTAAAACAACTTAAATGGAAGCAATTGTAAGGTTTTAAAGTTAATAATACCTTTCTTATATACATATCTACTAACTGTGGCAACTCCGATTTAGGTTTCCATCCACCAAAAAGAGAACCCTTCAAAGTTCTTCCAGATAGAAGCAATGCATAATGAGCTGATACCTCTGGCTTCAATTTTGGCACACCAAGAGTTACAGTCAAACCCCAACCCTGATATCAATGTTAAGTAAGAAAATTGTACGAAATTTAATTAGTGAATCTGAATCGCAGTAGAAACAAAAGTCAAGGAGAGAATAATATTACATCACAAGATGATTGTAGTGCAGTAGATATCATGTCTGTGTCACCAATGCATTCAAAAGAATAATCTGCCCCTCCATCAGTGATACGCTTGATAAGCTGACAAGTGTAGATGAAGGAATTTAGCCTTTTTCATGAGCAACTTGCAATAATTCAGAAAGAAAATTATTGTTAACACCAACAATCACTACTTGAGCATCATGTCATCCAAACAGAAAATAATTCACTGTCTGCAGTTGGTAACACAGGAACAAGCAAGACATCATAAACTTTTAGAAGGTTCCGCACCGTGACCATACAGCATATACTGGTTTTCGATACATTGAAGTGACAGCCGCTATCATGCCAAAAACCAAGATAATAAGAGTCAAAGGATGCACAACCTGTCTTCAGCATAAGTTTATACAAAGGTTCAGGCCATTTGTTTATTTTGTTTGTTTCTTGACCTCCAAAAAGACAAAACAAGAAACCCTTATGTATTGCTCACGGATTTTTTATTTTTTATTTTCATGTTTGTTTTGTGAGAAGCAGCTCAATTGTATCTTGACCATCTTAGTTAGGCAGTTCATCAGCTTTTGAACAGCATGCGCCGGCATCCATGAAAACACCCAGCTCATTGCATCCAGACTTTTTCCTACATTTACGATTGTTTTTCCATAAAAAATAAATAAAAACACATAGAGAGTTCATTTACAAAATTAATCATAGTACATGACCTTGTAAGCCTAGAAACTTGATGCGTGTGAATATGAAATACCTGCTGAACAGGCTCGTTGCAGTCATTGGGATTGATAAACTCTGTTATTCCAAAAGCCTTACCTGCACAGGAGGAAGTCATTCAGCTACTAAATGTCTTGATATATAATATAATCTACTCCACAAGCAGCTGCATACATAATCACCTTTTTCAGACTTTGCAGGATTAGTATCCACACCAATTATTTGAGATGCCCCCCTTAGCTTGGCCCCTTGTGCTACCTTTGCATATTAGAGAACATAAGAATAATAATATGTTGAGGAATTGTAAATGTTTATACACTGAAGCAGAATCAAATGGTAATCAAAGAACAAAAAATTTCGATACTTACGGAAAGACCTAAAGTTCCAAGGCCAAAAATAACAACAGTTGATCCTTTGCTTATGTCAGCAACTTTCCAAGCAGCACCAAGACCTAAGAACATGACCCCAATAACAAATGATATCAAATCCCAGGATTGAGGAGTCCTTCGACAGCCACATGTATGATGTTAGAGGAAAGCAGATCTGAGGACATATTGAATAAGAATTATGCATATCAGGAGCAAGAAAACTTTACCTGCAGCTGCCCCACAGCTAAGCAGACATATTTTCTCCATTGGAGCATTTGAGCTAACTTTAACAGCACAACCAGAGTGCAGCACAGTATATTCACTAAAACTCGAAACTGCACAATAATGATAAACTGATTTCCCTTTTATTGAGAAACGAGTCTTCTGGTCACTGTGCATAACACCTTTTCTTTCCATTCCCAGAACCTGGCACATGTTACTTTTACCAGATACACAATGTTTGCAGCTTCCACATTCGCCGGTGAATACTGTAAGCACATGATCTCCCACTTCAAAGTCTGTAACACCTTCTCCTACGCTCTCAACAGTCCTACAAACAATCACCATTACATTTAAAACCTTCTGTCATGGTAAAGTTTCCTTAAAATTAAGATTATGAAAGCAATAGAAAACAAACCCTGAAGCTTCATGACCAAATATCCGAGGAAACAGATGAGCATGCACCTGGGAAATAGAACTCATTAAAGAAGCCAATCATCTAGGAGGACCAAGACAGAAAGATATGATAAGGCGTATTTCCATATGCATGACATTCTAATATTGGTCAGCTTCAAATGAGTATTATTTTAAACAGTACACATACACCCTGCTCTCAAGCTCGAAATTCTGTCATCATAACTGAAGTGGGAGCTTTCTACTTCGGAGAGGTTTCAGTAGCAACAACAGTCGCATTCAAATGTCAAAGCCATTCTGCATGTCTCTTATTTTTCACCAAATGAAGATCGTATGTGAAATAAAACAAAAACTGTCACTCATCCCAAGGGCAGAGGTTTAAGAAGCAATAACAGGCCATATAAAACCATTATTCAGGTTTCTGAATTTTCCTCAGATGATGTATATCTTATCAATTCAACGGAACAAAAAGTATGCATTCCTTCTTATATGACATCCCCAAATTAGCAGTTAAACATTAGAGTATTCTGAGTTTGCTAGCATCGCCTGTTGGTACTATTATTACTTCTAAAGTGAAAAAACCTCCGTACTAAAATGGAGAGAAGAAAACAATCACCAAAAAAAATGACAAAAACGTCACATCTCATAGTGTCCCTCATGGAAATAGTACTTTGCTTAATAATGTTAACAAGTTGGGGGAATCTCTTGGCAATGTAGATTAAAGCATCGCATGTATTGGTAAGTACCACGAAACACAATAAATAGAAGAACAGCCAAAGAAAGAAAGATCATACAAGTTTACATGGTAAAGCCCTTCCTTAAAAAGAACTTGTACAAACAAACAGAAGTAAACTATCCAATATCTCTCCCAAATACCCTACTGAAAACACATTTTTCAACTGATTACAAATTTCACCAACAATCTCTAATTCATTCTAACTCCGCCAATTCTGGTCCCAAGCTGGGATGAAAAAGGAGGAGGGTCTTGCATCAGGTGCCAGCCGACAAAGGAGAAGTTGAAGATGATTTTGTTATTTCTTTCTTACAAATGAATATGCATTTGTATATTAGTTTGTGAGGAAGAAATGAAAATCATATCCAACTTCTTAAAATATGGCAACCCTTGTGTCAGGTGCCTGCCGGCAAGGGTGAAGCTGAAGATGATTTTGTTATTTCTTTTCTGCTTACAAATGAATATGTGTTTGTATATTAATTTGTAAGGAAGAAATGAAAATCATCTTCAGCTTCTTAATACTATGGCAACCCTAACATGACATGAATATAAAACTGACATTCCCTCGAGCTAGGGCGTTCCCCATAAGCGACGCCCTGCATCGGATGCCGGGTGTGATGAAAAATAGGCAAGGGTTGCTATGGCGTTCTCCCAAAAGCGATGTGCTACATTGGATCCCAAGTGTAGTGAAAAATGGGCAAGGGCTACTAGAGCGCCTCCTCAGAAGTAACGCGCTGCATCAGAACCCAGGTGTAGTGAAAAGTGGACGTGGGGTCATGCCATGGAGGTCGAGAAAAGAAATAATAAATAAGATATTTTCAGAGCATAAGATTCATATTGCCACATGGAATATAGGGACATTGACAGGTAAGAGTTTGGAGTTAATAGACGCGATGAAATGTAGGAGAGTCAACATTGCTTGTATCCAAGAAACCAAGTGGAAAGGAAATAAAGTTAGAGAAATAGATGGGTATAAATTATGGTATGTAGGAAAGGATAATAACAGAAATGACGTAGGAATAATAGTAGATAAGGAATTAAAAGATAAAGTTGTGGACGTTAAAAGAATCAGTGATAGAATTGTAATAATAAAACTTGTTCTAGGAGAGCAGATTATAAATGTTATAAGTGCATACGTACCACAAGTAGGGTTACAAGATATAATCAAGATACAGTTTGGGAAGATATGGAGGGAGTCATGCAAGAAATTCCCAATACCGAAGAGATATTTATAGGAGCAGACTTAAATGGCCATGTAGGAAAAGAAAATGAAGGATATGATAGAATACACGAAGGGGTATGGTATAAGTCAACAAAATGAGATGGGGGAGAATATCCTCGGTTTTGCTTTGTCATATAACCTGGCCATTGTAAATACACTATTTAAGAAGAGGAATGAACAATTAATAACCTTTAAAAGTGGACTTCATAAAAGCTAAATAGACTTTTTTCTACTTAGGAATAATGAACGATCTATGTGTAAGGATTGTAAAGTGATACTCGGTGAGAGTTTAACTTGACAACATAGGTTAATGGTTATGGATATCCATATGAAAAGATGGAAGAAAAGAAATGAACTTAACAGGTATCCAAAAATTAAGTGGTGGAACTTAAAAGGAGAGAAAATAACCTCATTTACAAATAAGTTGATGGTAGAAGGAAATTGGAACTATGAAACAGAAGTAAATATCATGTGGATTAATATTTCTGAGTCTATTAAGAAAGTGACAAAAGATGTCTTAGGAGTATCTAAAGGTAAGAGGCAATTAATAAAGGAAACATGGTGGTGGAGTGAAATAGTGCAAAAAGTTATTAAAGAAAAACAGATGTGTTTTAAAGCATGACAGAAGACTAGAAATAATGAAAACTATGAACAATATAAGAATGCTAAAAAGGTTGCTAAGAGCATAGTAAGTGAGGCTAAACTTAAAGCATATGATGAGCTCTATAGTAGACTAGGAACAAGAGAAGGTGAGAAAGATGTGTTTAAACTTGCAAAAGTAAGAGAATAGAAGGGTAAGGACTTAGATCATGTTAGGTGCATTAGAAGCGATGATCAAAAGGTATTAATCAAAGCTGATGAGATCAAACAAAGGTGGGATTAGAATACATGAAATGAAAGAGGCCTTGAAAAAGATGAAATTAGGAAAGATCATGGGGTCTGATGGTATACCAATAGAGGTTTGAAAGCATATGGGAGATATTTGATTAGTTTGGTTGACCAAGTTGTTTAACAAGATTATAAAATTAAAGAAAATGCCTGATGAATGAAGGAAAAGCTCTATTATACCAATTTATAAGAATAAAGGAGACATACAAAGCTGCACTAATTATCGATGGATCAAACTTATGAGCCACACTATGAAACTTTTTGAAAGAGTGATTGAGAAGAGGCTATGACATGAAACAAGTGTATCAGAGAATCAGTTTGGTTTCATGCCAGGGAGGTCTACCATGGAAGCTATTTTCTTACTAAGACAATTAGTAAAGAAATATAGGGAGAGGAGAAAAGACCTCCACATAGTCTTTATCGACTTAGAGAAAGCTTATGATAAAGTCCCTAGAGAGTTAATATGGAGGGTGTTGGGCGATAAAGGAGTTCGGAGGGGTATATAGACATAATTAAAGATATGTATGAGGGAGCAGTAACAAATGTTAAGACCACTAGTAGCGAGACTGGTGATTTTCCTGTCACTGTAGGATTGCACCAAGGATCGGCATTAAGCTCATACCTTTTCACATTGGTTTTGGATGAGTTAACAAAACATCTGCACAAGGAGATTCCCTAGTGCATGCTATTTGCAGATGATATAGTCTTACTTGATGAGACAAGGGAGGGTATAAACATAAAGCTAGAGTTATGGAGAGAAGCATTAGAATCTAAAGGATTTAAAATTAGCCGAACTAAGAGAAAATATATATAATGCAATTTTAGCAAGGAGAGGAGTAGAAGTGGAACATGAGTCAAGATTGATAACCAAGAAGTCCCCATACAAGACTACTTTCGGTACGTAGAATCAATGATTGATGAGAGTGGAGAGATTGAGAGGGAGGTTACCCAAAGAATCTAAACAGGTTGGAACAAATGGAGATGTGCATCTGGAGTTTTGTGTGATCAGCGAGTGCCATTCAAACTAAAAGGAAAATTCTATACGATGGCCATAAGGCCAGCCATGCTCTATGGATCATAATGTTAGGCAGTTAAGGAACATCATGCTCATAGGATGAGCATCGCAGAAATGAGGATGTTGAGATGGATGAGTGTAAGACAAGAAATGATAGAATTAGAAATGAAATTTTATAGGAAATTTAGGGGTAGCACCAATAGATAACAAGATGAGGGAGATTAGACTAAGATAGTTTGGACATGTTCAAAGGAGACCAACAACGGCACCGGTTATGAGTGAGGCAATACAAGTACAAGGTTCTAAAAGGGCAAAGGGAAGGCCCAAAAGAACGTGGATAGAAGTGGTGAGGAAAGATTTAAAAATTTTGGAACTAAATAAAGCCATGGTACTTAGTAGAGAGGAATGGAGGAATAAGATTCATGTGGCCGACCCCTAATTGGGATAAGGTCTTGATGATGATGATGATGATGATGAATGTCTAATTCATTCTGACAATGTGCAGAAGTCTAATAATAGAACTTCAAATTCTAACTTTGAGAATTTTCAAACTTTAGGGGTATCTTTAATAATTCATTAGCTCCTAATGACACAAAGACATACCAAATTGTAATCTTTTCAATACCGTAAGACATCAAAATTGCAGAGCTATTAAACAAGCAGGACACAAATCAAAAGCAGATCCAAACCTTGAATTCCCATGTTGGCATCCCGCTTTGACAAAAGATGAATTTATTACAATTTTCAGTTGATTACCAATTACATCAATAATATTATGTTCATTTTGACAATGTTCAGAAATCTAACAAAAGAAGTTCAATCCGAACTACCTAAAATTATCTGACTTTTTCTCTATTTCAAGTAATTCATAGGCTCCTCAAAATTACTAAGACATTCAAACACCAATTTTTTCATAACTGTAAGACATAAAAAATGTGGAGCTACAAAACAAGCAATGACAGAAACCAAAGAGAGATCGACCACCTTGGATTCCCATGTATTCATATCGCTTCGACAGAGCGATGTACAGACAACCTTAATACGAATTTCCATTGCCTTTGGTGTATCTACTTCCACTTCTTCCAACACCAGAGCTTCTCCAGGCCCCCAAGCAACAGCAGCTACCAAACACAAAGCAGATTTTTTCTTTGAATGATTTCAATGAAAGATCAACCCATAAAATGAAAAATATTAAAAATTAAGGAAAAAGAGGAGTACCTTTGCAGGTTATGACACGAGGCTCTTTGATGGAATACATTGTTCTTCTGTAACTAGTTTCAGAGATAGGGAAAGATGGAAAGCAGAGAAGAAGAAAGCAAGAATTCTTTTAAATGAAAAGAGGAGCTGGCGAAATCGGTTGGCAGGTGAGACTTACTCCCTTGTTCCATTTTCTATCTTTTCTTTTTCCATTTTCTATTTCCCATTCAATCCAAAGAGTTGCTTCTATCTACAATTATGCCCTCCATTTTGCTCCAAGTTGCTGCTTCGGAGGAGAAAAGTTTGTCGCTAGCACATATCTGATTTTCCTGTTTGGATGTTGGAGACTAACAAGAATTTGATGTGGCAAGATAGTGTTGCCGTTGCGAGGATTCCGAAGGATTTGTTTGGCAAGATTTTGTTGCTGTTAAGGTATCTCCTTTTTCAACTGGCATTTGTTGTTCTTAGTTTAGCACCGAGAGATAATAAGATTTGATCCATGGAATGTTTTCGTCTGTGCACTGTAGAAACGACAGGGTCTTTTCGTTTCTCTATTTCCAATTATCTCTCCCGGAACCTTTGAACTATATTTATAATTAATTATTACTTGCTTTGAACTACAACTTCCATGGAAAGCTGCCATCTTTCTTGGGCTTTCTTCGAATGGCTGGAATCTGTTTCTCATTTTCAGCACTCTTTACAAACTTACTGGACCATTATTCATCTACTCACCATGGAAATAGAATTTAAATGCTCGCAGAAGTTGCTTGAAAGGATTGCTTTTAAGGGTGACCTTTCATCGCCTTCGGTTTTATTCATTGCTGAGCAGTCACCAGAGCTCAATTCAAATTGGCAGATTTTAAGTTGGTTGATGATGGTTTATGCCCGGTTGAAGATGACCAAAGATGCAGTTCAGACATGGGTAAATGAAAGTTAGTGGACTCAGCTCATTTGCATGCTTGTACTATGCTTTTGAATGCCCTACCAAGAGCTGGACTCACTGCCAACGCGTGGAAAGTTTTTAATGAAATGCTTCAGATGAGGGTTGTTCCGAATGCTTGCATAGTCACTATCATGATTCATGCCTGCTACAAGTTAGGGTGTGTGGAAAAGGCGGAGAAATTGGTGAATAAGATGGAGCAGAGGGGTATTTTTCCTCATCTCTTCCCTTATAACACATTATTTCTCTGCAAGAAGGGTATGCATTATGAAGCTTTGGCCATTCAGGAACGAATGAAAAAGAGAAGGGATTTATCCAGATATTGTAACGTATAACTTTGAAGGGGAGCCTTGTTGTAATGGTTAAGTTGTACCTGGAGGTCACGGGTCTGGGAGGAAATGGAGAGGAAAGGAGTGCCAGCTGGAGTAGTTACTTGTAACACCATCGCTTTTGATCTGTGTGAAGAAGGAAAATTGAGAGCTGCACATGATCTATTGAATGAAATGAGTGAAAGGAAGATTGAGCCTGACAACGTGACCTGCAACACCTTGACTAATGCTTGCTGCAAGATGGGATATGGAATTTGCATGGAGAATTACCAACAAGATGTTGGAGGGAAGATTGACCCTCGATCATCTCACAATACAAGGCTTTAATTCATGGGTTTTCGTAGGTTCATGAAATCAAGAAGGCTAAAGAAGTCCTCTTTGAGCTGCTGGATGCAGGTATTTTTTAACATCAAATTGTAATGGTTCTCACTACAGTATATTCTATGAACTATGTAACTCGGACATAAAGACATTTTCACATTAGTCATGTAAATGCTTGAGAACTTGATACTCAGCATGTTCATAGATGTAATATTGAGGGTATCATAGTGTAAAAAAGGCAGCCCAGTGCACGAAGATCCCATGTATGCGGGGTAGGTGGAGAGGGTGGACCACAAAGGGTCTATAGTATGCAGCCTTACATTGCATTTCTGCAAGAGGCAGTTTCCATGCCTTGGACGTGTGACCTCCAGGTCACACGACAACAAATCTACTGTTGCGCCTCCCCTTCAAGGGTATCATAGTGTACTGAGTAGTAATTGGCAGTCTACAGAGGCATAAGATATAGCAGAAGTCACCTACATAAATAAGATATGAAGCATTAATATTTACCGAGAAACAACATGTTGCATCTTTTTATCTTCTTTTTTCTCAGAATCATGTTGTATATATCAAAAACAAACATTGAGGAAAGGAAGAATATGATCTCAGAAGTATTTTGCAGTATTACAATATCCTTTTGCTAACAATTCAATATTCATGGGGTACCATATCAGTATTCTGTTTGCGTTTTTTGGCTCTCCATATTGCATACTGCAGTGTCATCTTCCTTCTTCAATCTTCTCTGGCAAGGTTTCAAGCCTTTAAAGTTCTAATTAGGAGATCTCATGAATGTAGGATTCTCTCCAAGTAATGTTCCCAATTCGTGGCTTGTGGATGGCTACTGCAAACAAAACAATAAGAAGGCAGTTCTAAGGCTCCCTGAAGAACTCACAAGAAGGGGCCTATGTGTAGATACTTCTGTTTACAGGGGACTATTTCGGTGGTTTTGCAGGAGAAGGATGATCAGTTGTACACATGGCGGTTCTGTCAGATGCAAGAAAAATGTTTGCCGAGAGATGTTCTTTTGCTGCCCACTTTATCTTATGCTTATTTAAGTTTCAATATGGTAATTGCTGCGTCAAAGATGTTAGATGATATGGTTAAGAAAAAGCTGAAGATAACTTCTAAAATTTACAACTGCATCAAAGAATCTTATCTTGATGACAGTGGCACACTAGAGTTATTCTGGCTCATGCCATTGAGAAAAGGTTTGGTTGTAGAAAACGTTTTCAAGTTGTTGCAGCAATCAAAGTTGGACCATTGAAAGTAAGTACACAAGGGAATATGGATGAAAATTATCGACAGACATGTGAAATTATCATCTGATTGACCTCGTTACTAAGGTATCATGCACACCTTTGGATGGAATTAAGAAATATGTTTTAGTACCCATCAGTTCTCTAATAGTTATTCTGGTATCTGCAGGTATTGGAAGCGTATTTCAGCTGCCCACTATATATTTGCGTGCAAAACAATCAGCGACTTGAACTCACTTATATTACGCATGCAAACAAGGAAACCAGAGTCGGAATTTGATAAGCCCTGTCCTAGTGGCAGTAGCTGATATTGGTCTCTCAAGTGGCATCCTCAAATGCTGGCTAGCCAAATCCTCTCCAAGGACCACAGAAATTATATAAGCATAAAATTGCGAGCCAGCATGGAATTGGAAGGCAAGTCACTAAAGCAAGTTATCCCCTGTATATAGTTTTTATTCCTCTTAATACTGAATGTCAAGGCGTGGAAACAGCCTCTTGCAAAATGCAAGGTAAGGCTGTGTACTTTAGCCCCTTGTGGTCCATCCTTTCCCCGGAACCCGCATAGGCAGGAGCTTCATGCGCCGGGGCTGCCCTTTTAATACTGAATGTCAAGCCTTGATATACAGTTTCTTATTTACCTATCTTTATATAGCAGCAGAAATGGCTGTCCATGAATGGCGCAACACAACTCCTTTCTCCTTATCTAATTTGAGGTAGTGCTCATCCTTTATTTTTTTTTCTCTTCCTTTCTTTCTTTGAAATAGAGTGCATGGCTAGATTCGATAATCATTGTTTATGAAAAGTATGGGCTGATTGGCTCTCTGAAAAACAAATTAATTTGTTTGAGCTACAGATCAGTTGTTATCTGCCAAGGCCTATCACATACTTGGATGGGGTTATCTTCTCAAATTCCAAGAAGTTGGGTAGTCACTGATCCTGCCTCTGCCCATAATCAACTGAAAAAATCCCTTATTTGAAGTTTATGTTTCCAGTGTTATTCCCTTCTTTCATATTCACAAATCATTTCCTTATCTCAAGCATTTACTGATCCTTCGCTCACACTCTCAGTTGGGCATTGAGTTACAAGCTTGAGAAGATGAGACATCGGATGCAGTACGGAAATGAAGAATTAAACTTTAGACTAGGTGAACAAAGTTCTGCGTGCATAACCATGATGTCTTCAAAGCTCCTTGCATTGCAATAGAAACAATTTTTATCCTGGACTACATACTGAGAGAACCAAATAGTACTATATTTATACTTATTGCTGCTTCTGGCAACTGACCCTTGTACTGCTGGGTTGATTGCACAAGATAGAGCACTTCCGTTAGAAAACATGAGCGATCAAGAGATGTCCAAACAGGAACATAAGAAACTATTCCTCCCACCCTATTTCCAGTGGTTTCTTCACTAGAACATACATCACTACCCTCTGACTACAATAATCTGGATGCCATTGTGTCTGATCAACACGCCCAACCATAAACTCCTCCAAAGCTGATTCCAGAAAGTATTCGAGCACTGCATCTGCCACATAAGTAAATGGTAAGACCTTTCCCTCAAACCTAAAAAAATGGATGGGAGAACTCTACAAGTTAAGATCGAACACTACCGTTTCGGAGTTCGCCACACAAGAAAGTAGTTGTATGACTCCCAGAAAGTTGACTTAGAGTTGTCAGTAGGTCCGTAACCGCCCCTTCACTGTAGATGACATCTGACCCGAGTACTAGAAAACCAAAAACATTTATGTTACATATGCCCACAATAAGGTCTACAAACTAAGAATTGGGTGAGAACGATCCGATTGAAATCATAGTAACAATCATATGACTTGGGATCAAATTCCGTGTATAAATGAGAAAGATCTGAAACAAAGCCCATAAGGAACAATTCACAAATTAAGTTCAGTACTATACTATTATATAACACTATCCAAACTATATTCTAGTTCACTCAAGAAAAAATACCATTCACTCATTTTAGAAATCTGTTCTCTAATCTGTTTGAAGGGCGATGATATCAATAAATGGATATTTTTCCAGTCATGAGGCTGACCTTTATCCATTATCCGAACGTATAATGCTCGAAATAATTCATATACACGAATTCTGGTATCTTTTCTTTTCTCGAAGTTTAAGAATTTAAGTAATCATTTGTTTTCACTTTTCTACAAAGACATTGTAAAGATATTTAACTCTCATATTGGACAATTTGAGTATCTGGTTCAATTATCGGAATGCCTGGTGGAATCATACTTATAGTGTTGTAGGATCAGTACTCAATGGTGTGCTGCAGAACTTATGTGCTATGTTCAAATTCAAACAGAAATCATGAATAGCAATACATTGGAATAGATAAAAGAGACTTACTAAAGTCGGGTAATGGCTCAACCAAGTTTCTATCCGGATCATCACCCCATTCAAGCTCACTAACTGTTGCAGAACCAGAAACAATTCCTTCAACATTGGCTTTGACATTCTTCTTCAGCAGCCGCAGTCGATCCGGAAGATCAGTTAGGATAACTTCAGCACCTAAAAGGGCTGCAATGCAGCTGTTAACACATACCAAGAACAGAGGTTAAAGTTTGATGTTGATGGTCTTATTCTGTACTTCTTAAGTAGTTTATAAGATAGAAGCCCATTTTTGTACAGTATTTACTATTCAACATGGACTATGAATTGATAACACAATGTTAAGTTTGCTGAAGTATCTATATAGAGAGAGATAGTACCCCAGTAATCCACAGCCAGCACCAAGTTCAACAACCTTCTTCGCCTGAAGAAGAAGCATCCCTGAGTCGACTGCATGCTCTAAGAACTTGGCTAGTACTACCCCACTGTCCCACATTACTGCTCCAGTTACTCCCGGTGTGCTCTAAAATTCAAACAGAAACAGAAAAGATATGAGAGATAGAGTAAGAGCTGGCCGACCCTTTTGCAACCAACATACAGGCTAAGATCACGCAAAGGCCTATCTAAGATTGGGTCCAGAAAATCAACGGTTTCCATCGCCAGAACTGGGCACCACTACAGTATTACATAGTTTCTTCTGTTCGGTGCAACATAATCTCCAGAGAGAGTGTGTGTTGCTTGGTTTGTGGGCCCTTTCTAAGAGGTGAAAACTGAGCTCAGATAAAGAACAGCGGTTGGATTCATACCATAGAAGAAGGAGATTGGAAGACGGTAAGCTGACGGCCGCAGGCCTCGATATCAAGCCGTAGAGATGAATGTCGAACAAAGAGGTTGGGCTTAGAAATCGTTGGCTGCTGTAGAGCCCACAGCACCAAAATCTCCCCCGCCGAGTCACTCACAACTCGGACTCGGGACTTATAGGACCCCATAACAACTCGTTCCTCTTGTTCTCCTGCTTCTTCTTCTTCCATTTCTCCTCCTTCCAGCTTCCCCTTCATCCCTGCAAGGAAATTAAGTCCCAGGATCTTCTATTTAAGGGGATGTCCCCTCGCCTCTAGGTTTGTTGCCACCCCATCATAGATGTGTTAGTGGGCCGCACTTTTTAATGATCTCAACCGTTCATCTTGACCAAAATTTTTAATGTATAAGTTGGCTCACACTTGGGAATGAGATGTGCCCATTTGGATGATCTTACCGGTTCATCTAGTAGTTCAAAAAGCATGCGGTTTGGATGATCTTAGCACAAAATTTGTACGTCTGATCACAGGAAAGGTAGGGTTAGAAACTCTGTAACCATGGGTTTAGATGTTAGAATTACCTAATCATCGTGATTTTTTGTTTCAGATGAACGGTTTACATCTTCCAAAAGATGGGACCCGCTTTCGAGCAAAAGTAGTATTTCCACTGCTTCATACGATGAGAGAAACTGACGCTTGCCACTATCGGTTTCTTCTTTTCTGTTTAACGTTCTTTACTGGATTCTCCTCCGTTTATGGTGGCTGCACAGCTTTTTGTAGTGTTAGAGGAGTATTTTCTGCGGCTGCTGTTGTTAGTTTCTATCCTTCCATTTCTGTCTCCGAACATACCCAAATGATGCAGGAAGAAGAGCTTAAACGAGGAGAAGTAAGGAATGATGATGATGAATTATTAGGAGAAGGAGAAGAAGAGAAGCCCCTGCTTACTGGTGAGCCATTCTCTCTTTATTTTTCTTTGTTTTTTATTTTTACTCTTAGATTTGCTGCTTCCTGATGGGATTTAGAGAAGTTTTTCAGAACCCATGAAGAATTATTGAAAACAGAGAGAGAGAGAGAGAGAGAGAGAGAGAGAGAGAGAGAGAGAGAGAGAGAGAGAGAGAGAGAGAGAGAGAGAAAACTCTTGATTCCTCCATGGAGGATGTGAAAGGTCCCTAATTGGTCGGTCTTGGTATCAATTTAGATGAACTGCTGGATCTCATTTGTGAAAAGAGAGGGACCCATGTGGGATTCTCTTTTTTAGACCAATGAGAAAAGGTAAGGTCCTTAAGCTGGTGGTCTGGTGGATTATGATCATCACCTTCTATGATTCTATCGGAACTGCTTTTGTTGATAAAATCCTTTCGTTGAATGTTATTTCATGAATTACCGGTCCATGTATATTTTTGTTCTTAAGAAGAAAAGTCTATGCTTTTAGGGTATATTTGTTAAATTTAGTGAATAGGATTGCACTATGGATTCCACTGCCAATGAGGCTCAGAAATTGAGGCAATGTTGGGTAAGTTGAATGATGATAGTGTAGAATTTGTTGTGAGAGAAGATATCAAATGTCATGCAGGTGAAGAAGATGCAATGATGGAAGATTGTGCTGGAAGGGAGAACATGCCATCTCAAGAAGAGAGGAATTTAGTACCATGTGTAGGTATGGAGTTTGATTCCGAAGAGGCTGCCAAGATATTTTATGATGCATATGCTGGGGATGTCGGTTTCAGCATTCGTGCCAGTGTCTCCTACCGCTGCAGGCGTAATGGGAAGATTACTTCTAGGAAGTTTGTATGCTCGAGAGAAGGCTTCCACATAAGAAAAGATTTTCCCAGTAGTGGAAAGATTAAACGGCCGCGAGCTAGTGTTAGGGAAGGTTGTAAGGCATTCATGTGGGTGAAAAGACAAGCTTCTGGTAAATGGGCCATTGTAAAAAATTTTAAGGACCATAATCATGAACTTGTAGCAACCCAAAGAAAGGTGCAGGCTGATTGCCTTCAGTCATATAGGCATGTACCTCATTTCACAAAAAGAATCACTGATGTTTTCCAAGGAGAAGAGGTACCATCGAGTCTTATTATGCCCCAGGTCAGAGAAGAATCCCATGGAACAAGCGATGGTAGTGTTACCAATCTAGATTCTGAAAATGTTGTTATAACTGGTACCCAAGACGCTCTTGGTAAGGATGTTCAAGATATCCTCGATTGTTTCAAGCACATGCAAGCTGAAAATCCTGCATTCTTTTACGCTATACAAGTTGGAGAGGATCAGCGTGTGAGAAATTGTTTCTGGACTGATTCAAGGTCTAGGATGGCTTGTAAATGCTTTGGTGATGTGCTTAGCTTTGATATGAAATATAAGATAAACCAGCATCAAACATCAGTCGCAACATTCACTGGAGTGAACCATTATCTACAGCCAGTGCTATTTGGATGCGCACTATTATCAGATGAGTCTGAGTCTACACTTGTCTGGTTATTCAATGCATGGCTTGCAGCAATGTCAGGGCACCGTCCAACTGCAATCACTACAAAGCATGATATGTCCATACGAGCAGCAGTTGCGCAGGTGTTTCCCGGAACCCGTCACCGTTTTTGCAAGGGGCACATCTTAACTGCAGTACCAAGGAAGTTGCCTCGTGTATGTCACACACACCAGAATTTTGAAGAAGAAATTTGCAATTGCATCAATCTGACTGAGACAATTGATGAGTTTGAATTAGGTTGGGAGTCGCTTCTTAGAATATACAATCTCAGGGAAAATGAATGGATCCGGTCATTATATGATATTCGCAGACAGTGGGTTCCAGTCTACCTAAGGGATGCATTCTTTGCTGAAATTTCTGTTAGCCAGCAAAGTGAAAGTTCCAAATCTATTTTTGATGGGTATATAAATGCACAGATGACTCTACAGGAGTTTGTGGGGCAGTACAGAGAAGCTGTAAACAGTCAATATGAGAGAGAGGCTGAAGCTGATTTTGAAGCTATTCATACCAAACCATTACTAAAGACGACATCACCTATGGAGAAACAAGCAGCATATTTGTATACAAGAAAAATATTTACCAAATTCCAAGAAGAACTATTTGAAACACTTGCTTATACTGCAGATAAATTTGACGGAGATACGGCAATAAGCAAATACAGGGTAGTAAAATTTGGAGAAAACCAAAAGGCTTTCACTGTCACATTCAATGCTTCTGAACTAAGAGCAAATTGTAGCTGTCAGATGTTTGAATCTTCAGGCATCGTTTGTAAACATGTATTGACTGTTTTCAAAGTTGCGAATGTTCTTAGCCTCCCAGCCCATTATATCTTAAGACGGTGGACACAAAATGCAAAGAGTGGGACTTCGTTAGATGAACATGCCCTTCAATTGCTAAGCAAAGGTGGTGAATCCTTAACCTCACGATTCAACAATCTGTGTCAACTTGCCATTAAATGCGCAGAGAAAGGATCATCAACCGATAATGTTTATGATGTTGCGGTTCATTCCTTACGAGAGGCTTTGGAGAAAATTGTTGCTGCAAGCAGTAATATTGCCATGGCTGCTCAGCAAAGCCCGTTGGTTTGTGAAGATTTTCAGCAGAACAATACGAGTGAAAGGATTCAAGCAGTAACATCTCATGATCCACAACTTTTGAAAACAAAAGAATCACCAAATACTGGACTGAAGTATGTGCGTGAGAAATCAGTGCGAAGGATGAGGAGATGCAAAACTTGCAACCAGCCAAATCATGACATTCGTACTTGCCCAACAATGAAGGCTGTGCAATCAAGCACCATTCATAATAGGCAAATGGTCAGTTCCCTTGTTCAAATGTCAATTTATTTGGATAGAATTCCACCGGATTTGCAATTCTTATTGTTTCTGTCATTGTTTGTTGAAGCAACAGTCTGATCGAGCCATAATTTTTGTCGGTGGTCAAAGCTGCACCAAAAACTTTAGGTACGAACATTCATATCTATCTTCTGTGGTTGTCATATTTCAGAGCTTAAAACTATTGACTATGGTATCTTAGTAAAAAGAAGTAGGACATGTTTGAAAAACTAGAACATGATTTCAAGGACGTTGATGTGGATCTAAGCTTTCTTGGTGTAATTCTTACTTTCAGGGTTGCTTGAATTGATATATGAGTTTGAATTTCTTCCTGAGAATCCATCTGGGTAAGTTTCTGCCTCTGGGGATTTAAAACTGTCATATTTTTTCAAACTATCATCACTCTGCAAGTCTTCTGTGGATGGGACGGTATTAGAACAATTATTAGTTAATTGTTTGCAATGCACGTAATAATTAATTTAGCTAGCTGTTTCTGAGAAGATATGTTCATGTGATTTGCCCAGCAAAAAAAAATGGATCAGGCATTTCTTGGTTAGGAATTTATCAGGGTAAATGTTCTTACATTTGTTTGGTTAACGAAACAAAGTATATCCTGCTATCTTGAACTAGGTAGAAAGTTTACAAAAGAGATAAGTACTGATTGTCTTCGACTTGACAGTCTTTATCTACCTGTATAAACTTCATTTATGCTTCCTCCTGTTAACTCCTTCAGTAACTTGCACTGGCTTGTTGGTGTAGAGTCAGCAGCACATATTTTCTCGTCAACAGTACTGTACTTTGTTCCACCAGTTATTGTTAGAATTATTCCTGGCCGTAGTGCTTCACAAGACTTACCTGGATAATGTGCTTGTTTCATCTGTTCATTTGTTTTGGTTTGACGCCTTTTGTTTCAGGTGTGGGAACTTCAAAATCTTTCTTGCAGTGATTTGAAGCGGCTTTATTGTGAAAGTCGACCTATTGGCCATGAAAGGTGAAAAGGTCCCCCCGCATGTTGCAATTTGTCTTTTTGGTTCCATCTGCTATTGTGTAAAGACACCAACACTTGAGTAGAAATGTGAAATGACGACCACGGATTCGTGAGCTTCAAGCCACTTATGCTAGCTCCTGTAGTTCGACAGATGTGAGTTTGTGATGTTCTGTCTAACATAGCAAAGAAAGGAAAAGGTAAGTTTTCATGGACACCACGAAAGAAGGATCATAGCGGATATATATTCCTGCTGAGCCTGAAAGTTGTGATGGTTTGTCTTTTCTATTTTTCTTTTAGCAAAACGATTTTTTCTTTGAATCTAGTAAACTGATATATTTGCACCCAGTTTTTCTTCATTGGGGCCTTACTAAATGGGATGGTCGGATATAACTTCAAGCAGATTTCTGAACATCATAATTGTTCGTTGCGTTGCCCTTAGATGGTCGAGCACAGAAATTCTCATCAGCTGGCTGATCCTAGCAAGAAGAATAAAAAATTGGCTAAGATCATTCAATTCATAACCCATTTAAGGCCAGGGGAACGTTCTCAATGATATGGACCTTCAGAAATCTGGGCACGCTTGGAGTTTTAGTCGGCCTTACCATAATATAAGGGACTAATGAAGAAAAACCAAGGACAAATACGTCATTGCTTCTTTTATTTTTTGTACCTATTTTGGGAGTGATTCAATGTTGGTCTACTATGAAAGCTATTTTCTATAAAACTTAGGGAAAGAGTGATTAATAAGGGTGTAGGACATGAGACGTGTATTGATACACTAGTTTGGTTGGTTTCATGCATGGTCTTTATTTTCTTATAAAAGCTTATGATAGGACCTTAGAGAGTTAATATGGTAGATGTTAAGGATGTCTGAGGAAACAATCACAAATGTTAGGTTCATTACCAAATAAACCAATGATTTTTCTATCACTATAGGATTGCATTAATGATTAGCATTAAGGTCGTATCTTTTCACATTGGTTGTAAATGAGTTAATAATATAGCTATATGAGGAGATTCTAATTGATAAGTCAAAGGAGCGTCTAAACACAAAACTAGAGTTGTAGAGGCATGCTGTAGAGTCTAAAGGATTTAACATTTGCCTTACTAAGACAAAGTACATAGAATACAATTTTAATGAGGAGATGAGTAGGAGAGATGCATCAATAAAGATTGATAATCAAAAAAATTTCCAAAAAGATTTCTTTTGATACTTGGGATCGATAATTCATGAGAGCAAAAAGATTGAGAAGCATGTTATTCATAGAATCCAAGTAAGTTAGAATAAATGTATATGCAACTCTAGAGTTTTGTGTGATCGACAAGTGCTACACACTAAAGTAGAAATTCTATAAGATGGCCTTATAGTCTATAATACTCTATAGATCAGAGTATTGGACAGTTAAGAAACAACAGGTACATAAGATGAGTGTAGTCAAATTAAATATGTTAAGATAGATGAGTAACAAGGCAAGAAAGGGTAAACTTAGAAATGAAAATAGTAAAGAAAACTTAAGAGTAGCACCTAGGCAACAAGATAAGAAAGAGTGGGCTTAGATGGTTTGGACATATCCAATGGAGATCGAAAACATAGTCTAAGGCTATAAAAGGACAAGGGGAAGGCTCAAAAGGACATGAATAAAAGTGGTGAGAAAATATTTTAAAGAAATTTGGACCAAATAAAATCATGATACTTGATTAAGGGAAATGGCGGAACAAGATATGTGTATCCAACCCTAATCAGGAAAAGGCTTTAATGATGGTGATGATGATTCAATGATGGTCCAAACCATAAGAATGACAATCTGATTCCCTAGATTAAGTATTACCAACATTACTTGCTCTTGCACTGAATAATACATAGTGCAGTCAAATATGACATTGGTAGAACACCAATGCAAAAGGTTGGCTGCTCAGATGACATCTTATGCAGTACTATAGTAGAGTAGTGACAATCCTTGCTTCACCAACCAGTCTAGTCATGCTACTAGTTCATAAAGTGTCAATTTGTGCTTACAAATGTCATAATCCCTACTGACCATTAAAACCACTTCTACATTTTCTGTTCAACATGATCGAAGGGTTACTAGTTTTTGCAGCACCTTACCTTTTGTTGCTCGATTACGTTGCGACTAATGGAGGAATTGGGGTCCAAGGACATGGCAGGATGGTATTTTAAACTGGATCACCAAGGAAAGAAGCCTACATCACAGTTTGCGGTCTAAGCAACCTTCTATGTCATTCATTTGAATGCTACATATTTGCCATGTTCTGGAGCTTCTTTTTTCTTCAACGAGCCTGCAAGTGCTCTTGGGCATTTCCTAACGCTCATTCGTTCACCTAAGCGTTTATCTCCTAAGCCTTCTTTTACCTGAAAATGGCCTTACTCCTGCCCTGAATGGTAGGAAACATGGACGGCTCCGGAATTCATCCTTCAAAGCATCCATCGCAGTTAGAACTTCGGAATCCCATGAAAAAGCAACTTTATTGGGCAACTGCAGCAACAAACATCTCTCGGTTTCACTCTGGGTGTGCTCGATCAAAAGAGAGGTGTAGTAAGGAAGCCTCAGATTATCATGGCAACACGACTTTACCTAATTACCAAGCTTTAGCAAGAATTGTAAGGAAGCCTCAGAAGAAAATCAATGCTTAACTGATGGTAGGCACCAGTAGTTTCCATAAAAGCAGCAAAGGAATTTGAAAGGGGTATTAGACATCAAACAATAGTCTGAAATGCAGTAGTCCCTCTCGAAAAAACAACAGCACATTAGTGCCAGGAAATCGCCAGAAGCTACCATCCAATAATTGAAAGCCAGGGAACCGGCACTGAAACATTTTTAACCTGTAAGATCTATTATTACATTAAAAAATTTTCAAATCAATGCAAGAAAATCGGCTACAGAACCCGAAGAATGTCATTTACCCACCGGCTACGTCCCAAACAAAGCAACAAAGACTACAGCCTGCTTGATCTACCCATAACAATATCTAAGAACATAAAAGAGATCAATAGCGTCTTCAGCATCAATAACAACCATAACATACAACACACAAATGGAAAAACTTACAGCAGGCGAGAGAACTTCAAAGAACTTTTTACAGTAACAAATAAATGATAAACGCCAGCACTTCTAACATTTTCAATGCTTGCTTCTTTGCATTTTCCTATTCTCCCCTAAATGACGAAGGGCATGACAAGTGGTACAGCTTTACATTGGACAATCAGACATACGTTCAGCCCACATGAACAAAATCTTTATAGGAAGTATGGGACTCCGGTCCTGGGTCCTCTCATCTGATTGTTCTCCTCTGTTTCTGTGAAGAACTTCACCTCTCTTTCCTATATGATTAAGAAAGGAGATAGAAAATCATTCAGCAAAGATTACAATATCATGTAAACCATGATGGAAAGAACGCCCAATGAAAAAGAAACATGTATCGAACTCAACTTAACTCTCCTACGTAAAGTTGGATCAGAACTCTCTCAATCAGCCTAGTTATATTTTTCATAAGGGAAGACTTGCCAGAAAACTAAAGTTTCTCAATCAGTGCAAGTGAAGCAAACAACCATGCTTTAGAGATCAAATAAGGTCCACAGTGGATTTGCCCATTTCCTTTACCAATTCCAAACATTGGTAGACATTCTACACATTGAACTCTTTTTTTGTTCATTTATAGAACTATTAGGTGCGACCAAATTATCACTGCACAACAGCCATTAAATAATCGATTGAAAACTTGGAAATGTAAATGGTTGCATTTGGTAATCCAAATTTTCCCGTCTTATGAACCTTTTCACCTATTCAAGATCTCTAGATCGAAAACACTAACTTCTCAAGATCAAAAGGCTTATGTCTTAGACAATAACAGTATCTGGTCCAACAATCAAAACAGTAATTTTTTTAAATACCAAAATAATTAAATGTTTAAGCCATAAATGAATTCCCCCCAAAAAATAAAGAATCATGCTATTAAAGAGTATGAAAATAGCCCTGAGAATTATTTCATTTTTTGTTTATGTTTAATTGTTGTGCAAGGACGATTTTTAAGATGCATGATAAGTTAAAACAGTTATATATACCTAGAACAGCTTAGAAGAGATTGGCAAGGTTGAGTTGCATACCATGTTTTCATTAAAGCTCAATATAGAAGCCACATTTCCACAGCGGTAACAGTAGTTTGGTGCAGACCAGACCTACAAAGACAATACCCAACGTATTTATGACAGCCTGCAGTGAGTCTTAGGAAAGACAAACGATTGGACAACAGAAAGCACCACATTCACATATCTTACAGTTACAAGGCCTTTATCTTGAAACATGTATTTGAGACCTTCTTGGACAAGCTGATGAGCCCGACAAACTAGGTCAAGATTGTTTATATGATTGAACTGCAGAAGGGCAATTTATGATTTTAGCATAAGCAATAGTTATACACATTATGAAGGCAGTACTCTGGGATCAACAAGATACATTCGCTTATTTACCTCTGATGTAACCCTAGATCCAAAAAGCCAACCTGCACCTCGTGGACTGACTGCCCATGTTTCAATCTCTTCTGGGTCACTCCACATGAGATCACAGAATGGCCCTTCATGGGGGATCTCACAATTTCGCTCAATGACCCTCATCTGTAACAGGAAAAATGAAAAAGCGAAGAGTAAACTGTAAACATCAAGTCAGGTTTTAACTCATCAAGTCAGGTTTTAACTCATAGGAGACTGAAGACCCATGCACAAAAGAAGAAATAAGGAAGCAGAATGATTGAGGAAATGATGTGGGATCAAATAATTCAACACAAAATAGGACTTACTCAGATTATAAAAGGAAAATCAGGATGTCAAATATTATCTCAAATAACTATGAAACACAATTTTGTGTGGGATGAAACTGTGAAATGCATTGGACAAGACAATATGCTGAATGGATCAAGATGAGGTCTTCTCCAAAAAGAGAAGATATCAGATATATGATATTTAGCAACACATCTGGTGAAAGAATGTTGGGAAAAAAAAAGATAATCAAATCCTAGCTATCTCATGTACTGCAAACTCCTTTTTCAAAACCATACAAGCATTTGTTCTTTTATCTTTTCATTCTTCTATATTTTAAGAAACACATGGGGCTGGGGCTGAGGTGGGAGAAGGCATGCAGAGTACTCATTGTTTGGAATTATTTTGAAAATTAGTCTGGTCAAAGCAAATGCCGGTCAGTTGTAACGCCAACTTCTAAGCTTCAAAACTAACTGCTAATGAGGAGGCGCAAACCTGATCAACTGTTCGGACATCAGGAGAGAGACCTCCATGTACACAAAGCACCTGAAACTCGAAACAGAACAGAAATACATCCATAGTTAAACAAAGAAAGGAGATTGGCAGACTGAGATTGAATCAATTGCTTTATGTGTGAGAAAGGGAAGAGGAATACTGTTCCATCTATGATTGCCGAGAGGGTTAGGTAGTCAAAAACGTCAGTGCAATACCGCCAGGCATTGGCATTTCCATACTTTCTCTGGCACTCATCATAAAAACCATATACCTAAAGAAGATGCATACCAAAAGTCAGCAAATATAACCTGGCATACTAACTTAATGAGTTGCTTCTAAAATTCATTTGAAGAGCTCAGAAGAGAAATATGAGACATACAGATGTTCAACTTAAGTTGAGACCTTGACATGAAAGGCATAAAATAGTAGTATTTGAAGTAGCAGATGCAAGATGGCAAAACTTAAACCGACAAACAGACCTACCTAGCAATTATTCATGAGTATTGTTGTCGAAGCATAACAGTTGCTTGATCCATTTTCAACTTAAAGTCAAAGTGACTTAATCTAATTCCAGACCACGGATGGGAACCACCATCCCCATCAAGGCATTCCATTACGTAAGGTAAGAAATAATTGCTTGTCATGCAAATGAACTGCAAGTACTCTGAAAAGGGAGATGATTAAAGAGAACTGGTAAAATTAATCACAGTTTTCAGCCATCATTATCTTTAAAATGGAGATATTAACTGGAGAAACTACTTAAGAAGATGAGGACTTGAAGATCGTTGAGTATCTTTCCTCAAATTATTCCCGCGTAAGGTGTGAAGAATTTTGTGTTGGCATGACCAAATGTTAAATCTTTCAGACCAGAATGCACTAAGTGTGTCTTTCTTAAAACACAGGTAGGCATCAACCAGATGGAAAGATTATATCAATTCAGTTCTCTGCCAAATCGAATTTATAGAGGCCCAATTTACACAATTTGAGGAAATCCAATAACTCAATGCAGAAAAAGTATAACACATATGACTGATAGTTTGAAAAACAGATGATACTAACAATTATCATCATCATCATCAAGACCTTATCCCAATTAGGGGTTGGTCGCATGAATCTTGTTCCTCCATTCCCCTCTATTAAGTGTCATGGCTTCATTTAGTCCCAAAGTGTTTAAATCTTTTCTCACCACTTCTATCCACGTTCTTTTAGACCGTCCCCTTGACCTTTTAAAACCTTTGACTTGGATCACCTCACTCCTTCTAACTGGTGCCGTTTTTTTGTCTTCATTGGACATATCCAAACCATCTAAGTCTAATCTCCATCATCTTATTACCTATTAGTGCTACCCCCAAGTTTTATCTAATGTTTTCATTTCTAATTCTATCATTTCTTGTCTTGCCACCCATCCATCTCAACATTTGCCTTTCGGCAACGCTCATCCTCTATACATGTTGTTCCTTAACTGCTCAACACTCTGATCTATGGTGCATATCCACCCTTACAACCATCCTATAGAATTTTACCTTTGGTTCGAGTAGCACCCTCCAATCACACAAAACTCCACAGGCCCATGTCCATATGTTCTAACCTGCTTGGATTCCCTAGGTAACCACCCTCTCAATCTCTCTGCTCTCATGAATTATCGATGCCAAGTATCGAAAGTGTTCTTTTAGGGGGACTTCTTGGTTATCAATCTTTACTAGTACTCCACTTTCACTCCTCCCCTTACTTAAATTACATTTCATATGCTCTATCTTAGTTTAGCAAATTTTAATTCCTTTAGATTCTAATGCATCTCTCTATAACTGTAGCTTTATGTTTATGCCCTCCCATGTCTTATTGATTAAAACTACATCATTATCAAATAACATGCACCATGGAATCTCCTTGTACAAATGTTTTGTTAACTCATCCATAAACAACATGAAAAAGGTACAACTTAATGTCAATCCTTGGTGCACTCCTATTGTGATAGGAAAATCACTTGGTCTCTCTGCTACTGGTCCTAAAGTTTGTTACTCCTCCCTCATACATATCTTAATTATGTTTATATATCCTTTTGAAACCCCTTTCTCACCCAACACCCACCATATTAACTCTCTAGATACCCTATCACAAGCTTTTCTTAAGTCAATAAAGACCATGTGGAGGTCCTTCCTCGTCTCCCTATATTTCTCTCTCAATGGTCTAAGCAGAAAAATAGCTTCCACAGTAGACCTCACAGGCATAAAACCAAACTGGTTTTCCTATACACTTATCTCATGTTGTAGCCTCTTCTCCATCTCTCTTTCAAAAAGTTTCGTGGTATGGCTCATAAGTTTGATCCCTCAATAATTAATGCAACTTTGTATGTCTATTTTATTCTTATAAATCGGTATAATAGAGCTTGACATTTTCTTTGATTTTATAATCTTGTTAAACAACTTTGCAAACCAAACTGCTCCAATATCTCCCATATACTTATAAACCGCTACTTGTATACCATCAGATCCCAAGGCCTTTCATGATTTCATCTTTTTCAAGGCCCCTTTCACTTTAGGTATTCCAATCTTACGGCCATATCTATAATGTCCAACACTACTTTGGGTTTATAGTACTTTCAATTTATATTCTCAGGATAATTGTTATTAGCAATTTTTGAAAGTAACTTTCCCATCTTCTTCTGATCTCGTCATCTTTGACTAATATCCTTTGGTCATCAATTCTAATACACTTAATGTGGTCTAGTCTTTACTCTTCTTTTCTCATACTTTTGCGAGTTTAAACAAATCTTTCTCACCTTCTCTTAATCCTAATCTATTATAAAGATCATAATATGCCTTAAGTTTAGCCTTATTTATTATTCTCTTAACTACCGTTTTAACATTCTTATATTGCTCAAAGTTTTCGTTATTTTGTCCTCTATCATGCTTTAAAACACACCTATTTTTCTTTAATATATTTTTGTACTTTTTCACTCCACCACCAAGTTTCCTGTGTTGGCTGCCTTTTACATTTAGATACTCCTAATACATCTTTTGCCACTTTCTTAATGGACATAGCGATATTAGTTCACATGGTGTTTACTTTTGTATCATTATTCCATTTTCTTTCCACTATCAACTTGTTTGTAAATGATGTCATCTTCTCTCCTTTTAAAGTCTACCACTTAGCTTTTGGACACCTATTAAGTTCATTTCCTTTCTTCCATACTTTAATATAGATATCCATAACAATTATAAGGCAGCAAATTATTTGATATTCAAGATAAAACACGAGCCTGAGAAATGGCATAATAAATGTCAAGTAGAATATATAGAGCAGTTCCAAAATCAGAAGAAAATACTTGACCAATAATAAAAGCAATACTCACTGCTATTGCGTGGGATACAAGCATACCTGTGTTAATTGCCTACTTTCATGATTTCCACGCAAAAGAGTTATGTTTGCTGGGTATCTAATAACAGAAGAAAAATCCAATGATTGAGCACAAAATGAAAGTACTTAATTTAGATGTTCAAGCAAACGAATTAACAATGCATGAATGAAGAAAAAATTAAAGATTTCAATAAGCCCACAAAATACCAGGCTTTTGGGTTTTTTCCATTTATCTAAATTATGAAAAGATCACACAACCAATGAAGTGACGATGAAAGAACAAAATGTCGCAAAACCACAAGAATGTGGTGAATACTCCTCAAGACTACTAACTAGGTCACTGTCATTGACAGCAACATCAAAGGAAAGAAAGTGAAGATAGCAAAGAGATAAACTGATGAAATATTGAATTTGACAACAAGGGCACAGAGAATGGTTAGTGCTTGTGCATGAATGTTCTGGCCTGTGGCCAAATCACTATCCAAGAGCAGTATAGAGGTTGGTTTCAACATCCGATTGAACAAGTTTCCTTTATCAAAGAAGATCATCTATATTGGATGGTCAAGAAGTTCATATATGGGAGATTAAGCATGCAATGCAGGATCAATGAAATACGCCTACCTTGCTTTAAGAAGCAAAAGGATTGTGAACACTTCTAGACTGTTGTATCCACGATCAACAAAATCTCCCTGTCATTTGAATAATTTGAAATCAGTGACAACATGGCCATCAGGTGAGATCCATCAGAATTGAACAAAAAGTTACAAGTGATCACTGAAGCATAAAACATTCACCATAAAAATATAATTTGTCTCTGGAACATGACCTCCCGTCTGAAAGAGTTTCATTAGATCATGGAACTGCCCATGAATGTCACCACAAACAGTCACAGGGCTATTGACTGGCTGAACATTTGACTCCTCAATGAGAATCTCCTTCACCTGACAGGTTTAAGATCAGAAATCAACAAATGGAAGTGATAACCCCAGTTTCAGACATGAAAAGAAGAGGTAAAAGGGACTTGTCATAGTTGAAAAACAACATGGTCAGAACATGATAGCGCATGAGATCAATATAAATGAGACTTGTAATGTCAATGTGCACAGGTTCAAGGAAATTCAAGTGGAGTATCTTGAGAGACCAGCAGAAGCAAGTGTTTAAGGAAAACCAACTTCTGCAAATATTAGGGGATCACTGGAAGTACAGGAGCTGGATAGTATTCAGATGCGGATCACTGAGATACTAAAGAGGCCAGATCCATGCTTGGTGTTGCTGTCAGTGGTCTTCACTGCTTATTCTGTTCTCTGTTGATGCACTTGTGAAGATTCAATACTATAGCCCATGAAAACCATGTTTTCTTTCCCACTTTTCAGTAGCTAGTGCATTTGTTAAGAAAGAAAATAACAGAAAAACAAGACACAACCAACATCCAACAAGCTGGAAAAAATAATAAGCTACAGTTGAACAAAACTAGACATGAGAACACCTGTTTCTGATAAATCTACTCCAACCCAACTCCTCAGCCAACTTCATTTGCAGCACAAAGGATGTGGGGAAGGCTCATGTGGGAGCATAAGTTCTCTTAATATAAGTGATAAAGCTGCATGTTTGAGAGTTTTGCCTTGGAACCAAAGGCCAGTGGAGCTAACAGGTTCTCTAGGGGTTTGAATTTTCTTCTTCACTAAGAGATAATTGCCCTAGTATTTTAGAGGTCAAACCAATTAATCCTCGTTCTTACAAAAAATATTGGTTGGAATTAGTTCAATTAAATAATGTTGTGCAATAATATGGGAGATACTAGAGTAAGTTGGTTGACAAAGTTGTTTAACAAGATTGCAAAATCAAAGAAAATGCTAGATGAATGGAGGAAGAGCTCTATTGTGTCAACTTATAAGAATAAAGGAGACATCAGAGTTACACAAGGAATCAAACTTATGAGTCATACCATGAAACTTCATGAAAGATGATTAAGAAGAGGCTACGGCATGAGATGAGCGTATTGGTGTAATATCCTCAATTTTAATTCTAAATTAGTGATAAAATAAAATAAATTAAAAAATTTCTGTATAGAATTTGGTCCTGGAAACTTGGAAACTAGAAAGTACACGTTGATAGAATTCCAACGCCATAAAGAACGCAAAAAACGGAGCTCAAACAAAGAAGTTATGAGCCGTTGAAGTTATAAGGGCATTTTAGTAAATTGGCAGCGCCCGAAATAGAGGGGGCAGTTTTGACAACAGCACCCCTTTCCACCTTACCTTATTAGATCTGACGATTTTGCTAGAGAAATCGTCAAAGGGAAGGTGTAAAAAGGGAAGAGTTTCACTCCTTCCCAAACACAATCCTTCCCCCAATCTGCTACTCAGTCATCTTCTCCATCTCCTCCATTGCACCATTTTCCTTAAAACCCTAACCTCTGGAAAAAATCAGATTTTTGCGGCAAATAGGGCTCTGGCAACATCAATAAACACCCAGCAAATTGAGGTAAGCTCTAATCCCCTAAACTCCATATTATATGTGTGTATATAGATTAATAGCATGAATGGAAGTTGGGGAAAAACGTGGTTTTTCTTGGAACATGTACATGCTATTGTTGGAGCGTCAATAAGCGTATAAAACATCGTTTAACCAAATATAGGACCGTCCATCTAGTGCATAAGGGAACCACAAACAAACCCTTTAAGTTTGAGGGAAATCCGACAGTGGACAACGTCAGAAATAGTGAAGAACAGTATGTAGGAAAATTTTACGAATATGGGAAAAATTGAGTAAAAACCTTAGTTTTTGCAAAATCAAACGAAAGGAGTGTTGAAAATGGAAAATACATGAAATTCTAAGCAAAATGGTAAAAACATGGCGTGATTTGGACACTTGTTGGGTCACCGGCGACAACCGGACTCCAATCGTCTTCCCCTGCGCTGGTTTTCGCGTCCCGCCAGTGTAACCCGATGTAAATCAGAGCCGCTGGTGTAAACTGAGCGCCGGTATAACCCGGTGTAAACCAAGGCCGCTGGTGTAACCCAGTGTAAATGGGGCGCTGGTGTAAACCGATGTAAACTGGGGCATCGGTGTAAATCGGTGCACCGCTTAACCCCCTATTAGTATTTTCACAAAAAACTTGATTTTGAGAGCTACAGAGGTCTAAATAGCGATCCGAAAAAAGTGTTACGACCATATTGACAACGCAGCCCTAGATTTAACTTAAAAACTTATAATTGACCACTTTTAATGTAGAAAATTTTTAAGATAGTATTGAGGTATTGACAGGTACATCTAAACGTATAAGATAAAAAAGTTATAAGCTTGAACAGAGTAATCTCACATTGAGGTAAGTGAAGACAATTAATGTTTTATTTTGATTTTTAAAACCCTGCATCTATCACAGCATTATGATTGATTGTGATTTACATGGCACTTATTATTAGTCGCTGATTTTGTGAGATTTAGAGCTTTATACTACAATTGTTACTTGATTTCAATCATGTATCGAATGGTTTTATGATCCGATGATTTTATGAGAATGATATGATCTATTTATGCTAAATTAGAAATTTCCTTTCTTTATTTCATCACTGAAATGGATGGGTTTCCATAAGAAAGAAAAGTAGAGGTTGGTGGCTGGTCCTTTTAGAGGCTAACCCCAAGATGAAGGGTACGCCTTGAAGATTGCGAGCCACAAGTGCTCCTTGGTTTTTTACATGTTTCCGTGTTTTGAGTTTTATGACGGGTGCTTTCACCCGGTGGACATCATGCTAGGAGGGAGAGGGCCGGCCACCCCACTTCTGAGATTTGTGATATGATGAGATTGTGATGTGATAGACACCTGCCCGTAAATGGCATTCGGTATGAGTTTGGTAACATAGATAGTCCATACTACCGGTCCGAGCCTTTCCATGAGGACGGACGTTAAGTCTCCCGTTATGGTGTCAACGGGGAGCGGCGGTGGTTGAGATTTTGAAGGGTTGCCACTGCGGCATGACAATCCATATTCTTCTTCTGTGTGCTTGCATGATGAGCATGGAGATGGGATTGTATGCCTGGGTATGACGACACTTAGAGATTTCGATATGAGTACTCATGATCAGTGATACGAGTGTATGCGACGCTCATGAAACCATGTATTTTAGGGTGCTCTGTTATTATAGTATGCTCATTTACATAGATCATATCATATTTTAAATTAGTGAGATGAATGTTTTATCATACTCGATAATTTGATACTATGTTAGCATGGCTTATAATTATTTTAATTCCATAGATGATAGATCTTTTTATTATGTTGCAACTGTTATTTATTTATTCCATCTTTATTACATTAATTGTCTATATACCTACACAAGCAATAGCTTGCTGAGGCATTACTTTGTTTCGCAATGCCTTAGATTTCGAGCGCGACAGCAGGAAAGGCAAGATCGTTGAGAAACCGTGATAGCAGTGGAAGATTCCTTTACTTGATTTGATAGACAGTGATATGAGTTAATAAACAGGACTACCATTTGATTTTCTTTAGGGACTGTATACTTTTATATTATGAATTTGATTAAGATGGTTATACATATGATGGACATTTAATGGGGATGTTATGATAGATAGACCCTGAGCCATATTCTGATAATGTCTTGGATATTTATTGTTTTGAAAATAAAGGTGCTGATGCATTTAACGTTGGTAGACATGTATTGTTTTCAAATCTATTATCACAAAATTATGTTATGTTTTAAATTAAAATTATGATGTTTTGGAAACAGAAAATAACACCCGGAGGTTTCAAGAAATGTTTTAGTAAAATAATTAATAAAATCTTTTTAACATGGGATCCCGAATGCAATTATTATTATTATTATTATTATTATATATAATGTTATAAAAAACCCGAGGTGTTACAATTGGAGACTAGTTTGGTTTCATACCTAAGAGGTCTACCATGCAAGCTATTTTCTTGCTTAGACAATTGATAGAGAAATATAAGGAGATGAGGAAAAAGCTCCACATGGTCTTTATTGCCTTAGAAAAAGCTTATGACAAAGTACCTAGAGAGTTAATATGGTGGTTGTTGGGCAAGAAAAGAGTTTCACGGGGGCATATAGACATAATTAAGGATATGCATTATAAAGTAGTAACAAATGTTAAGACCACTAGTGGAGAGACCAGTGATTTTTGCAGCACTATAAGATTGTACCAAGGATTAGCATTAAGCCCATGCCTTTTCACGTTGTTAATGGATAAGTTAAAAAAACATCTGCACGAGGAGATTCCATGATGCATGTCATTTGTAGATGATATAATTTTTGTTGATAAGACATGGGAAGTTACAAACACAAAGTTAAAGTTATGGAGAGATGCATTAGCATATAAATGATTTAAAATTAGCCAAATTAATATGCAGCATGTGGAATGCAATTTTAGCAAGGAGAGAAGCAGGAGTGAAATACCAGTAAAAATTGATAACCAAGAAGTTCCTCTAAAAGAATACTTCTGATACTTGAGATCGATAATTCATGAAAGTGGAGAGATTAAGAAGGGGGTACCCAAAGAATCCAAGCAAGTTGGAACAAATGGTGATGCGCTTCTGGAGTTTTGTGTGATTGGCAAGTGTCACTCAAACTGAAAGGAAAATTCTATAGGACGGCTACAAGGTTGGCCATACTTTATGGATCAAAGTGTTAGGTAATTAAGGAACAACACTTACATAGGATAAGCATCGCCGAAATGCAAAGGTTGGGATGGATGAGTAGTAAGACAAAAAAGGATAGAATTAGAAATGAAAAAAATCAAAGTAGACTTAGGAGTAGCACCAATAGATAACAAGATGAGGGCGATTAGAATTAAATGGTTTGAACATGTCTAACAGAGACAAAAAACGGCATTGATTAAAAGGAGTAAGGTAATCCAAGTTGAATGTTCTAAAAGGGCAAGGGAAAGATCCAAAAGAACTTGGATAAAAGTGGTGAGAAAAGATTTAAAAACTTTAGGACTAAATGAAACCATGACACAATAGAGAGAAATAGAAGAACAAGATTATGCAATTGACCCCTAACCGAGATGAGGTCTTGATGGTGATAATGAGATAAGATGGAATACTTATTGTCAAAAAGTTTGGTAAAGCAACTTTTTTCTAATGATGGAGACATAATCAAGAGCTATTGCACATGTAAGGTCCAACTCCAGAACACAGCCCATGGATGTCTTTTATTATGTAAGGAGTTCCCAAAAAAAATAATACATTAAGAAGTGACACCCTTCTAGAGCTACTTACTCATCCAATTTGTGCACCTATTGGATAAAATTGAATTTAATTCCATTTTCTTTTCCTTCTTTTCTTGCATCAATCTACGTACTTACCTTTCTACCGCCATAAACTATTCATTTCCCCCAAAGGGCAATGATCTTTCTAGTCTAAGGAGTTAGTAGCCTTTTCTTTCTGTTTTGTATACGTTGTTACTTTTGGTAATAGTGAAGAACTCATATTTTTCTTTTCTTTTTGGAGCGGTATGGAACTCACATTCTCTATACATCTTTAGTTTTCCTCCATGTTATTGTGCAGCCAATCACGAACACGGACCATGCTGAAACCAGCCGAACAGCTAAACATATCCATTTATACACATCAAAGTGCTAGACGTGCAGAATGAAGCAATTCCTTCCTTACGAATGCTCAACCCAAAAGAAATCCTTATTTTCTCCGTCTGTAATAATCTAGGCATTGACCTCCTTGTATTTTAGTTACTAGAACGCGCAACATCTCATTGCCAATTACAGCAAAAGCTAAACCACCGATATTCACAGAAAATACTTCTTTTATTAAGCTTGACCTCTCACACTCTTGATTCAAATGAAAAATGCATCTCCACAAAAAGTAAGATATCCAACAATTCCGATTTCGAGAAAAACGTAGAACCTCCAACACAACCACATCAAAACCCAAAGCCAATGAAATTTTTTCCACCCACAATAACAGCAAGAATCCATAAAATATTAGGGAAAAAGATTAACTTTAAAGAAGAATCGATTCACAAAAATCCTAAGTTGGTCAAATGAACACCCACACCCCTAACTAAAAAAGAGATGCCCTAAAATACAAACGAAAATGGGAAAGCCCAATAAATGAGGAGAGAGAAAGCTCACGTATTCACAGAGAAGCTGAACCTCGTCCTCCATTAAATGGTGACCTTCTTTCACCTTCGAAATCCACAGATCCAGATCCATTGCAGAAGCAGCGTACATCTGCAACTCGAGAGAGAGATGGGATTTTGAAAATTGAGGAAGAGCGAAATGGAAAAGGAGGCAGCAACAGGTATAAAATAGTCAGAAAAGTTTGGCTGTAGACGGCACCTTATAGGCCGCAGCCTTGTTCGGCTCGTCGACGGCGAAAGTAGTCAGAGAAAGGGAATTATGGGTCAAAATGACGAAAACACCCTCTTGGACGTCTATAAGCAATTCACATTCAACCAGATCATCTGCTAATGTTTTCTTCACAAGCTTATGCAGACCATTCATCCGATAGTCCTTGCACATCGTGACCGTATGATTAGAAAACTCACACTTGCTAGACAATTTCAATTGTTCGATGTACAATTTCAATACCTAGTAGCTTATCTTGTTAGGATCTAGGAGTCTCAATGGACACTGCAATTTAGGCATGTTTTATGAAGGTTTATACCGTTCATCTTGTAAAAAGACATGCCAATTGAATAATTTTAACTAATTATTGGAATCCATGTTCTTGAATTTTCGTTATAAATAACATATGCTACATGCTATGATCATGCAATGAGCATGATTTTTTGGAGCTAGCCCATCCAAGAGTCGACAACAAGATGAACGGTATAGATCTTCCATAAAATATGCCTAGATTGGAGTCTTCTATTTACTATGAGATACGAGTCTCACATCACATTCATCAAGGTAACAAATATTCCAACTACCAATCACTAGGCAAACCAATGTTTACAAAAATTATAGCAAATTTAATGTTTTAATCATCCTTATATAACTAGAAAATAGAGATATGCTTTAGACACCCGAGCAAGAGAATAAGTGAGGAAGGCGAAATGGACACGATCAGAGGAAATAAAATTATAATAGCTAATTTTTAGGAGCAAAAATGGTAGAAAAAGAGAGACAAAGACAAATCTTACTTGGGGCATACCTTTACACCAAAATATTTATATATATATATATATATATATATATATATATATATATAGAGAGAGAGAGAGAGAGAGAGAGAGAGAGAGAGAGAGAGAGATCCTAAACTAATCACACTATGAGGTGCAAACTAACAATCACCTACGTATGTGTTATTCGACTCATTCGTAGCGCTGCTCCAGATTTAAACTAGTAAAATAGCAGGCAAAGTTGTGTGTATGGAAATCACTTATTGTTTTCACATATATTCATGTGATTTTGGACTCTGTCTGTATGCTTTAAGATTGTTCCATGTAAATAAGCAGTTGAATTCTGTGAAATAGACGAGTCATACTTGTTCGTTAGGCAAGGACTTACTTGGACACCTGAATATGTTATTGACCGCAACGGAATTGTAGAATCATCCACAAGAAGATAAAATTATGTTTAATTGCACAAGATTCGTTGTCATGCCATGATGAGATCTCAGATAAATAAGGCAAGACTGAGAGTGGATTTTGCTCTTCTGCTACGTCACCTCTCTAGTAGCTAATTTGGAAACAAGATTTGCCATGATATATTATTCATTTGCTTTTCAGCTGGTAAGATACATGCTGATTGACTAAAATGTGGTCATAATTTGTAGAGAGAAATAAATATGAGTGAGTGAAAGTAAAATTGCTATCCACTCTGATGATACATCCTATTAGAAAATGCAATCACAACAAGAGAGAGAGATGAAAATACACACACACTATAGTTAAGGTTAGGAGAAGTGGGGATAAAATGATGCTAAAAAGGAAATAGAGCCATGCATTTGCTCGTTTATGGTCAATAACCACAAGATACATTAAATATTACCACAGGAGATAGCTTATGTTTACCAGATGGGTAAGGGATGATCCCTTGAGGATTGTCACCTTTCAGTGAATGAAAAAGGTAATTTTCCTTTTTCTCCACTACTACCCACATAATATACTGCCATTCATTCCATTTTTCTTTAGTTATCTCTTGCCTAATCACTCTGGTTGTGGTCCTTATCTTTTTAGTGATGGTACTAAGGAGTAAATTTTTATTTTTATTTTTGTGATGAGTTCAGGGTAGACTGGAGCCACTACAACCGCATGTGAAGAAGAACAAGTGTGGGCTAGGTGCTGACAAAATAAAGAAAAGTACGCAGAAGTACCATCCCAAGAAAAGAACGAAGATGTAAGCTTTTGTGACCTCGTAATCTTAGTTTCACAGCCAAACATTGCAAAATTTTACTAAAAGGGCAGTTCAGTGCACAAAGCTCCTGCATATGCGGGTTCCGAGCAAGGGGCAGACTACAACGGTCTATAGTACAGACTCCTACTTTATATTTTTGCAAGAGGCTGTTTCCATGCCTTCAAGCCATGACCTCAAGGTCACACGAAGACAAAATTCTTCTGCAACTCATTTTTTCTCCAAAAGGAAATAATAGATTCTTAAGTTTTTAGCATTGCAAAATGTTAGCAGCTTTCCCTTGAGCATATGCAGTAGTTGAATACTTTTTGGGTCATCATATTTTGGAGAAGTTAACAAAATTGCAGGTTATTTACTTGAATCTCTTTAATAAAACTCAGTCCTTACTTAAGTTATAGTTCGTACCTTCTGATTATTTTGTTGTGTTTGTTATACCTTGAATCCAGCATTTACAGGTAAAACCATAAACCTTTTCAACATCTCTTTTGCTAAGTTTTTCTGATGGGAAACAAATTTCTGTAGTTCTGAGACCATGCAGAATAAAATGTAAATAAAATAGCATAATGGGCAACAAAGACCTGCGACACCTTTGATTCCATAAGTAAACTACTCTAATGGTCAACTGGAGGAAAACCAGATTGCTTTAGAGAATTTCATCCATGTTTCAAGTAACATATGCTGATAAAAAAAATGGCGTAATTGTCAAAAAGAGTCAACTTGGCTTGCTTGGCCAGTACAGAGGTGTCATCAGTGCTAGTGGTTCGGTATGGAAAATCTTGAGCCCGGACCAAAAACCAGCAGTGGACCAAAGGAGCTGCCTTGGGTGTCACTGTGGACAAGTGGCAAGTGAGTTCCAAAGCTGTTGCAGGAGGAAAAATTGGATGGCTTTACTACAACCAGGATTATGATAAACTATTTGATTTATATTAGATGACTGCTTTGTCTTAGTTCCATGCTTTCTCCTGCAAGTTTCAAACTCACTAAGAAACACCTTATGAAAACTCAGTTGGAATAATTAGGAATGCAAACAATTTGGGATGGAGTTATTATTGAGTGCGATTCTATGAGTTATTATTGAGTGCGATTCTACAATTTGTGAAAAGATGCATTTCTTTCAAATGTCACAGATTAACTGAATGGACTTGTGAGACTTGCTATTTTATGCTTTAGTAACATTTTCATATGTTGTTCACTAATTCTTGAAACATGTTAAAAAGCTTTACTTACAGTACCTTATTGCTTTTATGATTCAGGATCAAGCTAAATTTAAAAAGAAACCCAAGACTCTTTCCAAGAGGATAAGAAAGATGCAAGAGCAAGAGAAGGGATTTGAAGAGCTTTCTTCGGGGAGTTCTAGCCTGAAAATGTTTGAAGATCCAAGTTCCACCACCTAGACAGGATGACATTTGCTTGGATGGTTCCAGGATTTAATACAAGTATACTGGAACCTGTTTTCTCTTCTAAGTTTGCAATATGATGTGTAAGTCAAATTTTAACTTCTGTTTGTTATGTACAAGAAAGTTTCACATTTTGAACTGATGAAAAGAGGAAAGAGCAGTCTTCAAAATTGCACAGGAATGGTTTTTATATAATTCGAGAATGGGTTTATGGGTCCTTCCTATTTTTTGGTGGATAATTATGAAGTTGTTTTTGTTGAGATGTGCAACTCTGATGCCAAAATGTTGAGCTTTGCTACCATCTGTTGTGTGCAATAACGTGAAACAACATACATACAAAAAGAGAAACATCCGAAGCCAAAATATTGTGGGACCCTGAGATGAGAAGAATCATCCGAAGTAAAGATGTAATATTTTGAGAGAATCAGTTCTACAAAGAACCAAGGAAAGCTAAAGACATCAGTACTCTAGATCTAGTGCCAGACTCAGCACCCATACAAGTTGACTCAGAAGCTAAACCAATGGCAGAGGAATTTGAGTAGGGGGAGCATCAGTCCCTTGTACCAGAAGATATTGGAACATCAGATAATGAATTGTCTCCTTTGCTAGAAACAGAAGCTCAGCCAAAGATGTTAACAAGAGGACGTATTTTAATTCCATCTCAAAAATATCTAGAATCAGAATATATCATGCTCACAATGAGAGGGAACTAGAGAATTTTTAGCAAGCCCTGATACATGCAGATAAGGGCAAATGGGTGCAAGCTATGTAAGAAGAAATTAGCTTATTAAAGAAAAATCATACTTATGAGCTAGTGACACTTCCTAAGGAGAAAAGAGCACTAAAGAACAAGTAGGTCTCCAAGGTGAAAAGAAGAGGCAATCGAGAGGTGACAGAAGAACAGATGTTAAAGCTAAAAAAGATTCACATAGATGAGAATCCTATAGATATGATAACTAAAGTGATAACCTATAAGAAATTATTGTTATGTAAGAACATATCAGGTACGAACTCAAGCTAGTGGAGTATAGCATGAGGATGGAGGGGGAGAATTGCTGATGTCCATCCTCATGTTAGCAGGAATTCTTTAAAAGATTCATGGGAGAATTGCTGATGTCCTGCTAATGTTCATCCTCATGTAAGTAGGAATTCTCCAGAAGATTCTTCTAAAAAAAAGAAGTCTCTTAGAATTAGACAATTCAATTTTGATTAGGAATTCTAAGAAGATAAGGCTTATCAAGATAGAGTTTGTATTCATGTTGAATACATCTAGCTCTCCTCTGATATCTATAAATAGGGTTTAAAGGCATAAGCTAAAAATGGCTTCGGTTGTAATGTTCTCTCTATAGTGAAATGTTTCCTCTATCCTCTCGTGGATGTAGGCCAGCCTAGGCATGCATCTGACTCTCTCCACAATGGTCCGATTCATTCTTTCAACTACTTCATTGTGCTGTGGGGTACGTGGAACTGTCTTCTTGTGTCAAATACCGCATATTGTGCAGTATGGTCTGAACTCTTTTGAGGTATATTCTCCTCCATTGTCTGTTATGAGACACTTGAGTTTCTTTCTAGTTTGCCGCTCCACCATTGTGTGGAATCTTTTGAAGCATTCAAATACCTGTTCTTTATTCTTTACAAAATATACTCATACCCTTCTAGATGCATCATCTATAAAAGGTTACAAAATATTTGTTCTCACCTAGTGACTCTACTTCCATGGGACCACTTACATTTGAGTACACCAAACTTAAGATTTCATTTCTTTTATTGCTAGAAGATGAGAAAGCAACCCTATGTTGCTTGCCAAATAAATAGTAATTACATGGATTAAGAGATATACCTTTGGCCAGTTTGATGAGCTGATTCTTTGCAAGTGTGAACAAACCTTTCTCTCCCATGTGGTCGAGTCTTTTATGCCAAAGGTTTGGTGATCCTTCATGCTCCATTGTGTTAAGACTGTCTCTGGATGTTCTTGTGTGGGTCTTGTACAAAGTGTTGCATATGTGCCCTTTTGCTACGATCATAGCGCCTTTCATTAGTTTTCAAGTACTATTGCCAAAGTAGTTGATATAGCCTTGTCTATCAAGGGCTAGGACTGAGATCAAGTTCAATCTAAGTTCTTCTATATGTCGTACCTCCTTGAGTACTACTGTGTAGCCAATATTTGTCTTTATCTGCACATCACCGATCCCAATTATTTTTGAAGAGCTATTATTCCCATCTTAACAATGCCAAAGTCTCATTCTTTGTAGGCGATGAAGAAGTCCTTATAAGGAGGGGATAATATCACACTATTGGAACCCCGCTCTGTTACAAATGGTATCAGAGCCAGTTCCCTCGTGATGGAGCAGGTTAGCTACATGCGTGGACACATGTCCCTAAAGGGGGAAAGGTGAACCCGCAGGTGTTCGCCAAGATGGATTGAGGGTGGGCCAAGATGGCTTGAGGGGGATACCCCAAAATAATCTGAGGTCAAGGCCTAAGATAGTCTGATAAGTTGAGGAACCCAAAGAGGACAATATTGTATTCGTTGCGTCACTCTGATACACGGAACAACGCATTTTCTCTGGGAAACCGGGGAAGAACAAAACCGTGCGAGCTACGCCCAGAGCGGACAATATCACACTGTTGAAACCCTAATCTGTTACAAATGGTATCAGAGCCAGTTCCCTCGTGATGGGGTGGGCTAGCCGCACTCGTGGACGCGTGTCCCTAAAGGGGGAAAGGTGAACCCACAGGTGTTTGCCAAGATGGCTTGAGGGGAATGCCCCAAGATAGTTTGAGGTCAAGGCCCAAGATAGTCTGAGGGAACAAGGGCGGGGAGGTACTGAGAGTTAGTCCTACATTGCCTGGGGAGGGAGATCTGGGCTAGTTATATGAGTCCGGTTGCTCTAACAGTTGTGACGCATTTTAAACCCGTGAGGCACTCTCTGCCAAAGTAGACAATATCATACTATTGGAACTTTAGTCTGTTACAATCACGGACTCTGCTTCATTCTTGATTACAGGCAGGCATGATTCTTCCTGAGAAGGGAGATCTAGGCTAGTTATATGAGTCCGGTTGGCTTTAACAGTTTTGACGCGTTTTAAACCCGTGAGGCACTCTGTGCCAAAGCGGACAATATCATACTATTGGAACCTTAGTCTGCTACAATCACCCACTCTGCTTCATTCTTGATTATAGGCAGGCATGATTCTTCCTGGGGAGGGAGATATGGATTGGTTATAAGAGTTCGGTTGGCTCTAACAGTTGTGACGTGTTTTAAACCCGTGAGGCACTCTGTGCCAGAGCAGACAATATCACATTGTTGGAACCTTGGTCTGTTACAATCACCCACTCTGCTTCATTCTTGATTACAGGCAAGCATGATTCTTCCTTTGGGGTAAGCACTGCTATGTCTTGAGCAATAGTGACTAGTGTCTCACCATTGTCCTCCTTTGGCATGCTATGTCACATCTCCCTCTTGAGCTTTCGATAGTCTTTCTTCATGTGGCCTAGAATGCCGTAGTGAAAACACTTGAACTGTCCTTTAGGTTGACTTTTTGATCTGTTGCGAGTTTGCGATCTCCCCCTTTATCTGCTCTTACTTCTCTCCTTGTGCTTGTCTCTCCCAGAGTACTTATTTTCTGTAACCAGGGCGTCTGTCTAGTCTATGTTTGCTTATTTTCGTCTAGCCTCCTCGTTGAACAGTGCGTCTTTGACCATAACTATGGTCAACTTTCCTTCTGGAGCCGAGTTGTTGAGTGAGATTACCAATGTCTCCCAACTTTCAGGTAGTGAACTTAATAGTAGCAGGGCTTGCCTTTCCTAGTTGTAATGCCACTGATCCTAGTTGATTTACTAGATTTTGAAATTCACTGGTATGTTCAGCCACAGTCATCCTGCTCCTTAGTTTGAGGTTCACAAGCCTTTTCATCAGTAAAGCCCTGTTTTGAGCAGTCTTAGCCTGATACATATTATCTAACTTTTTTCAAAGAATATAGGCATTTTCTTCTTGAGCAACGTGGTGAAATACACTGTGATCAATCCACTGTCTGATTGGACTTATGGTTTTCTTATTTATCTTTAACCAATCTTTTTTAGAAACTTTCTCAGGTCTTTTTCCCTAATCATCTAAAGGTCATGGAGATCTTTGCAGCATAAAAGATCTTTCATTCTAGGTCTCCATAGTGTATAGTTAGTGGCGTTTAATTTTATCATGCTTCCAGCCATGATATTTCCAAAACTAGTCTCCTCCATGGTTTCAAACTTTATTTTTTCCTTTTTTGAGCAGAATTGGAAAGAATGGAGTGTACAGATGAGTCCGGAATAATAAAAAACTTAGGAATAGGTACTGTTCCAGAGATACTATTTGCTTATACTATTCACCAAGTATTGTTCAACCTGGGTACTGTTCACAAGTTTGACTATTCACGAGTCAACTTAGTCTCTGTAGAACATCGGTACTGTTCATAGGGGGTGGCAATATCAGTTTTTTCAATGCGCTATTTCTGGCCACTAGGGGTTGATAGTAACAACTAAGGACCTTATTGTTTTAGACATAGTATAAAAGGTTAAGTATAGAAACCCTAACCTGAATGTTTTCCCCTTTTCTTCTCTCCTTTCCTCTCTTGCGTGACAGCAGGAATTTGTTGCTTCCTGAGGTTGAGACAACGACTTATAGCGCTGCCTCCCTTGGTTGAGGCAATGTCTTACTGCCTTTGGTGCAATGATCTCCGGCATGGATGTCTGATGGGGATCCTTTCCAACTGCACAATGTAGTGGATGGGGAGATCAGAGCTCGCAGATAAGTCTCTATCCCCTCTCCCTTATTTTTGATCTGTCAATGGGGTTTCGGTCAGTTTTTCCACCCCCTGGCTGAAACCTTAATCTTCTTCCTCTGATCCAGCTGTCGTAGCCAGTCTCCCTCTCTCTTTCTGTGTTTTTTCTGCAAGAAATCTTACAAAAAATTATTCGATATAGATTCTCCGATCTGGGTCACATGATCTGCACGCTCGATCTCCAATCTAAATGATCGGGTTTGTTCTCCTAACGATCTAGGTCGTTCGATGATCGGACAATCTAGACCCTCAAATCTAGAGTTTCCCTGCGAACTGGGCTTCTGCTCAGTTTGGATATGGATGGGCCTACCTGGGTTTGAACGTAACTTAGGCTTGGCCTGGATGGGCCTAAACTAAAACTGGGTTGCACCTGCCTGGCCTGAATTGGGACCTGGGCCGCACCTGGCCCGTGTCTGCTCCGATACTCCTGTGTTCACCAGCTTTGTTCCGGCAATCCTTGGTTTGAACCAAGCTTTGAGACCACTTATTGAGATGCGCAGCTTTGATGTCAAAATGTTGAGCTCTGCTACCAATTATTGTGTGCAATAACGTGAAACAACACACATAAAGAAAGAGAAATACAAACATAAATTTATGTGGTTCAGCCTAGTTTGGCCTACATCGACGAGAGGAGAGAAGAAATATTTCACTATAGCGAGAACATTACAACCGAAGCCATTTTTAGCCTATGCCTCTGAATCCTATTTATAGATATTAGAGGAGAGCTAGATGTATTCAACATGAATACAAACTCTATCTTGATAAGCCTCATCTTCTTAGAATTTCTAATCAAAATTGGATTGTCTAATTCTGAGAGACTTCTTTTCCTAACAGAAATCTTTTGGAGAGTTCCTGCTTACATGAGGATGAACATCGGCAGGACATCGACAATTCTCCCAGGAATCTTCTGGAGAATTCCTGCTTACATAAGGATGGACATCAGCAGTTTCTGTGGGTAAGTCCTCTTTTTTATTGATGTTGGTGAGCCATTGCTATTTGACTTTTATTCTGTTGAGTACTTCTGGAGTGTAGTTATGTTTAGGAGTGTTTACCTCTAGTTTTATTTTGGTATTCGTCCAATATGAGATTGACTGTCGTTTGTATTTCAAGAGGAACTCCAGCTCAAATGTGGATTAAAGAGTCTTTGAACTATTTGGGGAAAGGTAATTTTCTATTAGAAATTCGACATGGAAGGACTACAATTCATACTCACTTTCAGAAGTGGACAGCCCAAAACCATTCTCCATTATCTATAAGCAATTTTCTCATCCTCTGTAACAGTAATAGACTATGGTTATGGCAGGGCAGTTCAGGTAAACGATATTTGATTTTCTTTTATCTTTCTGCATTTTTGCCTTTTGTAAAAGATGTGATCTTTAACAAATGTGGTCTAACATATTTAAAGCACTGGTTTAATTGAACATTATCTTGTGAGGTGAAATATCATGACTGTATTACCCAGAGAAGCCCAACAAATTGTCTTGTATCCTCAGTGCAGCATGGAGAAGCTGGAAGTGGTTTGAAATCCTCCATCCAAACTGACTGTGAAGAATGTCGAGTACTGATCAGCACCCTTGTCAAAAGGCCCAATGTACTATTTTTTTTTTGTTTGTATAAGCGAGAGTCATGTAGAGATTCAAGAGACAGGTAATCATGTATAAATGAAGTTTTTCGAGATTTCGCTGGTATCCACTGCTAAGACAATGACTTCTTCTCTTTCAAAGGGATGATCTGACTTGAACCCTGTGCCACTGTTGATAGCTATTTGTAAATTGCAACAGCCAGTGAGAACTAATTGGAGTGTAGGCAACCATTAAACATCGGAGACAGGTTGCATGAAGTTGGTACCGTGCTGCTCTGGCTGTCTCCTGTTTTATGAGGTGTACAAAAGGTCCCTGTTTTCTGGGAGGAAAATCAGACAGTGTTCTTGATTTTATCTTCTTTGATGGGTTCATTTTTACCTTTTATTCTTTATTCATACAAAAGGCTAGAGCGTTTTCAGTCACAGCTTTGAGAAGAGCTTTGGTTTAGTTTTCCTTGTCTTACGGATTTCTATATTGAAGAGATGAATGTACTACCAAGTTTTGGACTCCAATTTATAGTTGCAAAATTATGACAGAAAAATAGTTGGTGATCATTTGACAAAAAGAAAAACAATTGGACAGGTGGCTGCTCTTGGTCGGAATTGAATTCCACAGAAAATTCAATTTCAAGGGGTAAAACACTTTGTATGAAAATTTCCTATTTGCGTGGACATCGGTATCTGCCCATTTCCTGCCAACCAAACAGGAGAAATTATGTCAATCACACGGTTGACACTAGCATCTCCATAAGGGAGTGTGATTGACACTAGTATATCCACAAGGGAAATAAATACGACGCCAAATGGTTGAGAAGATGGCGGACAATATTGTCGCTCCCATACTTCATTCATGCAACTAATGATGTTGAAGAGGACATTGCTTCTCAATGATGCTTTATTATCCCATTGAAAATATGCTAATCAGTCCAAAACATCTATTCCATTTGGCGTGACCAAGCAGAGAGGATAATGACATTTTGAACGGTGGGCATACACCTTTAGGGATCTTAAACTTGTGACCTTCATGATTGAGATTCACTCTTGCATCACTGCACCATACCTGCGCATCAGTATTGCCCTTGTCCTTGTTGATGATTCTTTTATACACAGTTATTAGCAATAATCAGTGAAATATCTGGGCAAACTTAAGGATAAGACAGTACCTGTTGAACTAAGAGTCTTTTGATCCATATGTCAAGGCATTCAGAAGCCAACACAAAACATGTACTGTTTGTGATGATGTTCAGTTAGAATTACTTGCCATAAACGAATGGTAGAACATTATACGGTTCTCCCATAAGCTTCCGATGATCCCAGTAAACGGTTTCCATTTTTATGTTAAGAGCAGTGATCTGAAGTTAAGTAGGCAATCTTCATGATCTCCAACAAAAGAGTTTACAGAAATCAACCTATTATCACGCATATTCTCTATGAAGATGCCTAATGATGTTTGCTAAAGCTTCACCAGAAACTGTGAGAAGCATTAATTAACCTTCTGCCTTTACTAAGTTTCCAAACAATAGCAGTTTCCATATTCCTATAGTGGACTATAAATACATAAAAACATTTCACTTTGTCAATAATATGCATAAGAACATTGTAGAGAATGTAAAAGCCTTGATCAGTAGTATACTTTGCTACTACTGAAGAAGATACTTTGCTAGATGAACATGTCGATGTCTCATATTCCTATACGTTGTCATCAGATGATGAAGATTTGTAGCCGGATAAACGTGTCTCGTATTTCGTTTCCTGCAGTCATAAGGAATCTCAAAGTGGTGATTCTTTTCTTGCATCTCTTTCTCCAAGTGCATTTCAGTTATCGGAATTTGACGATGAAGCACTGCCGCAAGTCAAGGGATACAATGCGGGGGCATTATTTGAGTGTGGCTTCGAACCCATAGTTTCAAGCAACTATTGCCCCTTAGTTTTGCAGTCACCAAGGAAAACTAGGGTGATTCCTTTACGCAGGATTGTAAACATTAGAATAAAGATTGTTGTGCTCATTTCTAGAGAAGGTTTAGGCTGCATTAATGGGCTCCTAAACAAGTTACAGCGTATTGATGGGCAAAAGGACGCTCTGCAATGCTGTAGGCAGGACTAAGATAAATGACACACGCCTATCGAGTGGTGAGTACGGGTTGTTGAATGATGATCATTAGGTGGTATACTTTCCTACAATGCCAGATAGATCTACTATATAAGAAACTTTATACAAACCACCCTTTGAGACCCTGCTCTCATTCCTATTTAAAGTGGCATGTTGCAAATAATTTTTACCTAAATTTTCAAACAAATCATATGCCTCATTTTTATTTTTAAGGTAAAAATGTCAGCCCCTTGTTGAGAAAGTGCAGCTCTAATACCACTGGGAATCTATTCAGATATGAAAAGATGATGAAAATACAAACACACATAAAGAGATAACACAGAAATTTTACGTAGTTCGGCCTAGATTTAGCATACGTTCGTGAGATAAGAGAAAACAATCACTAAATGAAGCAGATTACAATGGAAGAGGAGGATCACAGCCAAATCCTCACTCGACTCTACCCTCTCGCTCTGTTTCTCTCTTTAGATCCTTTGATTCCTTACACTCACCACACAGCAGCAGATTGGATCTCCCCTATATATAGGGTTTGGATGATCCGATCTATCAAGATTTGCGGTACTACAAATCTTGATGGATCTAAAAATCTGCTATCAGAATTAGACTATTTAGATTTGGCCGGTGCTGATTTTAACTTTTCCGGCACCGACTATGAAAGTTTCTAATGTGGCTGTTGTTTTCTCCTTTTGCAGGTAGCTGTTCATATGTATCTGTCAAACAGATCAACTGTTACGCGGTTGACTTCACGTGGGTATAGACCCAACAATTCCCATCCAACCCCCAACAACTCACATATACATGACGATAATTTTGCTTAGAGAGACTCTCGTAGAAATGTTACACTAATTGGCACTGCCACTTTGTAATCACTTAATGGGGACATTTTCAGAAAAAGTTCTTTCAGTCTGTCCCAACTTTTGTGAAATTATTTAGTAGGTAATTAGTTAAAAGTGGTAATTACTCTCCTCATTCCTATGAGTAAGACTGGCCAACTCAAAAGGATTATGAATCTGTACAAAGTCATCCAAATGCCTACACGGGTTTTCGTTGTTATGTCCGTAGAAAGATGATAACGTTTGAGTAATACAGGCTTAATTTTGATACGTCCATTAGCATTGGCAGACAACCTAATGTACAACAACAATGTGTACTCGTTGGGAGTATAATACTTTCTAGGTGGCTTAGGTCGAGGAGAGGAACGGGCATCAGCTCTAATAGCATTATTTCTAGTATCCTGTGCCATGGTGACAGGTATACGGGCGTTCACTGAGCCTGAAGCTGGGCTCCAATTCCCAAGGATATGTTCTGCCTTGGAATTGCCAAGTTCAAGCGTGGCCATAGAGATCTTCGGCCAACAGTAGAATGAGCGAGACAGAGGAAAGAGAATAGAAAATACTAACCAAAAAAATTTCTTCCCCAACTTGGATACCTTGTTCTTCAATCCAAACAAAGCTTTTTGTGAATAGCCTCGTTTGTATAGCAGACATTAACTTTCTCTTGGACAACCTAACACGGACAGCTTCAGTCTCCTCAACGTCACAGGACTCGTGCCTTTTGAATTTGCCAAGGAAATAGAGAAAATTAAAAAGTAGCTGTTAAAACAATGATAAAACAACTTAATAATAATAATAAAGAAATGCTAAAACACAAAAAAACCTAATGCCTGGCAGTAAAATCTCCCAAAATATTCCTAGAAACCTAAAAATGACCTTTACACCTTGAAGCTGTTCGAATTTGACCTCCAAATTGAGGCATTATGGCAAAAGATAATTTATGTAGAGCTAAAAAAGATGATCATTTTGGAATATTATGTGCACCATTCTAAGTTCTTTGTAGAAAGTTATAGCCACTTGAAGTTAATCGATATTACAAAAATAGAACTAAACCAAGAAAAACTTTGAAACAATGAAGAAAATTTTGTTAAAAATTCAATGGTTGTCATTAGCAACGGTGCAAAAAAAAATTATCTTTATTCTTTTCAAACTTTATTTTTGCCAGTATACAAGATCAATTATATTCAGGCAAGTATTAAAAGATTGTTGAACCATATAGATGGAATGGATTGTCTACCAAACTAAAAGAATTTTGATTTCAAAATTACAACTAAAACTACAACTAAAATGAAAGTAAAATAAATAAAAACTTACATGATAGATGGTAGCTTAGGAATTACGAATCAACTATAAGAATCATTCTCATGTCTCTTATGTATATGACCTAGAATCATTCTCGACCACAAACTTAAATATATCTAAAGGAGTAAATAATCATTTAGTATAAACTATCTTAACTAGCACCAATCATTTACGTACTTATGACATGAATCGTCTAATCTTAATATGATTCATCCAAAAGATCATTAACTCTCACATAAAAAGCTATTTCATGGCCATTTATTCTAAAGGACAAGTATTAGAACCAAGTTGAGCATCAACATTATGCATAATTATCATCTACAAGATGAATAACCATATATAATATTGAATTTAAATAATAACATTGTTTATTAAGAAACATCTTACCATGAAATTGTCATAGATAAAAAATTTAGAATGTAAACATAAAATATAAATGAGAGAACTTAAAAGCTCATCTTTGGCTTCTTCTAATCCCTAAGTTTCAATGTTTAGCCTTGCATAATGGATGATCCATACAACATGCTTGAAAAACTCTCCATAGGTCCTCTTTTTCTTCTCCTATTCTTCTAGGACATTTTTCTTCTCTTTTTGGTCTAAGAAGCATCAAGAATCCAATTTTTCTTAAGGTGAGGCATTTTTTACTTAAAGAGAGGGGTTAGCTTCCTCAATTAGTTAAAAGACTTGGTCGACAAGTAAGAAACTCTTCTCTTTTAAAGTTACTTGCTCGAGGAGCTTTCTTGTCTTTCCTTTTCTCCTTCAAATGCTTTTTTTTGCTTCTAAAAGCATCCCATAAACAAGGCTTCCAAATTATGTACAAAATCAGTCTCCATTAGGACCTTTTTTATTTAGTTAAACTTTTATTCTAAAAAAGGAAAGTATTTTCTTTGAAATAATAACTAAGTAGATAAGAGAAATAATAGAAAACTTGCTCATTTAGGATACCTTACAATTAGAAAAGTAGTAATGAGAAAGAAACTTTTCAAATTAGAAAATGTCCCAATTTATAAAGTTAATAAAGATGGAAAGTGTGGGCGTTTTGATCTTAAAACTCTCTTTGTTCAATCTCCACTATCTACATGAACATTTAATGCATCTTATGGGCTCAAGTTTAGATATCAATCAGACAAATCCAAAACTTATGATTAATCTTGTAATAAAATATATAAATTAGTTATTTAAGCCAAAATTAAAATATCTTATTCTTAAATGAACTAATTTTAATTTTTAATAGCCTAAAGTACTATAACTCTCAAGATTAGAAAAAAGCTATAACTAATACATAAATGATACTCATCAGTGCACCAGTATCTAAAACTACTGAAGTATACAATTTAGGTGGTAGGCACCCATTAACAATGTATGTTGATAAAACATAGACGAAAGAATTAACGGTGAAATAGAAATCAACGAAAATATTGATGGGACAACCAATGATAGGTGTCCAAATGTAATGGATAACTTCCACCAACTACTCTCTCTACCCCTTCAAGAGGTTATTTGGTACATTAGGTATTAATGGCACGTGGGTCTCCCTTTCTCCATTTTTTGAATGATCCATTCCATTCATTGAAATTACTACCTCTGAAGATCCAAGTTGTTCATGATGTTGACTTAGATGAGTTATATTATGAAATTCTTATCCATTGGATGACCCTAACTATTGCTTTCTTTGGCTATATATGGATGTTAAAGATTTCACCTATCCATTTCACAATTAAAAGCAGGATTTGTTAAGATCATCTACTAGATTAGAATTCCCAAGAAGAGCCCATCCAAATCAAGGGCAATGTTGTAAGCGGTTTAGATTTTAAGAAACTTGGACCCATTCAAAGATATAGCCATTCTTACCATTTTAGTGAGGGGCTATGAGGAAAAATAAGGGTGACTATATCACCATTCCAAAAATTATATCATGATGGTTTGAACTAAAATTTATTTTATTTTATTTTTTATAACGGATCAATTTGGATTCAACTAACACCCATCAAAATATGAAATTTAGTAATATAATAATAATCATAATCATCATCATCATCATCAAGTAAGAGCAAATTTATTTTCAATTCTTCATAGAACTTCTTCAAATCTCTATGCATTAATGCAAATTTTGAAGCCTATATTATGTTGGAAAAGGTGTTTATTAGAGGAATCTCCTTGAGATCATAAGTCATATTTGACAAACCACCTTCTATCAATCTCCTTTTAACAACTGGTATTTCCTCTTGTTACCTTAAGAGATTCTCTCTACACCTAACTTCTAATCATCACTCCGTAGGGCTATGCCAAAACCTGCTTCTCCTTATTTTACCTTAAAAAGTTGCACAATCTCAAATGTTGCAGCTTCAACTTTGTCACAACTATTCTATTAACACAACCATGATCATTCTACAATAAAACTCAGTAATTTGAAGCCCCTCATATGTGTGTGTGTGTGAAGCCTATTTTGGATGATAATAATAAACTAAACTTCTCAAACTAAAAGTGAGAACTTAAAGAAGCTTTTACTTGTTTTTTCAAGAATTAAACAGGAGATATTTGTTGATTAAACTCACTCAATCATGAGCTAAGACATCAACACACGCAATTAGATTGGATAGAATATTGATTATCTACTTTTAGGTGCAGTGGTAAATAAAATATCAAGTTACATTGAAGAAAATGTGTAATGGAGGATAAATTTTCAACCCTATCACCAAGATTGAATTCCATTGAAGCATATAAATAACCATTAACTCACCACAGAATATGTTAACAAAGCCATGCTAGTAATATGTAAATTAAGATATAATTGCTTGTTTATAGTGGATTGACAATTGTCATGGTGAGCAATTTCAAGTTATTAGTGTATCCTGAGCTCATTAAAGAAACCAAAAGGTAGTCAAAGGAGATATCTACACATAGTGCATAAACAACATCTAGCATGTGAAGTAATCATTCTTTACAAAAAATCGACTTACCATTATCTATCACATACTTGTGTTAGATATTGTCCTGGACCATCCCCAACACCAATAATAGGTATCTCAACTGTGACTATTGCTCTTTTGGCAACACCACTTTCAAAGTATCTCATGACTATAATATCAAAGTATCCTTAAAAAATTCTTATGGTATCTACATGTCAAGCCAAATTAAGATGGTGTAACAAAAAATATCAAATTTCAACAACAAAGTAAAGCAAATTATCACCTTCAAGTATCTCTTGCTTTGTAATTGATGAAAATAATGTCATTTTCTATAACCAAAAGGATAGCCTAGTTCATGTTGAGGGCTCATAAAAAAGAGTGCCCATGAGATAGCCCCTCAAAAATTTTACTTCCTGAGAATTCTTCTTAATCTTTTCTATCTTGCATGCCACATGAAAGATATCATTTAAAGTATCTCTATCAAATTGTTAGGCCTCAATTATATCTTCAAGTTGAAACTTCTCTATGATAGAAAAGAGATGTCTATCATAGCATCTAGTGAATAGAATTGAGTTTCATATATAACCTTATCTACATTTGCAACTAGCCTAATGGTTTCATGGAAGAGAAAACCCATTGAGTTGTCAGGTTAGTAGACAAATGAGATTATGCAGAAAGAACAAGTTGGCTGAAAATGGTTCTTGAGTTACCACATAAAACTTCTCAAGAAGCATTTGGTAGTGGTGAAATTTCTTAATTCGGAAATATATATAATCTTTGTGCACAGGTCCAACTAACAATGAAGATGGAGTCATTAAAATAGAATGATGTATTCAAGTGGGATCAATGAGTTCCCTCTGGGTTCTATGGAAGGGCTACTTTACTTCATACAACTTCAATTCAAGCTGCACAAACACAAATGCAATGTTGCAATTAGACCTAATTTTATACAACGTAAGTTCAAAACTAGAAGAATATTAGCTTAACTATAACTTAAGAAACCAGTAACTCTTAAGAATACAAAGTAGGTGACTTCCCACATAAAGGGTAAGATTGTCAAATTATGCCATAGGGTACCACCTTCCATCCTAATTCAGTTCATAGTATATATGCCCACTAATGAAGTATGAGAAAATTCATGACCATAAAGAGAGAAAGAGAATGTGTGTGTGTGTGAAGCATTGCCTAGAAATAAGTACATGGGACACCATGGACAAGTGAAAGGCACCAGAGAAGATGGAGAGACTTTGGTCAATCAAAAGTATGTCTTGCTAAGGAACAGAGTAGGGGAGGGAGAAAAGAAGGGGGAAATGAGAGACCCCAATAATATTCCCACAAAAAAAAAAAAAGAGTTCTGAAGAGGAGGAATGCTATTTGATGGAGCCCATCTCATTGCTCTATAGTTTGATGACTTATAGGTAAAATGTGACACTCTGGGTTTTCTAAACCTTATTCCAAATTCATAATAGAAATAATAATACGTTTAAAATAAAATAAACAGGATCCTAAAATAAAAACTCATAATTAATAATTTTTTCACAGCGTTAAAGGAAACACAAAAAAGAAAAGCCTCGAGGGTCATCCACATCCCAACTATTATGACAATAACAAAATCAAATCTCGATACTCTGAGCATGCTCAATTTAAAATCATGACAAACTAATAACAGTTATGAAAAAAGAAGAAGCAATAATGACCTATTTAAAATCCCCAGGATTCCATTCATGATCGCCACGCCATCCCATGTGTGCAAGTAAATATACATTATACAAAGTGTGAGTCCAATCTGTCCAAAATAACAACATCCATGTACAGCCCCAAGAGTTTAAACATAAGTCTAAGAGACATACGTTAATCAGTCTCTGATGTACAAAAAGGCAGATAGTCCTCGGGGTCCTCGCTCAATCAACACTGCTCTACCTTCTTTCTCTTGGCACTATTGCTTTCCAAATATGAGGCATTGCAAAACAAAGTAATGCCTCAACAAGCTATTGCTTGTGTAGATGATTCACATTTGATAATAAATACATTAAATCACATGACCCAAGTATCATAATCATAGTGAAATCACATAAGATGAATGTAAACAAAGCATGTGAAACATCAGACATCCATAATAGATAAATCAAGAAATCATGAGCTAAACAAATCATTATCAAATCTAAGTGTCATAGCATGTAAGGCATGAAACACATGAATACACATTAATCACAATAACAAAAGTCCATGTCTATAGGAAAATATAATGCATGTTATGATCATGGAATGTTGCCCACAATCAAGCTTTATGAGTGTCTCGACTACACTCACGGCGATGGTAATGAGTACTTATTCCAACCCTGGGTCCTTCATGTGCAGTCCACATAAATCCATTCTCGACGGAAGCCTGTTAGCCAAAACTATCAGCCCCCCCTCAAATAGGTATAAGGACTCGGCTTACCCTGCTTCACCCAACACACTCCAACCCTGGGTCCCTCACGTGCAACCCGCATCAATCCGTTCTCGACGGAAGCCTATTATCCAAAACTACCGGCCTGCCCTCAAATCAGTACAAGGACCCAACTTCGCCTGCTCCACCCGACACACTCCAACCATGGGTCCCTCATGTGCAGCCCACATCAATTCATTCCCTATGGAAGCCTGTAAGCCAAAACTACCAGTCCGCCCTCAAATCAGTATAAGGACCTGGCTTATCCCACTTCACCCAAAGGTCTTAAGTCAAGATCCATGATAAGGATGAATCTATCACACATCAAAACATGAATAATCATACAATTAAATATCACAATATTGAACATGAAATACTGAATACATTTCAATAAATCATGATAGTGTATAAAACACATGCTTCAAGAATTTTTTATAACAAGTCATGATCGATGAAATTAAGAAGAAATCCCAAATATAATCACCTACCTCGACAAACGCAATACTCTAATAAGGCATGTAAGCAATGTCATGAAGTGCACTCTAATGTACTTGTCACATCATAAGTCATCTATCACTTGGTGTTCTCACATCTCAAAATAAAAAAAAATCCAGTTGATAATTCCCTTGATCTAGTAGTTAATTCTAGATTAACAGCCAATATTATTTGATTAACCCTCTATTAGGTCAATCCTGAACTAAATATAGATTTTTCTAACATCTAGACAAACATTTGTTATCTTTGATCATCAATTTATGTCATAATTTACTTAATTAATGTCCTTAATTAATAAAGGGTCAGTCTCTAATATCTCGTGAAGTTTGGAGACAATCAGACCATTGGATCGCTCTATACCACTTATAATTGACATCTGATCATCAATTCTAATTATTCTTATCATGATCTCTCTAATTTTAGCATTTATTTAGTGATTTACAAGTATCTCTATGATTATGCATTGATATGACAGTCAAATTGCTCTCTAATCAGCCAATCTTAAGGCATCTGATCAGATCAATAGTCAAGATTACTTTTCTTGACTATCACATGAGATCTACTTTGCTAATCCTCTAGATCATCTCATATTTGATGCATACAATCAAGTTTTAAGGCCTAATCATCTATTGATTGGCTAGATCTAGGTTATTTAATGATATTTTGTGATTTGACTATTCTAAAAATATTCAAATATAAATTTTTAAGTTAAATCTAGGTCCACGTCATCGAGATGATTGCAACAAATCTTTCAGATCATGATTTGGACCTTTATAGCTCTTAAAATCAAGTTTTTTTGTGAATAAACTTTTTAAATTAATAAAATAGTAATTTAAAAATCACTTGATGTCATGATGAAGCACTGAGTGATGTTCATACGGAACATGCGCACATGTTTTGCCATGTGGTAGAGACGCTACATGCATGGCCCACATGTGAGCATGCGTGTGCTATGCGCTGTGTGTCTCCGAATGCGTCTTGGGTGCTCGACATGGTCGTCGTTGCTGGAGACTACGACCGGACTTCAGATTGCCTCCAGCGACACTATCAATGCCCAATTTTAGCAATCTTTATACCTTTTTTATTGAATTTTCATGTACTTTTATTTTTACCCTTCCCATCAACAGATTTTTCTATTTTTTCATGTTTTGACTCGATTTTTACCACATTTTTAAAAATCTCTATTTTACTATTTTTTGGCATCCCTAGCCTTCAAAATCACCATAAGATTTCATGGGTTTGTTCTTTGTCTCATCATCCACAAGATGAACGGTTCATATCATCTATCTGACATTGATTCATATATATATATATATATATATATATAAAATAGTAACGCGTGTTACTCACTGGAAAACAGCAATCCTCGCCATTTTTTGGCATTAAAAATGGTGGAAACCCATATGGAAACAAAGGAAATGGGGAGACGGAAAAGGATAATAGATCTACCTGGGGTCAAGTTGGGCAAAGAGAAGGAAACCCATTGTGCTTGTCCATTCTGGAGGTAAAAGGGTGTTGTCAGCCTTGCCGGCGTCGAGTCGGTCACTTTCATAGACAACACAGGAAACGATGAAGAATTAATGACGGTTCAAAAATCTTGAAGGCATTAATGGTGGGGAGGCGTATTTAAAGCCCCTCATAATGACTATCAATTCATGGGTTTTTGTGCCAATTTTGTGGGCCTTTGCATGGGCAAATACAATTCCGCCCCTTTTTGTTTATTTATTTAAATATAAAAATTAAAATAATCAGTCATTTTTTCTCCGATCTCCGATTTTAGCATTCTTAGTGATATTGAATTCCATTTCTCGAGTACATTTCAAATATTGAGGTTTTAGATTGTGATTTCATCTCTAAAATTTTTAAATATCCAATTACTTCAATTTTTACAAAATTCTAAAATCCCACAAAATCATGCATTTTTAGAATTAAAAAAAATAACGGATATTACAAAAAAGACTATAGTATCCAAAAGGCATAGAAATTGAGTTTAGAAACTTTGTAAAGAATACACCTTTTCAAAGAGATTAGAAGCATCGAAACAATATGAATTTTTTAACTTATAAGAAATTCAAAGTTGAACTAGTGAGATGAATGATTTAGTTCATGCAAAAGTTTACAAAAAAATATAGTTGCTAGAGTGCACCTCATACTATGATCAATTTAACATTCCTCTCTGATGAAGCTAATATTTTTGGCTTCTCAAAAAGTTACCTTTCTCATTCTATAATTTCCTAGGTGTATAGAAGAAAAATGTGGCATGTTAATATATTACTTACTTTACTTCTATAATACATTATTTTGCTTTTTGAACTATTGGCATAAGTTAATTTCCTTGACGACAAGGAAATATCTACTTTTTAATCTTTTTGTTAAGGCACTTGATTATTATGATTTATGACTTCTAATATATTGTGAGCTAATATTGACAATATAAAATTGATAACACCAACACCATTAGAGTTGACCGGCTTAGTGGGTGATGATTTTGAAATATATTATATAGGTAGACTTTTGCATAAAATTAGATGACTAAGAGAATCTAGCGATATAAATTGTGGATAATCTGAATCCGAATAGATTTGGAGTCAAACATCAAAGGTAAGGTATGAAGAACTCACTGATTATCATCTGATTTGAATAGGATCCTAGCAGATTACAATGATTGGTTGTTAGGCATGATATAGGAAGCAACTCCATAGTGAGACATTATTTTATGCCTGATTTTTTGGGGAGATAGAATTGGAATTTATGCTCGAATTTTTTGCGTTAGTTGGAACCATGTCTTTTGAACATGCAAATATTAGGAAAGTTTCATGAGAGACAAACATTGTTTTCTTATCTCATATGAATACTTTTTCTCTTGATGAAATGCAAAGGGATTCAAATATAACCAATAAACCATAACTTATTTTTTATTTTAATTTTGCAAGCGAGGAATTACAAATTAAATTACTCACGCACTCTCACTCACCCACTCTCCTAAATATAATCATAGGTCCAAGAGAAAAGCGACGACTCAAACTTGCAACAAAGCATATTCCAGAGAAGATGCAGAGTTGCTTGAGATCAATTGCAACAAACATTTGTTAGCACTCGTAGAGTTGTTTGATCTAAGAAGATTGTAATTGTGATTAGAGAAATGCCATCCACAAGTACACACCATGAACATGGTTGGGGGCCTTGGGGTACATGGTGGGCTTGGGCTAAGTTTAAACTTTAGGGAGTACCTGATGGATTGTCACACCCCATTCCAAAGGTTGACCGACTGCGATTGCCGCTCAAAAGAAAAGTTTCCCAGGAGAGATTAACTCTACCTTGCCCTAAAAACTCCAACAAGTTATTTTCATCTTCTTCTGTTCCTGAAAACCCAATAATCTGAATTTTGTCTCTGGGAAAATATTCTACTGTCTGTAGAAATGGGTCAAGCTCAAAGTCAAGTTGCAGCAGATGATCAAAGGAATCAGGACTCTGCAAATGTACCTGATCAACCTGGTTCTTCTCTCGAAGATTTGATTGCAGGTCTCTCTCTCTCAGAGTTGTCTGTTCCATTTGGTATTTTGTGTTTTCTCCTTTCTTGAGTTTTACTTTTTGCGGAAGTAGTGGAAACTCCGAAATTTGAACAATCTAACGTCTGACTGTCAATGCTTTTCAACTTGGAATATATTCAGATTTCAGTATGTGGGTTAGAGTTGATTCTGGTTCCGAAAGTATTAACATTTGGTTACTGTATTATTTACAAACCCAGGAAGTGATTGTTGTTGGCTTGGCTTGCATTATTCTGTTTGACCTGGTAGCTGTTTGTAGAAAATCCTAAGTGATTCACATAGAAGGTTAGGCATTTAAAGGAGGTGCCTATAACTATTTTGGTTGTGCCTACCAATCTATTGATTGAAGAGTCTACATTTTGCTGTTGCTACTAAGAGAAAGAAATGCGAGATCATTAACTTGCGTAACTATAGTATAAATAACTTAGATGACTATAGTATAAATACAGTTCATTGTATATTATAAATGAATGGGTCGTCATCATCATCAAAGCCTTATCCTGATTTGGATCGGCTGTATAAATGAGTAGATGAATATTTTAATAGAACTCCCTTAAATTGGTCAATTCTGATTGAAAATGGGAGTTTTTTCTTGATTTCTCCATGCATGTCTTTTCTTTAATTTGGTTGAGTAACATATTGTGACAATACCATGTTATTCGCTGCTTTCTGCAGAAGCTGCTGCTTTTGGTGATGATGAGAATGGGGTCAGTGCCTCTTAAGATATGGCTTGATTTGGCAGTATAATTGTTGTTGGATTTTATAATTTTAGTTATTATTTCTTTTAGGAATTGTTATTCACTTGCATCATTTCTACTTTCCTTTTTCCTTGCTTTCAGTCTTTGGATGATAAGGTACAAAAAGCATTGGACTGTCCTTGTGTAGCTGACCTACGGAGTGGCCCTTGTGGAATGCAGTTTACTGAGGCATTTGCTTGTTTCCTTAAAAGCACAGCTGAAGAAAAGGTAATTTCGGGTATTTATAGTATAGCCACGGAGGACACGTTATATTGGACGCCTCCTACTAATGATAGCTACACAAGATGGCTCAAGTCTGTGAATTGCTCAAATTCTTTTGAATAAAGGGAACAATTCTTATCATGTGATTCTTGCATATTGTAATGAATGATAAAAACAATGATTCTTGCATACGATTATTCAGTTCTTCAAACTTCCTCATTATCGATTGGTTTTGCCTTATTTTCAAGGTTTACTGAACAACATAATGTGGCTACTGCATTTCATATTTGGTAGATTTTCTATCTTATACCTTGTGCTCTTGTAAAGTTGGTGTTGTGTTGCTAGTCTGGTTGCTGACAGATGTGATAATTAACTTTTCTTGGCCCAGCAAATACATTAAGTAATATTTTTACATGCATTGTACCCAAAGTGTACTAAAGTGTTTTTGTTTATTAAAAGAGGATCTATCTAGTGATTTTGTTGTTAGCAATCTGTACTTGTGCAGTTCTAGATGGTTATATTTTTCTTATCCTCTCATCATTTCTTGAGGAATTGTTGGGTCGGACACAGTTTCATTTGCAGGCTCTTGATTGACTTCATTCATCACAGAGAAATTGCTCTGCTAAAGGATAGTCTCATCTTTGGAGACTAATAGATTGATGTGACTTTTGCAGGGCTCAGACTGTGTGCATCCTTTTGTAGCTCTGCAGAACTGCATCAAAGCAAACCCCGATGCATTTTCTAAGGACGTGTTAGAAGAGGAGAGTAAGAAAGACGAAGAAGAAATACAGGATCACAAAATCATACCTCCAACATGGTCCAAAGAACCTAGACCAAAGCTGTGAAAATTCTTCGGAATGCTTCACCATTATTGTTAGATTCTCAAGTTGTCTTTTGATGTAGATTGCGTGGGTTTCAGATTGAAAATTTGATTAGCTTAGCATGTAATTTTCTTAATGCAATTGCCAGTTGAGCAATAAGCAGCAAGTCATACTTATCCATCACAAAAAAGGAAAAGAAAAACGAGAATAAATCAGATTCTAGTGCCCATGAGAATTCAAGGTTTGAGTATTGTCACCGTGCAGTGCAATCGCAAGTTTAGATTGATGAAGATGTTCATGCTTGAAAAAAGCCAATCTTTGTGACTAAGCTTTAGCTGCAATATAGTAGTTATTGAGCGCTCTGAAAGAATTGATACGGTGAAACTAATTCCATGAGTTGATGCTTTTAAAAGATAAGTCAGGTATTGAGGCAAGAGCTACAATTACTTGAGCATTTCAGCACCGCGAACTGCGTTTGCAGAAATAGCTCTCAATAAAGCAACCATGCAGCTGCTTCCTGGATGAAATCTCCATGCATGGCATCTGAGTATTGGTCATCGACTGCTTGAGAATATTGTTCTCTTAACATCCTGAGGGCTACTTTGGGAGCTGAAAGGACTTCTAAAGTTGCATTTTTTAAGAAACACTAAACTGCATGCAAGCAACAACCTCCTGGGGAAATTCATTTGTGGAGATAAAGGTTCCCATATCCTTGGACAAATGCATCTGGACAACAGCTAAACTTTTCGCATAAAGCACCTCTTTTGTCAGACATGTACAGTAAGGTGAGGTTTGTTCATTGCTGCTATATAATGCAAATGCTTGCAACTGATACCACTTATAGCTCACTGTTTTCACGTATAATTTTCATGAGTTAGCAACTAGACAGTCTTAAGAGGTTTGTCATCCTTAGACAATGACCAAGTCAGGTGCAGGAAACTATGCTCCCCTATTCCACCTGCATCGACCTCCATTGCCATTGCCAACTTGTCTATGGTTGTTGATTTGGAGGGGATGCATTTCCACCATCCCCTACAGAATAAAAACTTCCTCGCAAGAATTCTCAAGGGTGACTCTGTAACCAACAGATCAAAGCACTTTGCCAGCATAAAACCAAACTCATATGCCTCTCTTCAAAGTCCTAAAAACCATGACAAATTTCCTGACAGCCAATCCGCCTTACCTATAGCCTGCATAACTTACTCTATACTTCCCTGTTACTCAAGTTCCCCATTTGCAGCTATTATTATGACATGATCTCAAAGCATGGTACGAAGTCGAGGAGCTACCTGCACAGAAAACTTTTGCAGCCTGGCAAGAAACAACAGAGAAGGAGATTAATCGCTGTAAAAGCCTAAAATCCTAGTTAATTAGAAAGCAGAGATAACAGGTGAAGGGTGGAGCAGAAGTGGCATCTAAACTAGAAAGCAGCCATTTCATAACACAACAGTAAAGTTTTGAGATTCTGAAAGTTTCCTGCAAGCATATGCAAATGACAATTAAGCAGCAAATTGAGATTGGAATTTGACTGCCTCAGGAAGCAAGAGATGGAAAAAACGGAATAATGCACTTATTTGAATCAGTGAAACTAGAAAGATGAATAAACTTTACAGGATAGATGAGCTAACCAACAACCAAATCTAACGGTACTGTTACACCATGCATATGTCAATTGCCAAAATTCAACCCCATGGAACAATCCTAAACCTCAGGTTGGTGGTAAACGAGAACGATGCTTGAGCTTTACTCTAAGTTATTTTCTTTGATTCGATATTACAAGAACAGAAAGCTCTGTATGCTTTGGAGAGCACACGTTACACGGAACTGAACTAAGAGCAAAGAAGTGTCATATTTTACTCGGATCCTCGCCTTATAATTGAACAAGTTTGTGCCACTTGTACCTGCTCATATTTTCCTTGGAAAAGTATTCACATGATTCACGTTATCCTTGTTTTCTGAATGAAGCACAAAGCATCACATAACGTACCCAAGTCCATAGTGGGCAGTAACATAAACCTCTTTTAGGGTTTGAAACCAGCTTTCATCTTGCAGCATTAGGGGACCTCTGGCTCCACATGGTGCACATATTCGAGGTCAACTGCATGGTCTAGGTGCCAAATGAAGAGCCAAACCAGCTTTTCTCAGTGGTCCAAATGTCGGTGATTCTGGCCCACCAGCTCAATGGTTCAGATCACATAGTTGATCATTTCAGAATATCCTATTCCTACCAATGATCATGATACTTCGTTCTTCATGTTTTGACTGTAAAGGGCCACTGGTTCATTCATCCAATCCTTTGGTTTGTTAGCTTTTCTTTAATCTCCCACCTGATCAAATCAAAGCCGTTCGACCAAATGGAAGAATGGAGAACGTCCAAACAGGCCAAAGAAATACTTTTTTGTTCTACCCACCTCATGAAGCTCTGGACTCTTCCTCAACACGGGAGACAAATATTACTCATCCTAAGATCAGAAATAGCCGTCATCTAACGGGCAGCGATCTTTCTAGAATCTACCACGTGTCACTTCCTAACCCGCTCTCTTCCTCCATGAAACCCTCGCTTTCTCTTATCTTCTTTATTCGCCTCGACAAGGCTCGCAAAGACGTCAGCGGGAGAAACTCAAAGGCGGCTGCCGATATCAATTTCTATAGTAGGCAAAAACCAGCCCAGGGTGAGGATTAGGGTTTCTGGCTCCATTTCCAGAGCTTGAATCCTTTTTCCGAGCTCAGAATCACTGAATTACAGTCGAAAATGGCGTCCTCATCGGCACAGATTCACGTGCTCGGCGGAGCTGGATTTGTAGCTTCGAAGAAGAACGGGAATGGATTCGGTTCTCGAACAGTTTTCTTAGGGAATCGATTGAATGGAAGTAAAGCTTCCTTCGGCTTGCCGAAATCTGCTTTTTTGAAGATGAGAAGAGCAGGCAGGAGGGATTTTGCTGGTCCAGTTCGTGTTGTGAATGAGAAAGTTGTTGGAATCGATCTCGGAACAACGAATTCTGCTGTTGCTGCAATGGAAGGAGGAAAACCGACGATAGTGACAAACGCTGAAGGGCAGAGAACAACACCTTCCGTTGTTGCTTATACAAAGAACGGTGATAGGCTTGTCGGACAGATTGCGAAGAGGCAGGCGGTGGTGAATCCGGAAAATACGTTCTTCTCTGTGAAGAGATTTATTGGGAGAAAGATGTCGGAAGTTGATGAGGAGTCGAAGCAGGTTTCTTACAGGGTGGTCAGGGATGATAATGGAAATGTTAAGCTCGAGTGTCCGGCGATTGGGAAGCAGTTTGCTGCCGAGGAGATCTCTGCTCAGGTTAGGTTTTTTCTGGGGTTTGTTGATGCATTTTATGCTCTTCTTCTCCTAACCTGCTAGCTTGGTTTGTTAAAATATCATCTTTTTCTTGGGGAAAAGATTGATTTTTTTAGGGCTTTGTCTTGGTTATTTCCTCGCTATTTTATGGTCCTTTAAATATAGCTGGAATCTTCTGGATGGGTTTCCATGTAGATGAGAAATTTATGTTGAATTCGTCCACCGGGAAGTTGGATTCTGGTGCTTAGTTAGATTCTGTAATGGTCTTTTCTGACCGTGTTTGGGGAAAAGAACACTTCTAATTTTTGTTTTGATTCCTATTTCTTCCGCCGTTAGCTACGTTCCTTCTACTGTATCATTTAGTTTACAATTTATTGTTACTACTATATGTTTGAATCTGCTTGATGAGTTTATGTGAAGATGAGAGGAGATTTGAGAGAATTCGGCTGGAAGTAATTGGATTATCTTATAGTTCAGTGAGATTTGTAATGGTCTTGCTTTGGCTCTACCAGGAACCCACTTTCCTTGATTATGGGATACACGTGTGCCATTCTGATGAGTGTGCTATTCGTGGATTGGCTTATACACGATGCTGCCCGTTCTTTGTTGCTCAAAGAAAACCGTTCGGATTTCTGCTGGGTTAAGAAGTGATTGATTTGTTGCTATTTTACTTTTGAATGGCGTTTAGCTTCATGACACCTTTCAAGTAGTTCAGATTGCTGAGGAGATAACTTGTCTAATTCTTGGTTTAGTAGATCAGCATTCACTGGATGAATCACTTGGTCACGGTCACCTTTTGGGAATTTTGAAATTAGCAGTTAAAATCTTTCAGTGTGTCTATTTAGCATTTTCATGTATCAAATTTAGTAGATTCCTTTACGCCACCCGTTCTGACTTGAAATGTTTTTTGATAACCTCAACGGCCCAACTTTTATTTTCTTTTGCATAACATGCAATTACCTGAAATAATTGTTCCTTTAACTCAGGTACTGAGAAAGCTTGTTGATGATGCATCAAAATTCTTAAATGACAAGGTCACTAAAGCAGTGGTCACTGTGCCTGCTTACTTTAATGATTCCCAAAGGACAGCTACAAAGGATGCTGGTCGAATTGCTGGTCTGGAAGTTCTTCGTATCATCAATGAACCTACTGCTGCTTCATTGGCTTATGGATTTGAGAAGAAGAACAACGAAACCATTCTAGTATTTGATCTTGGTGGTGGAACTTTTGATGTGTCAGGTATGAAACTTATTTTGAATCTGTGGTCGTTAACCTTTTCTAATATTTGTCTCCTTTCTAAATACTTGTTTGTTTGTACTGCAGTTCTCGAAGTCGGTGATGGGGTGTTTGAGGTGCTTTCTACTTCAGGAGATACACATTTGGGTGGTGATGATTTTGATAAGGTTGGATTTTATTCTTCCATTGTTAGAAGGCAATATATGGATAATATTGTCATCAATGTAGTGTAGTGTACTGAGTACTGAGTACTGTTTTCTGCTCCTGTTGGTTGTTTAACTGTGTTTGCACATCTTTTCCTTTATAACAGAGGATTGTTGATTGGCTTGCCTCCAACTTCAAGAGAGATGAAGGCATCGATCTTCTCAGGGACAAACAAGCTCTTCAGCGTCTCACTGAAACTGCTGAGAAGGCTAAGATGGAGTTGTCATCCTTGACACAGACAAATATTAGGTTAGTATAATCTTTTCCTGGAATTTGTTGGCTGGCTTCTGTGGTAATTCCTGTCTTAATGTGTCTTACTGAAATAGAAGCTCTTTCTTTTTCCAGTTTACCTTTCATCACTGCAACTGCAGATGGCCCCAAACATATTGAGACAACTCTTACAAGAGCCAAATTTGAGGAATTGTGCTCAGATCTCCTTGACAGGTGTGCCTCCTGTTTTCCTTACTTGTGCTGGTTAACAATCTCAAAAAATAAAAAATAAAAAAAATGTAGTGCTTAAAATTTAATATGAGAGTTGATGTGAACTTTAGGAAATATAAATTCCTTGGGAATACTGAAGGGCTCTAGAATTGCTTATTATTCGTCTTAACAGGACTAGGTGATCTTTGAACGAATTTTAATGGTGAGAAGGAAAATCAGGAATTTAGGTGTGCCTCCTGTTTTACTTACTTGTATTGGTTAACAATCTCAAAAAGAAAAATGTAATGCTTAAAATTTAATATGAGAGTTGATGTGGACCTTAGGAAATATAAATTCCTTGGGAATACTGAAGGGCACTAGAATTGCTTATTATTTGTCATAAGAGGACTAGGTGGTCTTCGAGGAATTTTAATGGTGGGAAAGAAAAGCAAGACTATACTTGCAAACTCTAAAGTTAGTGATACCTCTCTTTTGATAGTGAAAACCATTCATTTTTGTTGGAGTTCATGCATCACCGTCATTCTAAAGTGCCTTCTATGTCAGACAGATAATTCCAACATTTTGAATGGTTGATATTTTAGCATCACTGGTTTTTAAACTTTTAGAGCGGCTTAATTTAGTCTACAGTAATGGTGGTGTGGATCTTCCAATGGGTAATATTTTTGGATGGGCCAGTAATATGAATGGCTGGATTCCTGACTCTTGGGCTCATAATGTAGTTTTTAGGCATCTGCAAGTCAGCTTGGATTTTGGGCGCACAGATACCATACAAAAGTTTGTTTCTTTCATATTTTGTTGTTAGCATTAGGAGACCTATTTAATTTGGAGATGTGCCTCTTTAACTTATTTTCTTTTTTGTCTTTCTTAGGCTTAAAACTCCTGTTGAGAATGCCTTGAGGGATGCAAAGCTTTCGTTCAAGGATTTAGATGAGGTGATCCTCGTAGGTGGGTCAACTAGGATCCCTGCTGTTCAAGAACTAGTGAAGAAGATGACTAGCAAAGAGCCCAATGTTACTGTCAATCCCGATGAAGTGGTTGCTCTTGGTGCTGCTGTTCAGGTCAGTCGGCTGTTTTCTTGAGTCAGCTGTGGAATGTTCCCTGCACATTGTTTTTGTTATTGCCATGCTGGTAGTTATAAGGCTGCAAAAAACCAATCACATGAAATATTCGCGCCTATATAACCAAGGTACTCCATGTTTGTGAAAGTTGCTGACTTGTCATACTTGTTACATATGTTTTTTGTAGTTTTCGTTTCAATGCCACATCTATTTAGTAAGGCAACAACTGAAACACAGTCCATCTGTTTTAGAGTAGTCCATCCTAGAGCTAGAAATGATGGTGTCTCTTTTGAGCCCTGCTATTTGCCACCAGTGACAATGTGCTCCAATTGGATGACTTCATTACCACGTAAATATTTGATTCTATGCAGTGTTGACAGTTGATTTTCTTTTTCTTATTCTTACATTGATAAATCTTCTCGATAGCTAGTCTGACGTTGTTGATTTGTCAATAATTTTCTAAGCTTGCTGTGGATGACTGATTGTATTGTCTGGCACTTGTACACTTGAAGTTAATTTAATTGTTTTGAGCTTTCTTCTGGGATTTTTGATAACTCGTTTACTGCTTTTACTGTTACCTATCTATGGAGAAATTTATTATGTGAATCATGCATATGTATCCTATCATTGACATCTTGTAAATTTCAGGCTGGGGTTTTAGCTGGAGATGTCAGTGACATTGTCCTCTTGGACGTGACACCATTGTCTCTCGGTTTGGAGACTTTGGGTGGGGTGATGACAAAGATCATTCCCAGGAACACAACATTGCCTACCTCCAAATCTGAAGTCTTCTCAACAGCAGCTGATGGGCAGACTAGTGTTGAGATCAACGTCCTTCAAGGTGAGAGAGAGTTTGTAAGAGATAACAAGTCACTTGGAAGCTTCCGCCTTGATGGCATCCCTCCTGCACCTCGTGGTGTCCCCCAAATTGAAGTCAAATTTGACATAGATGCCAATGGGATCCTCTCTGTCAGTGCTGTTGACAAGGGTACAGGGAAGAAACAGGACATCACCATTACTGGTGCCAGCACTTTGCCTAACGACGAGGTATAATTGTGGATTTAGTGCTAGATTGACTTGAAATTTGATCATGTAGCTAGAAGCACTTGGGTCCGTACTCAAAAGAGATTATATATGACCCAGCCTTCAGAAGTTGGGAGTCCTGGGTTAACTTTCTCTCAAGGGCAGCCCAAACCTACGGCAAGCTTGCCCACTTCTCCGCATGGAGAATGTATAATGGCCCCATTAGGTTTTCTATTGCAAGATGCATATTATGGCATTGTTATTTGACTGGGTTTGAAAATTGCTGCGTGCATTCAGGTGGAGAGAATGGTGAAGGAGGCAGAGAGGTTTGCGAAGGAGGACAAGGAGAAGAGAGACGCCATAGACACAAAGAACCAGGCTGATTCCCTTGTGTACCAGACCGAGAAGCAGCTCAAGGAGTTGGGAGACAAGGTTCCTGGACCTGTCCGGGAGAAGGTGGAAGCTAAACTTGGTGAACTCAAGGATGCCATCTCAAGCGGATCAACTCAAGGCACGAAAGATGCTATGAATGCACTGAACCAGGAAGTGATGCAGCTTGGCCAGTCCCTCTACAACCAGCCCGGCGCTGGTGCTGCACCTGGTGCTGGGCCTGCTCCTGGAGGTGAGGCTGGACCGAGCACTGGTAAAGGGCCTGATGGTGGTGACGTCATTGACGCTGATTTCACAGACAGCAAGTGAGAGAGGTTAACTGAGGAGGCTTCGATTTGATTTTGATAATTGTATAGGAGTTTGATTGCCAGGACGGGGTGGTTGTAGTGCTAATTCTTTCCGAGTCTTGTGTTTGTGGGGTTTTGATCTGAAATGTGAACGATGGGAACTGTTAGCTAGCCCACAATATCGAAGAAACTAGCTTTCTTTGGAGAGCCTCTGAAAAGGAAAGTGTGTGAGAATGGTCAAAGAAATTGCAAGCATACAGCTTATCGAGACCGAGTTATTGTTTTTCCCAGTACAATAGTAACACTGTTGTTCCAAAATGAGATCGTATTTCTTGATTTTTGCTTTTGCTTTCCTCTAGTCGAGACGCTCCTAACCAGACATGTTATCGAGACCGAATTCTTGGTTTTCCCTGCAGAATAGTAACACTGTTGATCCTTAATGAGATCGTATTACTTGATTTTTGCTGTTGCTTTACCCTAGTAGAGACGTTCCTAACCAGAGATGTGCATAAGCTGCATCTCTACATGAGAACAACTGTTTGAGGGTGGTTAGCTATGGAACAGCCAAAAGGTACCCACCCTTATTTATTCAATGTCTTGATTATGCAGGAATGGGTCTGTACACGTTCAGCTATTGTTGCCTTACGTAGCTTTCAGAGCCGAGGAGAAATAACCCAAGCAATAGAATGGCTTTCACATTCGATCATATTAGCGAGGAACTTGCCAATCGTCTGCGACAACTCTGCAGCCCTTGTGGCGGGTTCGAGTTGCGGCCCTTCTGGGTGGTGGGGGACAAGGACTAGAAATAAAATTTTGATTTAGTTGAGCCTGTGTTTGCGAGTGATTTGCTTGTAATTCTTCCCTTAGAGCCAATAAGCAGAAAGATTGGTAGGTTTAGAGTCTTTCGAAATTGGTAGCTGCTTGGATCTGCCCATTGTTGGGCAACAGATCGGATGAGCCTGAATTCCAGCCACTCCGGAGTTATCAAGGGGAGAATGGCAGAGCAAAACGAAATGAGAGAGAGAACGTAAAAAAGAAAGAGGTGAAATCTGCCGACAGCCAAGTAATCAGAATAGCTATAGTTCTATGCAGCATCCAGCGGACTGAAACTAGAGATTTATGTTATTGTTGCGTTGGTATGGGCGCGGCCCTTCTACAGTAATGTCTATCCCTACACGATGAAATTACAAGTTTGCATCTCGAGCACAAAATCAATGGCCTAATGGTGCCCATTTGCAATTCGTTTTCCCCACTGAAGTCTCATGGGCAGGGGGGGTGGCGCGGCGCGATGGGGAGGATTCATGCCCACTAGATGCTTATCCTATACACATGTTTACTTAATAAATTAAATGGAGATTTAAAAATTTTAAAAGAGAGAGAACTCATGCCCATTAGGATGCCACCTAACTAGGACGCAGCATTGGACAAGCAGATGCACTTATTTTGTTTAGCCTATCCTTTGCAGGCTAGTTGTCAAAATTCATGCCCATTGAATACTTCTAGCTAGTAGTCATTTTAGGTTGAGAAATTCAATGACCAGATTTAAATAAAATTGGACTGTTTTCTCTTTAAAAAATTCATATGAATGGCACATAAGGCGATTCCATATACGAGCACTAAGAGCTCCTGCATAGATCTCCTACATTGAATAACTGCAGTGTACTTCATGGTACAAATATGTGCATAATTTAATAGTTTAAGTGCAAAAGTGAAAATTCTTTTTCAAATAAACAAGCTCTCACACCATGTACTAACAATAAATTCAAGAATAACTAATTCCATATATGTTTTAGAGATTACATAGCATCAACATTTAAAGAGAGATATAGAAGCACCATAACTACCTTAAGAAATTGATTCTAGTGCTAGCAATCATAGAGATTAAGTTTGGTTAAATCTTTGTTGCATTTGTTAGAGATAATACTATGTCCAGTTAAAAATAAATAATAACATACAAAAGATATTTTTATCTACATAAATACTACATGATAAATTCGATAATGGCTAGTATGAACAAGTATCGTTCTCGCTTTAAGAGGCATCGGTATTTGTTGTTAGGCGTATTTGAAATCCGTTCACCAGACGAGCTGATGGGAAAAATTACATCCGGTCCTCCTTGAGTTGTTCCCATCTGATGAAGGCGTAAAACCGATTAACATAAACACAAGCACCAAAATCATTACGTGTGTATGCGTGTATATGTCATGAATGAGCTCGAAAAGCGCAAACTAAATCATATAAATTAGATGGAAACTAATGGAGATATGAACCTGTATCTTGTCACGGAGTAATGCAGTAAGATAGCGATTTGAAGCTGAGAGAGTTCAGCGCCGGGACAAAATCGAGCTCCTCCCCCAAAGCGAGCAAAGAAGGGGCTACTTCTCCAGTTTCGTTTTTCCTTCAAACCAACACAAGTATTATTTAGATGCAGATGGTGCTAGGAGCCCATTTCAACTTTTTTTGCTTAGTCTAGAGCTAACCTGGTTCTCAGGATCTTGAAATCGAGAGCTCCCTTGTGAATGGTCCCATCCAGGTGAACTGCTGAGAGAAATGGAACCACAAAACACCCTTTTTGAATGGCAAAATCTGGAAACCATTCCATGTCAATATAATCAGTCAACAACCAGCCAAGAAATACTCTAAATTGAAGATAGTGATTCACCATTTACCTTGATATTGAACATCTTCTTTGGCCTCTCTCAATAACCATATCGCAATCTCTCCTATTCAAAGTGTTTCATCAATAATCTGCATCGAGCATTTACATTAAGTTAGATGGTTATAAGAAAACCCTATTCTAAGAATTATTTGCATCCGAAAATGGACGAACATGTAGTTGATAAGAGAATTCAGATGTAAGTTCTCTCCCACAAAAGGTACTTTCACGCCGCGAATGATATAGAAGAAAGCATCAGTGAGAAATCCAAACTCATGAGAGATTTACAAAGCAAGATGAGGAGAAGTATAAGAGATCGATAACATACACATTCGGTGAATGGCATGGCTTTATAGACTTCCCAGGTAAGCATGTGCTCATCAGAGCTACTTCTTAACCCATCATGTTCCTCCTGTTTTATTTAGATAGAAAACACAAATAAGAACAAGAATTGCAGGAATGATTTTCCTTCTTGATTGTTTAGAAGCCCAATTAATCATCCTATGGAAATCGCAAAAAGCGATAAATTATATGGAAACTCATGTGTGGATCAGCTTACCACTAGTTGCTTCGGTGCCATGGACAATGAGGAAGTAAACAACGAAAAGCATCGTTTTCGCTGTTGTCTCATTTCCCGTGAAGAGCAGTTTAACGAAAACCAGGCACATTGATGGGAATGGAGAGACAACCATCGACGAATTCAGAGAACAAGCTTGCCATTTCATTAACTTGGGACTCGATGGATGCTCGTAATAGTTGATTAACCATCACATTGATAGCAACCAGCACTCCCGAAAAACTCAGAAAAGTTAGAATACCGACTTAAATATGAAAATATTTTGATTAAAAAGGCTACTTTGATCATTGTTTGTGACTATTTAATAGAACAGGAGAATGGATATGATGATCTTTCGTTGCCTTCCAATCAATGGGCTGAAATAATTGACGGTTAACTTGCTCTAATTCTGCGAGAATATCCTTCAATGTGGGCCACCAGAATGGTCGTGACTGTCATAAAACTGAAGCGTGGTTTTCGATGGCTAGAGCCAGCCATGCAGGTTTATTTTAGTAAGACTTGTGCTTGGTTTTGGGTAGATCGTGGCACCAATGTTTTCATTTTTTATTTTTTTATTTTTCTCTCTTTCTTCTTTAGCCATTGAAATTCATGTGTTTGACATGGGTTTATTTTAGTAAGACTTGTGCTTGGTTTTGGGTAGATCGTGGCACCAATGTTTTCATTTTTTATTTTTTTATTTTTCTCTCTTTCTTCTTTAGCCATTGAAATTCATGTGTTTGACATGGATTTATGGAACCGTATGTTCTTCTTTTTCTTTTATTTAAGATTCACAAGGAATGGGTACAGAGAAGGGGACCTTTGGCGCAACAGTAAAGTTGTTATTGTGTGACCTTGAGGTCACAGATCCAAGGCGTGAAAACAGCCTCTTGCAAAATGCAAGGCAAGGCTATGTACCCTGTATACGTGGGAGATTCATGCACTGGGGCTGCCACCCCCCAAATATCAAGATTACTGATGGAAATTTCAAAGAGAATGTAAATTTTTCTTAGAAGTTGGGGAAAGAAAAGAAAATAACTTACCTTGCTGCAGACATCCTGAAGAAAGATCACTTGGCTATCCTGGAAATTGTTCAATGTTTGGTGCATCACCATATGAATATCTTTCAAGAAATGGAATTTGAGCTTCTCCAATCGCATCATGTTCAAGGCAATACCATGAAGCTTTCGTTGTTTCTCTCCCTGTAGAGGGATCACTCCATTTTTCCCAACTAAATCTCTGAAGGACTTTGGATAACATGATTGAAATAACTTTCCCTCATTTTGCATGATAAAGCGATTAAACGTAGGATCAGCTGAAACAACAGCTTGTTTTCCGAACAATCGACACGAAAATATCCTTCCAAACCTGCCATGATTAGTTGTTTATGGTAAGCAGAAGAACTCCATTGACACCCATAAGCTAAAGCATGTATAAAACTCTAGCCCCAGTTCATTGAAAGAAGAAGTTGATGAAGGAACCAGTTAAAGAAACATCATATTTTGCTAGGCTAAGAACTTTCATTTGTTATGACACACTATCATTGATTGACGTAATTATATATTCTGTTTAGCGTCAAAAACAAAAGCTAATAATTCAGAGAATTGGCACTAGTGCATGGAAAAATTTCTATGGAATATTTTCACTGTTTTTTGTTCATTTGAGAATACCTTGAGCTTCCACAAAAGAAGGTGGATGAGAGCTTGAAACTGCAAAGTACCAATCTAGGCTGTGACCAATTAAAGGCCGGCCATTTCCGCCTGGAGGCAATTTAGCACCACCCTTTCCAGCCCTTCTCCTGCGATTCTGCATTGACTTTGCTAGGAAAACGATGAAAAATAGTGTGGAGATCGCTACGTTCCGCATAACTAAGTTCTACTCTTCCATTTCTGCGAAAATGGGACAGAAGATCAGCCTTCTCCTGTTGGAACCTTAAGTTGAGACCTGTAAGAGAATACAACTAAGAGACTAATTTATATGCAAGCTTGCTAGATTCCCCTCTTTTTTTTCCGGTGTCATTTTTTTATTTATTTTAAAAATATGCATTGAGATTAAAGATGTTTGATTTACACATCGTATAAAGCTATAAATTAGATTTACTCTAGAAATTTATTGCTTACGCAGGCACATTATTAATTCATTGACAATGTACATAGTATATCAGATTCTTTCTTCAGGATATCAGTGAAGGCTATTGTCAAATGATGGAGTGGCCTTGCTGACACCATCATCTATGATTCATCCTCATGTTGACTGAAGTCACAGAACAGATTGTTCTTAGAAGGGTATATAAAGCTAACTTAACATACTTCGTAGAATATAAAATCAATGATTGGGCTCTATTTATTTTTCTCTACAGTAGAAGCAATGAAGATACTGAAAACGTTTGAGCGAGTCACACGATTGTTTAAAATTTATTTGGGTTCGTGTAAAAAATCTGCAAACAAAAATACCAAAAACTAAATCGAATTCTGCTTTATGTTTCCAGTGTTCAGTAGTGAAAATTTAAATGTGTTTATAAGCTGTAAGAGTGTTGAAAAGATCAGAATACACTTTCGAAAAGCTAGAAAACTGTCGAAGAAATTCTGAAGGAGACGCCAATGAGGCTTCTTACACAAATTAGTATTCCAAAGGGTGCTGTGAACTTGCACCATCCCAAATAGAGCTTTAGATGAGTACTTACAAACAGTAAACTCCTGGCCTTACAAGTAACAGCTGAAGGTAGGTGAAAATTGAGTGAGTCAGTAGAGCTTCTAAATAGTAGAAGAGACGGTTTCTTAGCTCCAAAATCTCTCCTCCCTCTGAATGCATTAAATTCAAAGCACAACACCTGGAGTTGGGACTTCGAACTTGAGACCTCATGAAACCTGGGAAGGAAAGTTGACTGAAACTTCCACATATCTTCCTCAGTTTTTTTTCTTTTTTTCTTTCTTCTTACTTGTTATTTTATTTGAGGTGCTAGCTTTGTCTGACTTTGACTTGATGAGTTCTCATATGGATATGAGGTACAAAGGCTATATACCCTGAATCTTCACCTGATGCATACAACCACACTGGAAGCTTATGAGCTTCAGATGCATACAACCAGATACAATATGGGGGATTGCATACCTAGTGTGGGCCATTATGAGCACTTGCTTAGTTGTTAAAGTGCAGATTACCGAAAACGAAAAGAAAAAGGAAACGGGTGTTTGCACAAGGAGAGTGGTTCACATTTTGCGTCAATGAAAAGTACACCAGCCAGATGGATTGGCTTATCCGAACTGTTCGCCTTCTGGAGCTGCCCGGTACTCTTCTTTATTTACGGGATGGTTTAACCTTCCAATATAGAATAAGTGGTGCATTGGCTAGCTAATACGGGATCCAGAAGATGCACGGCTTAGATCATCAAAATCTTCTAACACGTGATGATGGTACTCCTCACTCTACTAAGTATGCGCCTAATTAGCTGTTGATTGCATCTTGGAATTGGAGTACTGCAAATAAAAAACGTGTAAAACAATAGCGTTCTCCTTCTCCTTCTCCTTCATCTCTGTATCTTGGATGGTATCCGAGAAAGATTTGTCAAGAGATTTAGCAAAGCCTTGGTCCAAGATAGTTATGCTGTGGTTAAGATTAGGATTCCCTTGGCCACTAGAAACTGGAGTACTAAATGAGTTGGTAACAAAAGAAAAATCACAACCCACCTCACAACCTTGCAGTAGCTTGCGGAAAACCAGTGGACTGCATTTATAAATGCCCGGTGAGGATTGCATGTTTCGTGGTGGCAAAGTCCCCAAGTATCTTTGTTATGTCGCGTTTCAGTGAAGTTTGACCTTTACAAGTTGGATTTTCAATCATCCTCTCAAATCTCAAGGGAGCTTTCTATGATATAATAAGGGGCTTGCACAGCTCTACAGAGCTGTCTTTCTCCATTTTACACTTTGAGTTCCACACCGCTGCATGTTGATGCAGTCAGCCACAAAGTGTGATTTCAAAGCCTCTCAAGGCTTTTTGATGGCCATGTACGAAAAGGCGCTGGACACTGACATTGCCGCCGACTACACCTTCCGCACTGGTGTACTTAGCCAGTCCACGCAGGGCCCCATGTAGACGGCCCAAAAGTCTGGAAACATGGCCTGGGGCAACGGGACATTGGTCGAAGACTACCTACCCCCCGGAGAATATTATTACTGCACTACCATATCCATCTGCGTTGTTAACAACTGTATGAATCTTAAGAGAGTGACAGCTGATGAAGAAAAAACAATCATGGAAACATACCATTGCTTTCAGAGTAAGTCTTCCATAACAATCTGTAATTCATACTTCCCAATTCAGCCGGATAAAAAGCATCCAAGTAAGATGCATCTGGCAGTCGTAAATGCTTCCCCAAAAATTCCTTCTCGATTAACTCATTTCTAAATACAAAGTTGCAGATTCACTACTGCCAATGCTGCTAATCAAGAGTGTTTATCTCCTAATCATTCAGCAGAGCACACAGCAGGGTAAGGCCCCATATCACTCTTACAGTATCTGACTATCAGCATGTAGACATCTCAATGGGTCTCAAGTAGACGATGAGCCACCATTGGATTTTTCTGAGTCCGAACTGTCATGTTGTTCTTCCGAATCTGAACTAGTGACCATCTTTTCAAGTGAATCCACATCGCCATCCTCAGATAGTGTGTGAATTCGAAGAGTATCAGCATCTTCACTGAAAACAGGAAATAACCGTGAAAAAAAAGAGAAAAAGAGAGGCAAAAGTATCAATATGGAGAATGTGGAATTAAATTGCTTGGTATATATGAAAAACGAAACATTTAAGGTTGGAAGGGCCCTACTCTGTCACCCCAAATATCTCTTTCACAACCAAGGAGCTCTCTCTTCCACAGAAGTCTGGCAGCTGATATGGAAAACACAAGAAAAGGAGTCACATCAAGAAGCTAAATGCAGACTAAATTGAGTCAGTAACTCTGTTCAACCATTGAGCTCCAATCTGGCATTGGGTTAGACAGTTGTAATGGCAAACGGACAGTCCGTTAATGAAGTAGAACAAGATGCTAATATACAGAAAGAGGATCCTAGTTACCACCTACGAGAATCAGTGAAGCAGAAGAAATAGCAGCAAAGAAGAGAAATGCAATGCATCAAAGCTTCATGATAAACAAGCTCTCATGAATGGAGCTCAAAAGATATCATGATACAAGAAGATAGTACATAGTTTTTGCAGGTTTCCATGCAGTAAACATCTATATATCCTTCTAAAAGGGACAGTCCTTTTTTATATCTAAACAGGACACTATATAAGAAGGAACTCGTGTTGTTCTTTCTATAAACAGAAGACTGCTTCTAAAGAAGGGAGGGGAAGGGGAAGAGTCACATGCAGGAGTTGGGGCCAGGGTGAAAAACCTACCATCTGACCTTTAACAGATTGTCTGACCTGTTAAAAAGTCATGAAATGATGACAAAGAATATCAGAGAGAAGAAGAGATGGAGGTAAACATCTAACTTTATGCTAATTTAATCAACAAAATAGCATATCTATAGCTGCTTGGGTATCTCTTGAATGGAGGTGGACAATTCTCTGGGACTAGATAGAAGAACCCAATGTACCCACAAGAATCAATAGAGCATCAACATGTTTGTGACAAACTATTGCAGGAATCCAGGTGATCTTGGATAAACAGTGACAGAGGCCAATAATGTTGAGGATAACGAGTGAAACTGCATAACATTCTAAAAAAACGCCAGGAAAAGAACTTTAAAGCAAAACATTTGACATATCAAAGAGAATTTTATAGCTTGAATTGCTCTAATGCAACATACCTCAGATAGGTAGAGAATCTTCCCAAATAGGGCCTGCACAGCGAGTTTTCGCTTGAAACCCTTTTCTGTGAATCCAGAAATATCCATTACAACTGGACCTGAAATGCATCAAAGGTGCTATCAGCAGCTATGGAGCATTGAGTAGATTTTTTTTTCCGAAGCATCTAATATTCTTGATCAAACATTTCAAATCTGTTTCCAAATCTATCAAGAAATATAGACATTTTAATAAGGGAAAGAAAATAACACACAGTGGACATCAAGCATATCACTAAACATAAAAGTCTCAGCAGTTTGAGAAACGAAAAAGATGGAAAGCACAGCATCTAGCTAGCTTAAGACTAGTTGCTTATAGTTTGAAGTGGAATTTCGGTCTTCACCTTGTGGATTTTAGAAAGTTATGTCCAAATCAAGATTTAGAATGAACAGAACCTGGGTCAAGAGTGTGATACCAACTCATGGTCCTTAAAAGACTGTAAATCCCATAAAATGGCATGTTGAATCCTTTGCTGATGGATCCTATCTTAACTCTTAGTCCCCGAAGGAGTAAAAGCCAGCAGGACAGAGGACCACCCAGTCTTTTAGCTATGAGAGTTATTCCTGCAAATGTCTACTGGTAGGGAGGCATCTCTGAGTGTACCACATTCCTAGAGGGGTTGCCTATCAATACACTGCTCATCAGCTTAGGTGCAAGTAACAATCATGCTGGTTTACAACCTTCATGGTTTATCACTTTCTCTATAGAAAATGCTAAAGAATCTATGATCTTCTATAAGGGCATAGAGAAATCAGTTTAGCTTAGAAAGTCTGACAAGCTTACACATCTCTAAATTAAGGATTAAAATTATTCAGAGGCTTATACAGACACCATCCAGACAAAGAAGCACAGGAAAGTGATAGCAAAGATATAGTAGTTTCTGATTCACTCTTAGCCCATTGTATGCAATACTGTATTCTTCTTCTTTGGATCTTCTACTCATTTAGCTTAGCTGAGAAACTTTTAAGCAATCCATTTCAAAAGAATTTATTACATGATTTACTTTCTGATGCTGCATTTTGGGATTCTATTATTAGCACATTCCGGCAACTTATCATCATCATCATCATCAAGACCTTATCCCGATTAGGGCCAACCACATGAATCTTGTTCCTCCATTCCCCTCTACTAAGTATCATGTCTTCATTTAGTCTTAAAGTTTTTAAATCTTTTCTTACCACTTCTACCCACGTTCTTTTGGGCCTTCCCTTGCCCTTTTAGAACCTTCAACTCCGATTGCCTCACTCCTAACCAGTGCCGTCTTCAGCGTCCGTTGGACATGTCCAAACCATCTAAGTCTAATCTCTCTCATAATGTTACCCATTGGTGCTACTCCTAAGTTTCCTTCAATGTATGCGTTTCTAATTCTTTCTTGTTGCCACCCATCCATCTCAGCATCCGCATTTCGGTTATGCTCATCCTATATACATGTTGCTCCTTAACTGCCCAACACTCTAATTCAGTTACCCTTACAGCCATCCTATAGAATTTTCCTTTCAATTTGAGTAGCATTTGCCAATCACACAAAACTCCAAAGGCCATCTCCATTTGTTCCAAACCACTTAAATTCTCTGGGTAACCTCACTCTCAATCTCCACTCTCATGAGCTATCAATCCTAAGTATTGAAAGTAGTCTTTTAGGGGGACTTCTTGGTTATCAATTTTTATTCGTGCTCCACTCATACTCCTCCCCTTGCTAAAATTACATTCCATGTACTTAGTCTTAGTTCAGATAATTTTAAATCCTTCAGATTCTAAGGCATCTCTTCATAACTCTAGCTTTATGTTTACACCATCCCTTGTTTTATCAATCAAAACTATATCATCTACAAATAACATGCACCATGGAATCTCCTCGTGCAAATGTTTTCTTAACTCGCCTATAACTAATGTAAAAATGTATGGCTCAATACCGATCCTTAGTGCAATCCTATAGTGATACGAAAATCACCGGTCCTTCCGCTAGTGGTCCTAACATTTGTTACCACTCCCTCATACATATCCTTAATTATGTCCATATACCCCATGAAACCCCTTTCTTGCCCAACTACCTCCAAATTAACTCTCTAGGGACCTTATCTTAAGCTTTTTCTAAGTCAATAAAAACCATGTGGAGGTCCTTTCTCCTCTCTATATATTTCTATATCAATTGTCTAAGTAGGAAAATAACTTCCATAGTAGACCTCCTAGGAATGAAACCATATTGGTTCTCTGATACACTCATCCCATGTCGTAGCCTCTTCTAAATTACTCTTTCAAAAAGTTTCATAGTATGGCTGATAAGTTTGATCCCAAGATAGTTAGTGCACCTCTGTGTGTCTCCTTTATTCTTATAAATTGTTACAATGGAGCTCTTCCTCCATTCATCAGACATTTTAATGTTGTTAAACAATTTTGTCAACCAAACTACTCCAGTATCTCCCATATACTTTCAAACCTCTATTGGTATACCATCAAGCTACAAGGCCTTTCTTAAAGGACTCTTTCACTTGGGTATTCTAATCCCATTGTCGTATCTATAATGTCCAATGTTATTTGGGTTTACGTACTTTCAGTCCCTATATTTTTAGGGCAATTTTCATTTAGCAATTTTTTAAAGTAACTTCCAACCTTTATTTGATCTCGTCATCTTTGATTATTACCATTTGGTCATTACTTTTAATGCACGTAACGTGGTCTAAGTCCTTACCCTTCTGTTCTCTAATTTTTGCAAATTTAAACACACCTTCTCCGGATCCTAATCTATTATAGAGATCATCATATGCCTTGAATTTAGCCTCACTTATTATTCTCTTAGCAATCCTTTTAACATTCTTATTTTGCTCAAAGTTTTCGTTATTTCTAGTCCTCTGTCATGCTTTAAAACACACTCATTTCTCTTTAATAATTTTTTGCACTTTTTCACTCCAACACCAAGTTTCCTTTACTGGTTACCTTTTACCTTTAGATACTCCTAGAACATCTTAGGCACTTTCTTAATGAACTGGGTAATATTAGTCCACATGGTGTTGACTTCAGTTTCATTGTTCCAGTTTTCTCCTACCATCAGCTTGTTTGAATGATGTTATCTTCTCTCCTTTTAAGTTCCACAACTTAGTTTTTGGACACCTATTAAGTTTATTTCCTTTTTTCATCCTTTAATGTAGATTTACAATCCTTACATATCGATCTTTCGATATTCCTAAGTAAAAAAAGGTATATTTTGCTTTTATATGGTCCACTTTTAAAGGTTATTAAGTATTTATCCCTCTTCTTAAAGAATGTGTTTGATAGAGCTAAGTTATATGCCAAAGCAAAATAAAGGATAGTTTCCCCCATCTCATTTCTTTCTCCAATATCATACTCTCCATGTACCTTATCATATCCTTGGTTTTTTTTTCCTACAAGACAATTTAAGTATGCTCCTACAAATATCCCCTTTGTGTTGAGAATTTCTTGTATGACTCCCTCCAAATCTTCCAAGAACTATCTTTGGATTTTATATTCTAACCCTACTTGCGGTGCGTAGCACTTATAACATTTATGATCCTCTCCTAGGACAAGTTTTATTAGTATAATTCTATCACTAGTTCTTTTAACGTCTACATCTTTATCCTTTCATTCGTTATTTACCACCATCCCTACATCATTTCTATTGTTTTACTTTCCTACGTACTGAGCTTATACCAATCGATTTCTCTAGTTCTAGCCTCTTTCCACTTGGTTTCTAGGACACAAGCAATGTTGACCATCTTGCATTTTATAGTATCTACTAACTCCAGATTCTTAAATATTAATATGCTTGTATTCCATGTGGTGATACAAATCTTATTCTCCTGAGCTAGAACATTTACTTGTGCACTTCTCAACCCCCATGAAATGAACCCACGCCTACTTTCTACTGCACCTAGGTTCAAATGCAACCCACCGCTTACAAGAGAACGCTCTAATAGACCTTGCGCATTTTCCACTACACCCAAGGTCCGATGCAACGCGACGCTTTCAAGGGAATGCCCTAGTAGCCCTTGTCCATTTTCCACTATACCCGGGATCCGATGCAGTGCATCACTTACGGGAATACCCTAGCTTGAGGTAATGTCAAAGATCGATACATGCCAGGAGGTTTGCCATAAATTTTCCTTGCCAGCTAACACTTAACACAAAACCCTCCTTTATATTAGATTTTTAATATCTACTAGACTTGAAATAAAATTTGTTGAAGGCAATTCACAAGGACTTTGTGAAAGCTGAAAGAGTAGATGGCATTTACGACAATATGCCTTACATCCACCTGAACAATAACCAATTTATCAAATTCACCAACTCCATTCATGCATATCTTAAAAATCCTACTGCAGAAAGAGATACACAATACAAGCACTGAAACTTACCCTTTTCCCTCACAATTCGTCTTGAGACCTCATTTAAAACTTCTGCTACCTCTGCATCTTGCAGTGTTGAAGCTTTCCTAAGATGGACAAGATCCAGAATGACGTCTGGATTGAAGGGTTTCTCATTCAGTACATACCGGATATATTTCCGCAAAATTTCCTCCTCGCTAAAACCTGTCTGAATATAAAGTAGAGTTGGTAAAAATGTAAATTGGACCAAGAGGCAATGGATTAAAATGACTGAAGTTCAAAGCAAAAGTTTATATTCTAGCCAACAAACTTAAGACTTTGCATAGGCAATTACTAATTATTGTATGGAAGACATAAAAGAAATGGTGGTTTTCTCAGCTGCGAGCAGCAGTCATAATGGCTGTTTGTGCTCTTGCCTAACCAAAAAATGTGTGGTTCAAGTCCATTCACCCACCACCATTCCACCAAAAACAAAAGGCAGTTTCTGCTACTAGCAGTTAAAACAACTAGCTTGAATTTCAAGAAGAACAGGTAAAACAGGTATAGGGTGTTTTCAATACTAGTAAAAGACACATTCCAGTGTATCTACTAAATGGAAGCAAGATATCACCTTCCTAGACTGGACATATGAAATTTCAGATTCTTTTTTCTTTCTCTTTTCCTTCTTCCTTTTAAGGATAAAAGTCTGGTTAAGTACTTCCAGAGAGAGCCACATAACAGGAATCAAAATGCTTGAAGAGATGCAGATTGAGTGTGAGAATTTCCTCTAGGTAAAAGAGAGAAATGAAAAGCCCTTAAATCAGAGAAAGAAGAGATATTCAAGAGAGCTAGGGAACGAGTAGGGAAATCCAATGATGGCTGAGGAACAAACAGACTCTCACACTTTCTTCAGACCAAAATAAATATATTTTCTCCTCTTTACAACTAGTTTACGTGGTACGCTTTCACAAGTTAAAAGAAGGGGTGGGTGATCATGACATCTTATGCACATTATATGTGGGAAGAGGTGTAACATAAGATAAGTAAGGTTTGTCCGGTCAGGCTCAAAGTTGGTTGTGATCCAGCCTTCTCTAGCTCACTGTTGCTCAACTTATTGCTAGAGCATTTTTATATAGCTCAACATTGACTCCTATGATCCCTGAAGAATACGCACATATCTGATGACTATGCACCACCTTGCTCAGGTGCAGTGTCATAACAAGGCAATACCAAGTTCATAAGGTTTTTAGCAAAACCAAGTCAATGCATGGAGCTTATCTTGGATTTTAATTGACTCATTTCTGGATGGTTGACTTGGATTGATGTTATGTGATATACAAGCCAAACTATCCTTTCATATCATAATAAAACCCTTTACTAAAATATGACACCACTTGACTAATTTGAGGCTGGAGGGAATGGTGTTTAAACTTTACTTACAGAATTGGATACGATGACTGAAACACAGCTCGATTAAGTTTTCAGACAGTGGTTGTGTTCTGCTCAATCAATTCCCAAGAATGATACATGCTACAGTCATGCTTGGAACAATAGCAAACATGCAGATAAAGAATTGTAATAAAAGAGAACTTTTGATTATTTGAGGAGGATAAACTAGACACCAGGTCCAGGAAGGACCAGTGTCGCAAGTATGACTAGTACAGAAAGTGGATTTCTAACTCTAACTAAATAACCAACATAACAATGCCAATAAAAATCAATAAGAGTAAACTCAAATCATTCAATCACCATTGAGAGAGAAATTATTACAATCTTTACAAGCTAACAATAAATTTTGAGAAAGCTGTAAATAGAAACCCTGCATTATACCTCTTGCACAAGGCCCTTAAGACTTGAAAGCTGCACTGCATCGCGTCCTGTTTGAAATAACTCATCTATTGATTTGCATAGCATGGCATTCTTATTCACCTGCAAACAGATCTCAATAAATGACAGAAAGTAGCCTGTGTTCCCTATGTTAAAATAGCACACTGTAATCTTGTGTAACTGAGATTCAAAGAGACCTAATAATATCACAAAATGGAAGCTTAGAAGTACATCACAAAAGTTATCAACAAAACAAATACATAGACACCATATCCTTAGAAAGATTAACTTCTGAGGAGACAAAATGGAATAATTCATAGATGAAATGTAACTATAAGAAATATAAGCCTGTCCTTTAACTATTTGTCAGATTCTTCAATTGCATGAATTATGAGTAACCCATTTTTGCATACCCATCCTGGAAAAAAACATGGCCATTAAGATCAGTTTCAATGACGAATGCAGTTCTTGGTGTCTTTATGGTCAGGATGCCATTGGCTCAGCAGCAAAATGACATCACACAATGATGCCATTGGCTCAGCTACAAAATTGATGTGGCACAATGATGCAACAAAGAGGCAAAATAAGCACCTCCTAAACAAGCGTGCTAGAGAAAATAAGGAGAAAACATAAAAGAGCATGTCTACAATATAATCACAACAAACGAAGAAGACCAGAGTAAGGCTCCCATTAAGGAGAACAAAGAATGCTACTATTTACAGCCACATGTACAGAATTGCAGGTGTCATATAGCACTTTTGATGGCAGACAAAGAAGAAAGTGAGGACGGATCTTCTAATTATAGTCTCATTTAGGTCTTCCTCTCATGAGCTACCACTACCATGACCTCATCAAAATCACATTTATATTGCCATTCAATGATGTAGCTTTTACTTCCATTCCATTTTGACAGATGGGCAGCTTTTCCGATAATTAAAACAAACAATGAATAAGCTAATTTTGACATTAAGGTGCAATTCTAGCTTCAAGGTTTGCTATTGCTTGAAACTTCTATCCTAAAATAGATTATTTTCTACTTGTTGTTGCTGTGCCCATTCCAAACTTCCTCCTGATCCCTATCCCTTCTGTCATGTAGGGTTCAAGAGCTTAGCAGTTCTGCGTCGTATGGCAGTTCTCATGCTTTAAGAATGATGAACAAAAACACCAAAAACTAATTAAGAATGAAGAAATGCAACTTATTTTCAGAATTATTAATCCCTGATTGAAATTCAAACCCATGAAATATTGTTCAACCAATTACAACCAATGTAGAAATTTTTGTACTTCTATGAGGAAAATCATTACTAGTCCAACACCTGATAGTACCCAAATTGAACTTTGCAGATGATGCATATACTCCCAGTAGCCAAAAACTATCGAAAAACTCAAACAAATCAACAGTAGTACATTACATATGCAGCAAATGAATAAAAATCCAATATTTGGAGAGAAAACAAGAAACCCAGTTCCAGACAAACCGCTCACCAATTTCTTCCGCTTCGTCCTGGGCGAATTCCACTTCCTGACAATCTTTACAACAGCAAAAACGAAAGTAAGACCCACATAAGCCAACGGAACCGCGAGAATCCATGGCAATGAACTTTGCCCAACTCTGGGTCCAGGAATCGCCTGAGTAACAGTGCCCGAGAACTCGACGAGATCCATAGCTTTCTCTTGAATCCATGGCAATTCCTCCTCCACTTCTTCTTCTAAAACTTCATTTGAGTTTTTCTTTTCTTCCGATTTTCGAATTTCGGTTTTTGCTTTTGCTCGCAGGATTAGTAGACAGTTGTGGGGTTTTCTTCTTTGTATGTGGGGAAGACAAGGGATTGAAAGGAAGGAGGGTGACGGACGAGGCAAGTTGCCGCAATAGCGCAGGTTAGTACCTCCAGTGGCTGGAGCTTGGAGCAGCAGCTGCTGAGAAGCCATGGAAGCTGCTTTCTTCAGTTCTCGTGGTTTTTATCGCTTGATACAGAAGAGCAAATGCTGCTAACATACGCCGTAAGCGTTGCAGCGTAGCATTCTCCTCCCGCCATTCTCCGATCCTGCCCATATTTTCACTTGAAAAATACGAGCGGGTACGGAATAAGTGGGACCTTCTCTTTCACTTCGAACCGTTCATCTTTGTACGCCTTGCGATTGGCTCCTGCATATTTTACCAGATGAAAAGGCTAGCAGCGAGAATTCAAACATTCTAGTGACTTGGTGATTCATATCATTTGATGGATGGATCATAAAACACAAGTCAGTTCCAACCTTTGATTTGTGGAATGAGAAGTCCGTTTACTTTAATTCAGAGTTCTTAGTTTCATGGACTCTGTGGAATAAGAAGTCATAGTTCATTAATGATTGTTAATAGGAGTCTAAGCTGAAGAGTGTGTGAAGAAGTTCACGCCCCTTTTCTTCTTCTTAGAGCATTTTCTCGGAAGATGTAAATTGTTTGTCATATAAGAATTACATGCAGAAGAAAAGCAATGCATTTGGATGATCCGAACCAAATTGGTCTGGATTTCTTTATAAAAGATCAACAAAGTTGGATGCGAGTGAATTCCAACTCAAAGAAACATAAGCTATAAGCATTTAGTGGCCATGAAATTTTGATACTTAGGTTACATCTAAAAAGGATATGCTCTAGCAAGGCAAAAAGGAGGCCTGGACTATTTCTCTCTTCTGCCTTTCTTGGTGATAGCGGAAGGGAGAAATTCTTTTCTCTAAAAAAAACAAAACAGAGAGGCAGTAGGGAGAAAATTACAGCCCCCTTTCTGACGGGATATCGGTTTGGCATGGGGCCATAGCCATATAGGCTACCTATTGATGGTCGATCACCTCGTGGACAACCCAAAGCTGGTCCGATGGTGTTACTTCTTCCTAGACTGCATCTGGATTACGCCGCTCTCGACACTTAGAGATTAAGGTGTAGTAAACACGTATAACTAGCATGCAGCACGACTTGCTCCACTTGCCAATTCAAAACTAGTCTTCTCAATTGAACATCATATATGCATTTAGAAAGGGGTGCACCGGCCAGTACTTGCCAATTGAGGTTACATAAAAACAATATGAAATGGCAATGCAGTTTAGGATTTATCTACGGGGTGTAAGGGAGAAATACAGCATACCGAAAGTACGGTTGCAAGGCTCGAACATGCTAATATGGTACTTAGAAAATCAATAAACATGCCCACTTATATCACTTGAATAGTTGGATGTTTAGAGATTTTTTTACTTGGTATTAGTAACTACAGATCTTTAAAAATATAGTTCATAGGAAATTAATAATTATTCAAACTATTTCACTTGAAAAGGTTAAGAACGCTCCCAAAGCCCAGACTTGCTACCAAGGATCAACTCCCCCTTGCTGCTTTAATAACTTTCGCTTTTCACTTGTTTCGGAAGTCTTGGCGATGGAGTCGGCAACAGAACTTGCGTTCCTCGGCACCGATGCGGGCAACAAAAGACCCTCGCTTGGTAATTTACGAAACCCCGCATCCGTATAAGCCGGATCGGCATGTAATTTTTTTCTCCACCCCGCTAGGCAATACATTAAATTACTCAAGAAATAGGACTAGAAATCTCTCTCTCTCTCCTTTAAATCATTCGAAAGTAAGATCGTCTGCTACCCAATTAATCATGGTCAAAGCCTGAGTGTGTACGTCATACTCGAATAGGGATGTTTTTGAGGAAATTTGAAGAGCGATAAATGCTTGTTCGTCCTTTTTCCTCGCAGAACATCCAACCTATCAAAGATGAAAACATATATGTGGAGTTTCAGTTTCATCCATTAATGTATACAAAGAAGACTATTCAAATAGACCCAAAACTTGAGATAAGATGATATTGTAGAATCAATGGCAGCAGAAGAAAAGGCATTCCCCTAAGTTTTCGTTGCTATGCATACTTGCTTTAATGTCTTCTTGTTTCTCTTTAATAATTGTTAAAAGATAAAGGAGTCAACACTAATTACAGAGGATCAAACTTATGAGGCAAATATTTTGAAAGAGTGACTGAGAAAAAGCTATGGCATGAGACGAGTGTATCAAAAATCCAATTTGGTTTCATGCTTGGAAGGTCTACCGTAGAACCTATTTTCTTGTTTAGACAATTTGATAGAGGAATACAATGAGAGGAGTAAGGACCTCGATACCATAGTCTTTATTGACTTAGACAAAGCTTATGATAGGGCCCTAGATAGTTAATATAGTTGGTGTTAGGAGAGAGAGGGTTCATGAGGGCACATAGACTTTATTAAGGATATGTATGAGGAAGTGGTAACAAACATTAAAACCAATAATAGAGATCCCAGTAATTTTTCTTTCACTATAGGACTACAGCAAGGATTAGCCTTTATCTTTTCACGTTGATTATAAATGAGTTAACAGAACATTTACACCAGGAAACTCTACGATACATATTATTTGCAAATGATATAGTTTATAAGCCAAGGAATGGCATAAATACAAAGCTAAAGTTATTGAGAGATATATTAGAATCTAAAAGATTTTAATTAGTCGAACTAAAACAATATATATATATATATATTTCAATTTCAACAAGAAGAGGAGCAGGAGTGAAGCACTAGTAAAGATTGATAACCAAGAAGTCCCTTTAAAAGAACACTTCCGATACTTAGGATCAATAATTCATGAGAGCAAAGAGATTAAGATGAAGTTTACTTAAAGAATTCAAGCAAGAGATAGGTGGGTGCCACTCAAAACTGAAAGGAAAATTATGGATCAAAGTGTAGGACAATTAAGGAACAAATGTACATATGATGAGCTTCTCTAAAATGCGGATGTTGAGATGGATAAGTGATAAGACAAGAAAGAATAGAACTAGAAATGAAAATGTTAAACGAAACTTACAAATAACACCAACAAGTAACAAGATGAAGGAGATTATACTTGAATGGTTTGAACATGTAAAACTGATACTCAAAACGGCACCAGTTAAAATGAGTGAGGTGATCCAAGTAGGAGGTTCTAAAACAGCAAAAAAAGGCCCAAAAGAACATGGATAGAAGCAATGAGAAAATATTTAAATTTTTTGACACTAAATAAATCCATCACATTTTAATAGAGGAGAATGGAGGAATAAGATTCATGTAACCAACTGATAATCGAGATAAGGTCTTGATGATGATGAAGAATTGCTATAATAGTGGAGCTTATAATTCTACATTCTACAACCTCACTGCCCTCTAATAATGTGGTTTTTGTTAGACAACATCATGACCCATTTGGGTTGTCATCAATCGGCAAATTCAAATGCATCATGACCCACTTGGGTTGTCATCAATCGGCACATCATGATCCATTTGGGTTGTCATCAATCGGCAAATTCAAATGCAAAGAAGACAACTAGAACTTGAATCTACCCAAACTAGTTGATGCTAAGATGGAGACAAAGATGACAACATGACTATCATTTTTCTTTTTTAGCAAATATGTATATTGTCATTCACATAGGAACAAAATGAAATTCATTTAATCTCCTGAAATAGCCTGGGTGCATTTAAAGTAATTTTTGTTATGTAAAAGTAATTTTTCTTGCTCCCGTTTAATGTGATCAAAGCATCTTGAATGTCGAGATCACATGCTATCTCTCTCTCTCTCATTTCCTCCGGGTAGTCCAGCGTTACACAGAAAAGTTAGACGTACATGTAAAATGGCGCAGTTGGTGTTTCATATACTTGCATGAGCCTTAGATTTGTGGCATGGATGTCTTCAGCATGTAACAAAGTAACCGGTCCCCACCAATGCTTCATCTTTTAGAGATCACCTACGTTAGTAAAGTAGTTGACGCTAATATGCTACATTCTGATCATAGCCATCCATTTGATAAGTAACGCACAAGGCCAGGGCCTTGATCCTGTGTGTAAAGGTGAAAGCCACTAATGAGAGAGGGAAGGTAAGAGCTTCCATTGGCAAAGCATACTCAATAGCTGTGAACTTTGGCACATCTGATTGAGCCCGATCTAAAAAATGCGAAAAAGTGGGTTCCAAACCTTGTCACGTGAGTCACCAGCATTTCCTAACACGAATAGGCGTTTGATTTTTCATGTATAGTTTATTTAATTAGATTATTATGATAAGGGACGTACTCCCATAACTTCTTCTATTCGACGTTAAATTGGAGCACATGTATTAGCAAATATTTTAGGATATTATGCACATCTTTCTTAACATTTCATCTTAGTAATATCATATATAAGATAGGTTGACTTGAGTCTAATTACCAACCTTTTTCCTCAGTAATTTTCCGATCATTCCCATGTGCCAAAAAATCTCAACCGCTAGAAGGTCCGAACCTTTAGTTACTCAGGCAAACAAAACATGAACCATGGGGCTCAGAAAATGAACCGTCTGGATCATCCAGATCCATCCTCCATTCGTACCGTCGGGCCCAGCTTCCATGTATATGAGCTCCCCTAACAAACCCTCGTCTTGCCTGCTGGGTTCTCTCCATCCTCTCCCCTGTAATTCCTATACTTGGTTTATCTAATCGCTGCTCTTCCCATAATTGTTCTGGGTATTCTTCCCTGATCTTATTGAGGTATTTGATGTGATATATAGCTTGGGTTTCATCAATGGCAGGAAGAGAAGTTCGTGAATATACCAATCTCAGCGACCCTAAAGGTATCGTTCTAGTACCTGCTACTAGCTCTCCTCAATTTTTTTGGTTCTGGGTGTTTGATTGTTTAATTATCCGGATAATTGCTTCCTGGGTTCTTCTTACTTGTCTTGAATTTGTAGGGTTTGAGGGAACAATTTTCTCCCTTCTTTTTCAGTTTTTTCCCATTTCCCATTTAGTTTTCTGGTTTTTCCGAGATTGTGCATCTGGGTAGTCTTGATTTTTAAAAGTTACATGTTTTGTGGTTTCTATTGATTGTTTTTTGTCGGTTTTGCTTGAAACCTGAGTTGTATTTCTGAATTTTTGGGAGATAGATGAAAAGTGGAATGACTTATTGTTGATCTAGTTTGAAAAGGTTTCTCTTTGGAATCTATTAGTTGAATTGAATTTGATTTGTTCTTAATTTCAGACAAGAAATGGGGGAAGGGAAAGGATAAGATAGACGATGAGGACATCACTTTCCAACGTATGGTAGCAAAGGTTAGAGAATTTGGCACTGCTGTTAATTGATTTATTTATGCTCATTTCGTTTCGTTTGATATGCAAGGAAGATGTCTTTTATTAGTTTTAGTTTATTAAGGTGGATGATTTGAAGTTGCCAATTGATGATTATTTGGAGCACAACGTGATGTTAGATTTAATTCTGTTAAACTTAAATGTAGTCCATATTATTTGTTTTATGTTGCTTCAACTCTAGACGTATTATATCATTGAGATTGAACAGAGTATCATATCCATGACAAAACTTTTCTGATAGATTAGGATTCTCCGGGATATGATAAGTTCATTTGGTGCAGTCTCAAGTCCATGTCAACTTCAATCTTGGGTTTTGAGACACAGCTTAGTAGTTTGGTAAGGTTGTGACTGGTTTCTACTTGAATTTTGGTTACTATGCTAGGTTCCCGATTGTTTTGGAAGGTTTGGATGCAGAATAGTAATTCCAAGCCAAAAGCATTTTGAGATCCACGTGATTGAACAATAACTGACTCTGGTTTGTCTTCTTCCCTTATTACTGTTCTTATAAAAGTTGATCCTTTGACCACAAATCTTTCAACGACATCTTAGAAGAGTTATCAACTAGTTTGCCGTAGAGAACAAGGTACTCGTGCATGAATGTAGGGTAGTGGCAAAACCTTAAAGTCCTCTTTATGGACTTTACTGCTAGCATTGTCCACCATCCTACCTAGAACTTCAAGGATAATCGTGAAATGGGAAGGGGATAAGTTTCCTCAGAAATGAAAAAAGAGTAGAGGGTATAAGGGATCCCTCCCCTATTGTTGTGAGAGTCTATAAATTCATTGACAATGCGAGAGATTGGGACTAAGCTATTGCTTGGGAGATGAATTAGGTGGACCTTTCATAACTTGCTCATTTCAAATACTTTTTCAAGTCTAAAATACAATGTCTATGTTATGTTTGTATGTCGATAGTGTCAATCTATAGAAAGGAGAAATGCAGGAGCTTCGTGCACCGGGGCTGCCCTATAAGGGTTTGGTCACATGAATCTTGTTCCTCCATTCCCCTCTATTAAGTGGCATGACTTCATTTAGTCTGAAAGTTTTTAAATCTTTTCTCACCGCTTTTATTCATGTTCTTTTGGGCCTTCCCTTTGCCCTTTTAAAACTTTCGACTTGGATCACCTCACTCCTAACTGGTGCCTTTTTTGGTCTCCTTTGGACATGTCCAAATCATCCAAGTCTAATCTCCCTCATGTTTTACTTATTGGCGCTACTCCTAAGTTTCCAATAATGTTTTCATTTCTAATTCTTTCTTGTCTTGCCACTCATCTATCGCAAAATCCGCATTTTGGTGATGCTCATTCTATGTACATTAGAGGGCCTAACCAATAGGTATAATAGATGCACTTGTGGTGGTGGTGGTGGTGGTGGTGTGTGTGTGTGTGTGTGTATGTGAAAATTTCCATTTAAGGAAAGATTTGAGGAGATATAACCATTTAGAATTCCTTCTTATAAAAATATTTTAAAAATTGAGAAAATAAAAAATAATAGGCATTCCACATGGCTTCTTGAATCAAGGAGAGTGCTTGAAAATCTTCTGTTGTTTATACTACAAGATAGATAAGTAAAGGACTAAGGGGAGAAAATGCCAACATTTGGGCATCTATAGATGGCTGCTTGTTGAGCGGATGGATTCACCCATTGACTATTTTTATATTTAGACCATTGTCCCTTGGGTTCGAGTGCATCTTTCTCTTGATTGATTGAATCAGTGAAGTGGCTAGTTCTCTCGGAGTAGTTTCTCCTTGATTCTCTTATGTTGGATAAACATAATTTTTTCTTTACGTTTATGGAGGTGGAGTTCCTGATAACATGCCCCGGCAGGGATCTTGGCTTTTCCTACTGGGCGGGTGATGCAAGCAGATGCAAGAGGTTGCTGGAGAACGTGGTGGTTACCTTCATGGACGAGGCGGTACTTGCTTTTTGGTTTCCGCACAATGGTTATTCCTATCAGTTTGTTGAACTTTTTGCTTGGTTCTCTGCAGCTTTGGATAGTGATGACTTGCTGTATCTTAAGGAACAAATGGAAGCCGAGGAGGATGCTGAACGCCTCCTACGGCGCACGGAGAAACGAGCATTTGCGGCATTTAAAATATCCTTTTGTGGTTCCATAATAATCTGAAGGTTGTGGTTTGTCCAATTTTTATTGTCTGAAACGTTTTTAGTTTCCTTAACTATCAGGATACAAAGCGGCAAGTTTAGCAGATTCTTCGCCTTCATCAGTGCCTTTGCCACTTCGTGTTGAACCTAAAGCAAAGAGTGGGATTAGGTATAGAGATTTTCATTTAGGAATATATTTTACCTTTTGTTTTTCTTTCTGGTTTGTTGCTTTTCCTGATTTATGTCATTTGGTTCCTCTCATTTCCCTGGCATTTTATTATATTTTGCTATTTGTGGAGTGAAGACAGCAAGACCTCCTAAAGAACATTGTTGAGATCAGACCGAAGCGACAGAGAGTTTCAAGTCCATCTGATGGAAATAAATCAAGGTCAATTTCACCTCATCCACCTCCGACAAATGAGAAAACTGAGCAAACTTCGGTCAAAGACCTCTCTTCTGCTAAAGAGAGCAACAGCAGAGAAATGGGGGCCAAAACTGATGAAACCTCAGTTACAGATATTTCTTCTACAAAGCCGAGCAACAGCAGAGATATTGGGACCAAAACCGAGCAGACTTCAGTTAAAAAGTTATCATCGTCAAATCCAGGCACCGGCGGAGAAGCGGAGACCAAACCCGAGAATGATGTTCAAAGCATACTAGGCTTAGCTTATGAAAGTTCTGATGAAGATGATTAGGATCCCTTTGACATTGCATCTTTAGATGTAAGATATGCTGGGGGAGAAAGGCCTTACAAATCTCAAAAATTGCAAATGCCCCCTGTCAATTTTGACGAATTGATGAAACCATAGTTGTTGGAAAAAACTATCGAAATCGTGTATATTTTCCTTTTTCTTGCATTCGTTACACTGAACTCGTGCTTCTACTTAGTTTTGATCATGTCCTTTTACAACTGAACTTTCTCAGCATCTAGATCTAAAGCAGCGAAGATGACCCGCAGATCTCATCAATGATCTCACAGCGCAGGCAGCTCCTACCACAAACCGCTGTGGGTGGGTTATAGCGTTGCCCTCCTGCCGTGTGAGAACCTGTTTGCTTGAAGAAAGTTCCATTAACGAACTTGTCATTCACTGGTCTCCCATTCCATGATTGTATGGTTTTCATGTCGCCCAATCTCTATGTCACCGTGTTGTTGCCGGGCATTGGAGCTATGAAGAAATTTTCCTCACTTGTGAGTTTGATGGATTGCGTGAAACTGGGAAGGGTTACATGAATTGCATTCTTTGATTACCTTTCTTCTTCATTTTTAGACACTAACGTGTTCGTAGGTCAGCCTTCAGCCACAACCTTTTCGGATGAATGATCTTGCCAATGGAAGCAAAGAGAATGCTCAATGTGGCTGGTATTTGTATCACTGTAATTTTTATTCGTCTTGCCATTGTAACCAAGCATTCGTCTGCGTTTTCTCAATAAGGTTGCGCGTCACCTTGGTCCACCTGCATTCGGGCACTTCTACTTCTCTATTCTCCATCAATTTTCTCAACTTCCCCACATAATACCAATTGCTCCAGTCTGCATGCATAAAAGGGCAGCTTCATGAAGCTCCCTCGTATGCAGGGTCCACGGACCACAAGGGTTAATAGTACGCATCTTTATCTTATATTTTGTAAGAGGCTGTTTTCACTTTTTCAACCCGTGAGCTCAAGGTCACACGACAAACTCTACCATTTTGCCAAGGCTCCCTTCTCAAGTCCGCATGCATAATAGACAAAAATACATAAGTTTAGGTTGTTAGGCCTACGAATATTGTTGACCCACTTCAGCTTTTAGGTTACATGGCGGCATCAGAGTTTTATTGACCGACAGGTCCAACCATATTGGATAAGCCTTTGTTATCCAAAGCTAGTGTACCCTCTACAACTTTCTTACCAGAATTCAAAACCTTGTTAACACATTAGGCACCAAGTAAGATCTCGCAGTTTCCCTCTCTATTCCTCGTGGCAGAGAATGTCGAAGGGGAAACAAATTCACAGACAAAATTGTAAAAATCAAAATCTACTCAAAGATACAAAGTTAACTCGTGAAAACAAAAACAAGATAGCAATTAGAGTAGATCATAAGGAATAGTATTGATTCCCTCATCTTGGCCCGATCAACCCCTGATTTAGCAAGAGAGTCAGCTAAGGAATTTACCATTCTGTTGACGAAAGAACATGGTACTGGTTTATCTCTAAGCTAGCTGCTAAAGAGTGCAATAATATTGTAAAACCTCAGAGGATAATTGGCTGTCTCTTTGGCCCATTGAATAACATTTGATGAATTCTCTTCGAAAATAATCGGGTTGAGGCCCGCAAGTTTCAATGCTAAACGTTTTGTGAAATTTGAAGCAAGAAACCCCATAGAGCCAGAAAATGCCAAGATAACTAGACAGCGACAAGTGCGAAATACTCCGGCTATACAAGCTGGACCTGGGTTGCCAAAAGACGAACCATCAAAATTTGCCTTGATAAAACCAGGATCGTGAAGTTTCCATTTTTCTTTGATTCCTGGTCTATGAGAACAGATATTGAAAAAGAGAGGATAAAAAGCAAACCACTGACAAATTTGATTGAAGGTAATTCTCCATACCTGGCTAGCAGATTGAAATGAGTGTTCGAACGTCCTGTTATTCCGCTCCCTCCAAGCGTCCCAGATAACTGCTGGAAAAAAGCCATCCCACGGGGCTTTACTTCTCGAAGTCCCCTTTCCGAGACCACACATTGCAAAGGGTAACAATGGAGTTTGGTAGAAACCAGTGGAGATTAAATGAGGAAACAACCTTGTGCCAGAACATGTTTAGTAGATTCAGCCTCCGTTGTAAACAAGGTAACACACTTCTGTAACTTTGACTGCCATGACATAGCTCCCCCTGCAAGAGTAATCAAGTAGCCTGAATTAGACTTCCTCATGTCAATATCACCAGTTATATTTGAATTAGTGTAGCCCTCGAGCATGGGCTTGCTAGTGCCAAATTTCAAACTCAACTTGGAAGTACACATAGATATCTTAGTATCCATTTCACTACATTCTAATGCTTTTTTCCTAGATTGGATAGAAAATGACTGATTGTACCAACATATGCAATGTCTGATTTGGTCCATACCATGACATACATAAAATTGTCAACAGTTGAAGTATAAGAAATATCTTGCATGTATTCCTTCTCAATATCACTCACTAGAACTTGATTCTTATTAAGTTTAAAGTAAGTAGTAAAAGGTGTACTAACTACTTTAGCTTTATCCATGTGAAATCGCTCGATTAAATAAGAATAATTTATTATTCTTGGTTTTCGCATACAAGGTTTCTAACTTAATCCATAGAGTTCTAGTATGTGTTTCATTTTGAATATGATTTAAAACACTATCTTTTATCAACTGTCGAATAAAACCACGTACCTGTTTATGTTTGAAAGTCCACTCATCTTTGAATTTATCCTCCGATTTTTAAGTAGCAAAGACAAGTAGATGCAACATCTTCACAAAAAGAAGATCTTTTATTTTTCCCTTCCACTTGTAGTATTAGAGCCAAGTTCGAACAACTCAGATTTCTTTAACCCGAGTAAAGAAGATTTAGAATGAGATTTGGAACAATATTGAGCAGTTGATCTAAGAAGGAATGTAGAAGCCAAGAAAGGTCAGATCACTGGTGAGGAAGAAAACTCATAAAGAGGAATCGATTAGCAGCGATAAGAGGAGGAGATCAGCCGCAACTGGCTGCTATGCTCATTAGTAGATGACGGAATGACCGAGATCGGCATAGGTGCAGCCAACTGAGGAAAAGAGGGATCCAAATATGCGATGCTCTTTGGATGGTCAGGGAGAGAGGCGCGATCTGCTGGTTGAAGATGTACATCATTGGAGAAACTAGCAAGGCAGTTGTGATCTCCAGTGAGGAGAGAACCTGGCATCCTCTTGCGCATACACAAATATGTCAATGGAAGAAGAAAATTCTGATTGTTGCAACGCATGAGATGGAGAGTGTGAAAGAGACGGTGAAGGACGCGTGTGCAACCGTGTGCGCGCGCGTGCAGCCACATACGCTAAGCCCATGCGGCCTCGTGTTGCGTGCGTGGAGCTGCGTGTCGCACATGGATGTGCTGCGCACGTGGCGTCTATGTGGCATGTGCTGATTGCTACGCGTGTCGCCGCACGTTATGTGCTGTTGTATGTTGAGAGCCGCCCGTGTGCATTTGCAACCTGAACGCCACTCGCGTGCACCAGCGAGCAATCGCCACTGGGTGCCGTCGCCAAGGACTACGGTTGGCTGGCCACCGTCGCTGAAGGCGACGACCGGACTCCAGTTGCTATCGGCAACGCTCAAGTGTCCAAATGGTGCGATTTTACACTGTTTTACTCAGTTTTTCACGTAGATCCCGTTTTTAAGCACCTTTTCAACAATTTTTATCATTATATCGTGTTTTTACACAATTTTTATCACTTTCTTAAAAGTTTTCCTTTTACTGTTTTCTAAGTTTTTTGGTATTCCTAACCGTTCGATCACCATGAAAATTCATGAATTTGTTCTTCATATTACCATGCACAAGACGAATAGTTTAGATCGCGATCTGATACAGTTTCATCGGTTTACGTTGAAAAGCAAAGTAGCACGTAACATTTCACTGGCAATCCACGTTATTTTCCGGTGTTATAAATGACGGAAACATAGTGAAAGAAAGGAAAAAGGTAAGGGGTGGCCTATTTTAGTTAGACCAGCTCAAACAAGGCTTCCCATCAATGCGTGTGCCTAAAAAGGGAGGTTTTGTGTCGTTGCCTGTGTCAGTAACACGAAAAACGAAAGGTACAGCTTGCCCGTACGAAATGACAAGGTATGCTTTTTATAGCCTTATTTGTGGGTCCCACACCCAGTAAGTGGCCCCACATGCATTTACCATTTTATCCTTTTTTTCAGATTTAAAATTTTGGGCTATAACATTCACTCTTTGATTTTTCTTGTGAAACATCGTCCGATTGAGGAGGCTTAGAGCTTTTGTTTCTCTTGTCTTGTTGAAGAAAATGGATGGCTCAAATCATGATATGGTCCGTTGTTTTCTCTGGCAAACTCAACATCTCCGATGAGCTCTGTCCTTGATTTTCTGGCAAGATAAGCCAGATCGAAGAAATGGAGTGGTGGGCCTTGGTCGTCTCTTCCAACTAAGCAAGATAGTAAGCTCAGATCATCGTTCCGAGCTGCTATTTTCTCCAGCAACCATTGTCTTCCCTGCGAGCTCTTCCCTCTGCTTTCTCCTTCTTGCTGATGTCACGGCGAAGTTCTTCCTCTCGCTCTCGCTCTCTCTCTCTCTCTCTTTTCCTTCTCTTCTTCTTCTCCTTCCCTTCTTCTTCCGTCATTTCGTCTTTTCTTTTCTCTCTCGCTTTCGGGTAATAGACCAAAATGCATGTTTTCGTTTTCTCTTAAGTGAGGAGGGGGTGCATAGCTCCCTTCCTTTGATGTTTCTTTTTGCTTTTAATTATTATATTTCTAAAGTTATATTTATACATTATAATTACAGTCAAAAGACATAAACGTTATTCATATTGATTTTTCAATGCCTCTTGAATATCCAAATCAGCTTTTTGCAAGTGGGGCCCATTTAGTAAAATTACAAAATTATTCTTTATGAGAAAAATCACAACTTATTCGTTTAATCTTTGATTTTAGCAAATTTAGTGTTGTCGAAATTGATTTTTTTGAGGACAATCAATTATGGAGGTTTCGACACTTGATTTAATTTTTATAAATTTTTTATTTTTTGAAGCTCCAAAAATAAAAAATTCAATATTCTCTTTTTAGCTTGACTTAATAATGATCTTAAAATTTACTTAAATTGAGATTTAAAAATTAGAGATGTCATATTCTCCGACCAAACAATCTCTTTAGTACAACTTTCCTGAAAAGTACAAAGAATACTTTAGAACTGTTGCATTAGATGTCTCGTATTGGACACAAGTGTTTGTCTCAGCATTTGGACCTAAAGCTGCAATGGGCACCTCAGATCCTGTGAATGATCTCATAGCCTTGGCAGCTCCTACTGCAAACTGCTGTTCTTGGTTATATCGTGGTCCGCTTGCCCTTTGTGATCCTGTTTGCTTGAAGAAAGCTCCATGAAGGAACTTCTCACTCACCGATCTCCGGTTCCATGATTGTCTCGTTTTCATGTCGCCCAATCTCCATGTTATCTACATATAATTTTGATCAAATTAGTCTCAAAAATAGTATCTTCATAATAGGAAAGCCAATAGAAAAATGGACATGTTTCGCTGAGGTATTCAAAATCAAGCATCTTTTGGAACAAAGACTTGCCGCCTTGTTGCCAGACTTCTGAGCTAGGAAGAGATTCACTTCGCTTGTGATGCTGCGGTTCATGCTTTCGCCAATGTCTTAGTCTCCCCATCGCTGGTAGAAATTATTTACTACGTGAGCATATCCATGTCGAACTCTGCGATGTAGATGGTTGTGAGTTTGATGGATTACGTGAAACCAGAAAGTCTTGCTTGAATTGCTAACTCTTGGTGCCCTAGTAACATGCTTAATACATGTGTAGTACATGGCTAAAATGAAAGAATGAGAAATAAATGATAATTACCTTGGGATCATTTGATTGCAATTCGGACCAAAGCGATTAAAGAACACAATCGCCCTCATCCTCTTGTCTCTAACATACTCATCGTCATGGCCAAGAAGCATCGCCTTGTCTGGGTTTTTAACCCAGTTGTTTGAGATCGTAACATCGGTCGACCCTCATGTAACACCCATATGCCCAACTGAGCATGCGTCAAGTGTCTTGGGGTCTATCCAAATCTTCGTAGATTCCAGTTGCATGATGCCGTCTCCTCCTATAGTTCCTAAGTCTATAATCTTTGATCCTGGGCCAATAACTGGACCAGGAACAGGCTTATGGCAGTGATGTGTGCGAAGTTCATGAATGATCACATTGCTCACCAGATCACATAGGAAAAAGTTACGTTATATGGTTTAGTGTGGAAAACAGAAAACTAAGTAAAAAGAGCCCATGAACAAGAAGCTAGAATACCTTGTAAAGCAAGAGGCATGTGCCATCAGCTAGGTGAACATTGGCTCCACAAGCATCGATGGTTGTGAATCTACTGATTGGGAGAGGCTTTTGGAGTTTTATTTGCACCATAAAGCAAGGTCCCTGGACAAGGTTTTATTGGGTCGTCACCTGGGTCTGTGACTGTGTATCGGATCAATCGTTGTCCTATGTTGTTTCCCATTTTCCCAGCGAATCCAACGGAGCATGTATCAAGTTGTTGCCCATTCTAGCCCAGTGTGGGTTCCGACGCCAGCACCGGTCAATCACGTTCATACCGGAGCTCCTTGGATGTCTCCTAGCAGCACCAGTGCTAACTAGGAGGAAAAGCAGGCCAGATAAAGCTAATTGCTTAGACAATTGGACGGAAGCAAATGAGGCCATGGTTAGTATTGATTAAGAGGAGACTATTAGATGTGAATTAGGAGGAGAAATTAGTGTTTATAATTATAGGGAATATTTGTGGGCAGTAATGGTAGCTTTGGCTTCGGCCGTGAGAGTGTTTGTTGTGAGGGGTGTTAGACGGTTTCAGTAAGTTTTGCAAGAAACAGAAGAGACTTGGTTTGAGGTTTCTTTTCAGTTTTTTCACTGGAGGATGCATTTTTGAGACGAGGGCAGAAAATTAGCTAAATTTAGGGGTGTTACTAAATTTAATGGGGAAAATTAGAGGGATAGTTGGACCGCTTTTCCACAAATTAGCAGTTGCAGATTGACACGTAGTTGGGGTAGTCTGTTTATTCCCAGAACGCCCTCTCCCTTTATCTTGCCAAATTGAATGTCTGTAACATCCATTTCCAAAACGCTCACAGTATTAATCAACACATAGTGGAGACTTGCGGCGTCTATCTACGAACTGAAATTACAAGCTAATATGATAGTCGACAAGTTGACACCATTGGTTCTTGTTCTACCATGGGCAGTTGAGAGCATCATAATAAAAAAGGGGAAATTAAATGAAAAATTGTCCTGGCGAAATGATGCTCCTTATGAAATTTTACTTTTGATGTATAAATAAAAAGTTCATAAATCTTTTGAAGAAAATATGAATTTGATGAACCAACGATTAAGAATGTGTCAAAGTAGTAACGAGAGTTTATTCCATGACTTAAATGTTGGAGGAACAACTACGTTTTGCTTTGCCTTCTAGCATGCGTGCAACATTAAGCACATATTTTCATCTTTTTGTGAGAGTAGAAAAGAAAATTCAAAACCTAAACCCCAGCTTTGTGATATAAGTAGACTGATGAGCAACAAGTGAATAACCTCTTCCAACATGACACAGTTTACTGGCCTCCAAATTCACTTCTTTGCACCTCTAACCATCCATACCACATGCATGTATACTACCTATTGCAATATAATTCACTTTTGAAACCAAGTGCCGAGTTATTTTCAATGAGAAACAGAGGCATTTATTCACTTCAATTCTCTGATTTAAATCCTTAGAACCTCCTCCATCTCTCTCTCTCTCTGTTGCTCTTCATGTCTTTCAAGTTTACCGCCGGCAAACGACACCACGACCATTGCTCATCTTGCTAGTGCAGTCCATGGTGATGGTGGGGTCCAAGACCAAAGTCTCTGCGGGGGAAGATCGGTCCGGGCAGAAAATGCAGTACTTACAGTTTGGAGATAGAAGGCTTGAGGTCTTGTACTTGTCCTCTCCACCCATGATTGGCATGGACACACCCCTCTTCACTGGATTTAGGAACTCTGGCCTGTAAGTCTGACCCAAAACACCTTCAACATTCTCGGTGAGGTTAAAGAACCTGAATTGCACTTCTAAGTGGGCAAAACAGTCATCAGCAGGAATTTGATAGTTGTGAATTCTATCATCTTCTTTTGTTATCGGCACAACATTTATGGAAATCTCAGCCACATTTGGTAATGTGACTGTGACACTGTTGAATCGGGCGGTTCTTTCCACTGCAAGGCGGCTATCTGGTGCAGCCCAGGCTGAAAGATGGCCTTGATCGATGACAAGAGGCATGCCATCATAGGCGAAGAGGAGCTGATCCATTCCATCATCCCATTGGGCAACTTTGTTAGCGGCCAAGATAAAGGTGTGGGAATCGAACAGAATACCCAAAGCTTGGATCCAAGTGTTATCGCGGGCTCTTCCTTCCGGTCTGCGTCCGATAAATCGAGCATTTATTTGAAAGTTTGAGTCGGACACTAAGCTGAAGTGCTCGTTGGCTTTGCCGTGGAAATAGAACATGATTCCATCGCCTCCAATGAACCTTGGATCGTAACAGGCAGCTCCAATTCCGTCGCAGTTGGGCTTTCGGTCTGTGGATAACATGCTCGTGTTAATTACGAGAGAGAGAGAGAGAGAGAGAGAGAGAGAGAGAGAGAGAGAGAGAGAGAGAGAGAGAGAGAGAGAGAGAGAGAGAGAGAGAGAGAGAGCTACTTACTCCTGCAAACTGCTTCACATTTGGGAGAATTACAGTCAATATAGCAGGCCTTGGCTTTGGGGTCAGCTGGCTTGAACTCTGGGCACTGAGCTGGGCAGGTGATCTGTTTGTTATAGCATTTGGTGTAATTGTTGTTACAGGCGAATGACTGGGGAGGGAATGGCTTTCCTGCAACCTCAAATGGCGGTGGTGGGGCCTTTCCCATCATCTGTGGCGGCGGTGGTGAAGGGTTGCCGTAGAGATCGGCATTGGCATGAGCCAAGGAACCAATGATGAACAGAAGGGAGAGCATAGTAGCGTGAGTGTTCATGGTTACTGAAGCAACTGAACACTAACTTAACTCCGGCTCACTAGGATGAACAAATACATCAATACCTATCCATTTATAGATTTGATTGCTCTTAGATTCGATCTTCTATAAATAATTGAGAAATTAGAAGGTCAAATTCTCTTAATTACATTTGGTTATAGCTTCTTCGATCTCTTCTTTGTTTATAACATCGAATCTAAGATGAATTGCCGAAGCATCTCTATGTCTGTGCACTGGGAGGCACTTCATTAGTTCTATTGCTGCGAGTGCTAGCCATGTGCAATTCATGTGCGACAGTAAAGATGCTTAGGAAATCTAGCATTATTTAGCCAAATTGGTTTAGCAAGGAGAACACTAGGTTCATGCAATGTACACTAAGTAATAGTTGATCACTATTCTTTCTCATTGCTGTTGATCTGATTTTGATCAGATGATCGTAGTCCCTTCATCAATCAAGATTTGTCCAAAACCATGTCCATCATCTTTCCATGCATGTATCCCAAGCAAAATCCAAAAGTGATCCTTAGGCTAGATCGTGCTGCTACAATCCCATGACTTTCCCTTAGTTAATAAGCGGCAAATAACGTACGCTGCCTTGAGATTTTGATCCATGCAAGAAGCCAAAAGCATGATTGCTTCGGAAAAAAGAGTCACGGTTGGTGTGCATAGTCAAGAGCGTAACAGGAATTCCATTCCATTTGTTAATTCTTCTCTTGAGAACTAAGTCCACTTGTAACCCAATAGAAATAAATGCATTTGGATGAATTGTTTCAGATTTTCTAAAAAACTAATAAAAAAGGCTGGTCATTAGTTTTTACTCAAGAAATATAAGGTAAAAGCATCCAATGGATATGAAATTTGATCTCTAGTCTATTATAAGCCTAACACGATGAATGATTAGATCAATCTACAAAAAAAGCTGTCTTGCCATGCATTAGAAAAAGGCATAGACTTTTTCACACACTTTAAACTTGAACACCTCACTAAAAACAAAGGCTTACGAAAAAGCAAGGCTTATTAGATTGGACTGATATTTACCATATTCAAGACAAAGTATATATGTACACTTACACATACACACATATAATACAAATAAAATACACATACAATCACATAATATGCACAGATACATATATAAACATAGATCCGGCCAAATATACATAGTTTAATCTAAATGCTTTTGAATCCAACTGTCAATATTTTTTAAAGAAAAAGAAAAAAAGACAATATCCAATGAGTTATTATAATTTCCAATTATTCCATTCTAACTGGAATTTCTGGAACGTTCCAATCCAGTAGGAAAAATTGAAAACTACTGCTCCATTCCACTTGTTCTGGTCTATTTGGCCAGTTTCGGTCATTCCGGTCTAGAATTTTGACAAATTTCAATCTTTCTTATTATTATTTTATTTTTAGAAATCTAAAAACTCAAAATAGTAACCAGGACTTTGTTCTGAAATTGACAGAATTTAGAATCTTCCCTTCTAGTAGCCAAAACAGAACAGCCACGGAAACAGAATTGACAACTATGAGAACTATAATAAATGGTAATGCTCATTTTGTTCTTAATAAACCAGACATTAAGTCATATATTCAGGCAATATGGTCTAAGTATTAAAGAATTTTTTTCTCTTTGTACGGGGTTGTGTTGACCCTTAATTGACGCCCTTTCTTACTCTCGAGCCATTTTAAAACTAGTACTCTGTTAGAGGGGTAAGACGGTGAGTCCTCGAAGAAAGACCAAGCAAATAAAAGCTCATCAAAACATGAGCTCTCCTGAACAGATCTCTAGAAAGAGGACGCGTTTTCACAGCGTACAGTGAATCCATGAATGAAAGTTTATGTATTTGCTTTAACCCAATCCCACCCAAAACTCTGGTTCCAAGACGATGGGTCTTTTCTATATCCAATCTTAATCCAAAATGGTGTTGGATCTCTCTTAATTTAAATACGATCAAGCATGAATCGATCCGTTTAAGCTGAACGTTTTGCACGTTATCTCACAGGAATGGCCGTTATCTAATAGTTCAGAATGTTATAACGTCAATCATTGTAATCCAACGGATAGAGCCGATGAAATGAGTTGCAAAATTGCAATCTAATAGATTGAGGATCTGCAGAATGAAAGCCGGATGTAAAGTACAAGTTTAGTGGTAATAATGGAATAGGGGAGGATTTAGTTCCCTTTTGGAACAGGCACCCAAAAGCTGCGCCCCAAAATAAGGTATGTCGTACAAGAGCATATGCAACTGCACGTTATCTAAATTCTGGCCTCATTGGGAGAAAAATGGTCGATGTGCCATCTCATACATTGCAGAAGTAGAACGATCTGGACCGTACATACACCAAGCTATTCGGCATGATTCTAGTAGTTTTGCTTGTCATGGACAGTATAAGTTCCGAGCTTCTGAAACCTTCCATGGAATATCGAGTTTGTTGGGATCTGAGGTAAGTAGTAGGCGACTTTACTTGCTCGCACTAATGTGGAGTTCATGGGGACCAAAAAGAGGCTACAGGGTAAATTCACTTAATTGGTCAATTTTCCTCACATTTTCATCACTCCGGGATACCTTTTTCTATTTTCATATTCTTTTATGGCAAATATGCACAATATAAGAAGGATTCCTACATGATGTACGCTCATAATATGCACGCAAATCATAAGCGAGACCCGCTTCTGTTCGTTGGATTCACCCTCTCAACATGAAACGAACGAATGGGCGGCTCCCTGATTTTTCCTTAATTAGAAATGTTACATGCCATTCATTCTACCACTCGGAGCATTTGATAAAGTTTCACACTTTAGCAGAATCAACAGAAATAGTTTGGAGTTTACATGGACTGGGGAAGACCTCAACTGATATCTATACTTCTCAGAAAGGTGAAAGTATCACAGGTGAGTCTCCGAGTTAATGCACAAGTAAGAACCACAACTACTTTATAATAACATGGTGAGTTCCGGACATCCTCCCTTAGACCAAACCATTTCTCTCTCCTATTAATGTTTAGAGGTATGGGAAGAAGACCCTGAACTTAGTGATGCAAATAACCAACACCTAACCGAGTGTCCCCCCAACACTCAGAAACCAGTGGCCTACTCGAGTAAGACACTTCAGTTTACAAGTGCCAAAGCTATGCACATGATGCATCAGGCCAAATTCATGCATAAATGGCACGTATACAATCCGATGGATGAATATTCGCTAACTATAATTACAAACAACATTCTCTAAACAATAAGCTTCAACAAGCTGCAGAAGAAGTAGCAACAAATCAAAAGGTTAGAGATGTACATTATCATTGGAAGCATATAGATATCAGGAGATTCAGAAACGAGATCAACATTTACATGGGCGATCACCGCAACTGTGAATCTGTAACATTTCTAAATGACAAAGACTTCTTTGGCCATGAAACATGCCATTTTCATACAGAAGAATTCCTGGCATGTTTGGTTTTAACGCCATAAAAGCACAGGCATGATCATGTTCTACTAGTGTCATCCCACATCTGAGTTATACTTCAACTACATGTTGAGAAAGCAAAAACCATTTGCAGCTCCAACAATTAACTTGCTTTAAGATTTACTTTGTCCTCCAGAGATTAATGATGCCATCTGCAAAAGACTTCAAATTTCCCCAGAGTGTTGATCTCTTTAGTGATGATTCTTCTTCGTGATTCGACTTTTTAGAATCTCTGAACAAAGACCACTGGCTTCAACTTCTAATTATACTGATATATGTGGAACATTTTGCATAATAGTATTTACAGCAAAAAAGAGCATTAAGACAGTATGCAGTTATAAGTATCCGATATTTTGAAACAAGATGCTGATTGATAAAAATTCAGTTCATGCTCACAAATCGACAATCTCATATTCAAGGATTTCGTTGTTAGGCAAATGTGAGCATGTACACTAAAGCAATGTCTAATAAGCTATATAATCATGACCCAAAAGAACAGAATGTAATACAAATTAAGTTCACAAGCCACAGGACACAGATTAATGGGTCTAGATATACATTGTATATACTCAAATTACATTCTGATGCTACTATTTGCATTTGTAAATTAGATAATTTAACCCAGCTTAGTGTTTAATCTCCAACTATACACAAAATATACAACAACAAAGGGATAAACTCACATGTAAAAAAGAGGCAGCCTGGTGCACAAAGCGCCTGTATATGCAGAGTCTGGACAAGGGGCGGACCACAAAAGGTCTATAGTACGTAGTTTTACCTTGCATCTTTGCAAGGGGCTGTTTTCACAACTCGAACCCGTGACCTCCACACGATGACAACTCTACCGCTATGTAGTCAGAGGTGCGCCTAGGCGCTAGAAGCACAAACTGCTTCTGAATTTGATAAAGTCACAAGGGGTTGAGGTGTTAATGCCTTTTTGATACTCAGGCCCAAATGACAAATGGTTAAAATCCCAAACCCCCTTCTTTTTTTTTTTCTCATCCTCCAAATGTAGACTTAGATTGGTTTGGACATGTCCAACGTAAATCAAAGGGGCACCAATTAGAAAGAGAGGCGATCCAAGTCGCAGGTTCTAAAAGGGCAAGGGGAAGGCCCAAAAGAATGTGGATAGAAGTAGTTAGAAAAGATTTAAAAACTTTGAGACTAAATGAAGCCATCACACTTAATTGAGGGAAAAAGAGGAACAAGACCTAATTAGGATAAGGTCTTGATGACGATGATTTCCAAACCTATTTTCTTCTCCTCAGAATTATTGTGGAAACGAACATTCCTCTTCAAGCTTTTACAGATCTAAGTGAATAAAATGTATAGATTCATGAATCTTCAACCTAAAACTCTAATTTTCATTAAAAAAAAAGCATAAAAATCAGTACCTTTTTTTTATTTTTGGGCTTTTTATTTATTTATAAATCCTCATGGTTTCTCATTCTATAGGTAAAACACAAACATTCCATTTGATTTTCTAGTTTGTTTCTCATAGATTTAACTTCTTTTTAGGTTTTCTTCTAACTTTTTTTTTTTTTTCATTTTTCTGAAAAAACAGTTACAGAAATAATTTTTAATTTTTGTTTTCTTCATTTACCGCTTCAAACTAATTTTCATTCACATATATAGGTTCCCTTTGCTTGTGAGTGCATCTATGATGATTATTTTCATGTCTTTTTTTAAAGTTATTTTTTTATTTTTTCTAAAAAATAGTTATAGAAATAATTTTTAATTTTAATTTTTTTACATTTACTCCTTCAAACTAATTTCCATGCACATTTAGCTTTCCTTTGCTTGTGAGTGCATCTATGATGACTTTTTTTAATGTTTTGTTGTACTTTTTGTACTTTTTTTTTATTTTTCTAAAAAATAGTTATAGAAATAATTTTTAATTTTTTGTTTTTGAATTTATTCCTTCAAACTTATTTCTGTTCATATATATAGCTTCCCTTTGCTTGTAAATTATGATTGCATAAAACTACTAACTCTAATTTCTGATTTCTACCTTTTAAGACTAGAACATCATCAATGGGTTTAAATTGAGATAATTTAGGTTCATTGATTCTTTCTAAATTTGTAGACTCAAGATGGGAGTATGAAGAGCTAAGGGTTTTAAGCAATAAAAACACAGTTTGGTGCATTTTATGTGGGAAAAAAGTGGTGGAATTTATAGGTTGAAACAACATTTAATTGCAGGGCCTAAGAATGCGAAAAAAATTCAACAAGGTCAATCCACAATATCAAAGAGAACAAAAGATTATATGATTGGCTCAAAGAAGAAAATGAACGATTATAACATTTTTGATGTTGACAGTGAGAGACCTAGTGGTGGTGGTGGTGGATTGTTATTTAGAGTAGCAAGAGATCTATGAATGAAACAAAAAGACATTGATCTTCACTTCATTGCAATATCGAGAAAACTCTTTGCAGCAGGCTACAATAAATAATGCATATATGAAGGAGCAGAGGGCGATAGCATGCAATTATATCGCAAGTTGGTTTTAAGGGAAAAACATTGCCTTTAATACTGCTAGATGTCCATCATTTCAGATCATGTTTGAGTCGATTACACGAAATGGTCTAGGTACATTTTTTTTTTTTTAAATTTACATATTGATACTTTTTTTGTATGTTTTTTAAGTTTTAACTTGTGTATTCTTTCATGTTAAGATTTCAAGACACCCTCTTATCATGAGTTGAGGGTATCTGTTCTTAAAAAACAAGTTGAAAAGACAAACAAATTCGTTCAAGAGTGTAAATAAGACTGGGCAAGATACGAGTGCTCTCATCATCATTATCATCAAGACCTTATCCCAATTAAGGGTCGGCTACATGAATCTTATTCCTCCATTCCTCTCTATTAAGTACCATGGCTTCATTTAGTTCCAAAGTTTTTAAATCTTTTCTTACCACTTCTATCCACGTTCTTTTGGGCTTTCCCCTTGTCCTTTTAGAACCTTCTACTTGCATTGCCTCACTCCTAACCGGTGCCCTTTTTTGTCTCCTTTGGACATGTCCAAACCATTTAAGTCTAATCTCCCTCATCTTGTTACCAATTGGTGCTACTCACAAGTTTCCTCTAATATTTTCATTCCTAATTCTTTCATTTATTGTCTTGCCACTCATTGATCTCAACATTCTTATTTCCACGACACTCATCCTATGAACATGATATTCCTTAACTATCCGACGCTCTGATCTACAGAGCATGGTGGCCTTATGGACATCCTATAGAATTTTCCTTTTAGTTTGAGTGGCATCGCTGATCACAGAAAACTCTAGATGCACATCTCCATTTGTTTCAACCTGCTTGAATTCTCTAGGTAACCTCCCTCTTAATCTTTCCATTCTTATGAATCATTGATCCTAAGTACCGAAAGTGGTCTTTTAGGCAGACTTCTTGGTTATCAATCTTAACTGGTGTTCCACTCCTCTCCTTGCTAAAATTGCATTCCATATATTCTATCTTAGTTCGGCTGATTTTAAATCTTTTAGATTCTAATGCTTCTCTTTATAACTTTAGCTTTGTGTTTACGCCCTCTCTTATTTCATCAAGTAAGACTATATCATCTGCAAATAGCATGCACCATGGAATCTCCTTGTATAGATGTTTTGTTAACGCATCCATAACCAAAGTGAAAAGGTATGGGCTCAATGCTAATCCTTGGTGCAATCCTACAGTGACAGAAAAATCACCGATCTCACCATTAGTGGTCTTAACATTTGTTACCACTTCATTATACATATCTTTAATTATGTCTATATACCCCCGCAAAACCTCTTTCTTGCCCAACACCCTCCACATGAACTTTCTAAGGACTCTATCATAAGCTTTGTCTAAGTCGATAAAGACTCTGTGGAGGTCTTTCCTCCTCTCCCTATATTTCTCTATTAATTATCTTAGTAAGAAAATAGCTTCTATGGTAGACCTCCTGGGCATGAAACCAAACTGGTTCTTCGATACACTTGTCTTAAACCGTAGCCTCTTTTCAATCACTCTTTCGTAGAGTTTCATAGTGTGGCTCATAAGTTTGATCCCTTGATAATTAGTGTAGTATGTCTCCTTTATTCTTATAAATTGGTACAATAGAGCTTTTCCTCCATTCATCCGCCATTTTTATTTTATTTTATAATCTTGTTAAACAACTTGGTAAACCAAACTACCACAGTATCTCTCATATGCTTCCAAACCTCTATTGGTATGCCATCGTGCCCCATGGCCTTTCCTAATTTCATCCTTTTCAAAGCCTTTTTTACTTCAGGTATTCTAATCCAACATTCATATCTATAATGTCCAATGTTATTTAAGTTTACAGTATTTTCAATCCCTATATTCTCAGAACCATTGTCATTTAACAAGTTTTGAAAGTAAGTTTCCCACCTTTGTTTGATCCCGTCATCTTTGATTAGCACCCTTTGATCATCACTTCTAATGCACCTACCATGATCAAAGTCCTTACCCTTATGTTCTCTTATTTTTGCAAGTTTAAACATATCTTTCTCACCTTCTCTTGTTCCTAGTGTCACGGACCTGCATTGCAAGGCCCATGACCAATGCTCATAGACTCCAAAGAAGGCCTGCTTAGTTCATGAGTTTAACTTGATCCATCAAAGGGATCCATAATCTAGAAGGCCCAAGTACATCTTGTAAAATCTTGCCTCTAGATTTCTTCAGGAGCATCCAGGAATGTAGTAGAACCAAAGACTAGTGTAGAAACTTCTAGAGAGGATTCTAGAATAGTCTCTAACCATTAAATATCTAACACTTGTAAAGATCCCCACCATCTATTGAGGAGGTGAGAGGAGGTGGAAGGAGGAAAGCACCTATAAATAGGGGAGCATCCTCACTTGCAAAGCATCCAAGAGTTGTAAGCATCTTCAAAGCAATAAAACTAGAGTTCCATCCAAGTTCCCTTTCAGTTGTTACTTAGTTGGTTTGAAGTGAGAATCCAATCTAAGTGCCGCATAGGAGTCTGAGAAGCTAAGCCTGTGATAGTTCGTATCAGAGCAAGGTTCGGCAAGTTAGGAGTGAAGGTTCATATCCTAGCAAGGAGAAGAAGATGGCAGATGATTCTCATGTCTTAAATGTGGAGCTTAATGTTGAAAGATGCTCGGAGGAACAAGAGAGGTAAGTCCAATGACTTAGTCTCATCTTTGGAATCCAGGCTTGTTAAGATGGAGACAGCCGTTGCGAATATCTCCACTCGGCTAGAGTTAGAGCACCCAACATTTGGGTCCCTTGAAGCTATGGCGGAAGAGCTTAAGGGAGAGTGGGAGGATGGTCTGAACTCCATGAGGAATGCAAGTCACATGGAGTTCCAAACCCAGTTTGATAAGCTATTCGTGGAGTTAGCTACACTCCGTGATGAGATGAAGGTGATGTGCGAGAATGTATCCTTGAACAAGGAAGCAGTGGCTAATAGGACTCATGTGGTTCGTGAGCCCCTAAGATTGATGTCCCAAAGCCAAAGAGCTATGGTGGGAAGCAGGATGGGAAGGAATTGGCACATTTCTATGGAATGTTGAGAGGTACTTCCGACACTTACAAATGGAGGAAGACGAGCAGAAGGTTGCTACAGCTTCGATCTACCTCACAGACAATGCCCTACTATGGTGGCGTAGGAGGAGCATGGAAATCGAAAAAGGTATGTTCACCATTAACACTTGAAACGAGTTTAAGGATGACCTTAAGACACATTTCTATCCAGAGAATGCACGCATTGAGGCTAAGAAAAAGTTATGATGGTTGAAACATAAGGGGACTATTCACGACTATATTTCAAAGTATTCAAACCTTTTGTTTGAGATCCCCGACATATCTGAAGAAGACAAGTTTGTGTACTTCTTCAACAGGTTAAAAGATTGGGCAAAGCAGGAGTTACGCCCTCGTAACGTCTCTACTTTGTCTGCCACAATCATCGCAGCTAAATCCTTAGTTGAATTAAGGAAAGATGACGCAAAAACAAAAGGCCAAAAGAGTAGCCATATCAAATGTGGGGGAGACAAAGGCATTTATAAGAACAAGCTTGAGTCATCCAAACCACCACGTTAGAAGGGAAGAAGCAAGGTACGAGCTTGCTACTTCTGATGGACTGCACCTCATGCGTGACTGTCCAAAGAGGAAGGCCTTAAACTCCATGATCTCACATCAGGAAGAAGGGAGTACTATGGAAGATTATAAACTATTTTTCTTACAGAGTCTTAACGTTGTCAAGTCAGAGGTACCTAAAACCTCTACCAAAGGGTTGATGTACATGGATGCCAAGGTGAATGGTATGTCCACTCATGGGTTAGTGGATACTGGAGCTACTCACAACTTTGTTTCAAGGGAGGAAGCCTAAAGACTGGGTCTTAAAGTCTCAAAGATTGGTGGACGAGTAAAGATAGTGAATGTGGATGCCAAACCGATCACAAGAGTTGCTCAAGGAGTCACAGTGCACATGAGCAAGTGGAAAGGCTGATAGACTTTTCCATCATCCCCATAGGCGATTTTAATTTAGTATTTGGAATGGAGTTCTTTGACAAGGTTAAGGCACTCCTACTCCCACACTACAACACCGTGTGCATAGCGGAAGGAGAGTCTATGTGCACCATTCCTCTCTCAAGATAGGCAAAGGTGGAGAGCACGACCATGTCTGCCATGCAACTATCAAAAGGATTGAAGAGATACGAGACCACCTTCCTTGCAACTTTGAAGGAAGAAGCTGGAGATTCTTCCACAGAAATACCCAAGGCTATTAAGGGTGTACTTGAGGAGTTCAAGGATGTGATGCCTAAAAAACTCCCAAAGAATTGTCACCTAGGAGAGAGGTGGATCATGAGATTGAGTTGGAGGCTGGTGCTAAACTACCTGCTAAGGCTCCTTACTGCATGGCACCTCCTGAACTAGAAGAGCTAAAGAAACAGCTCAAGGAACTAGTGGATGTAGGATTCATCCAAACCTCTAAGGCACCATATGGAGCTCTAGTCTTATTTCAAAAGAAGAAGGATGGCTCACTTCGACTGTGCATCGACTATCGGTCCCTCAACAAAGTAACTATGAAGAACAAGTATCCTATCCCACTCATAGCAGACTTTTTCGATCAACTTGGAGGAGCTAGAATCTTCACCAAACTTGACCTTCGATCGGGTTACTATCAAATTCGGATAGCCAAAGGAGATGAGCCTAAGACTACTTGCATAACCAGGTATGGTTCATACGAATTTCTGGTTATGCCCTTTGGTCTCACTAATGCACCTGCCACATTCAGCACGCTGATGAACAAGATATTCCACCCTTACTTGGATAAGTTTGTGGTGGTCTATCTTAACGACATCATGATTTATAGCAAGACATTGGAGGACCATGTGCATCATTTAAGAAAGGTCTTCCAACTATTGAGGGAAAATGAGTTATACGTTAAGGAGAAATGTTCGTTTGTATAAGAGGAAGTCTCCTTCTTAGGGCACAAGATTAAGGATAGAAGACTCATTATGGACGAGGCCAAAGTGAAGGCTATTCAAGGCTGAAACCCACCCACAAAAGTGCTAGAACTGCAATAATTTTTGAGATTGGTTAACTACTATTAGCGCTTCATAAGAAGGTATTCTTCAATAGCTGCACCACTAACAGATCTATTGAAGAAGAACAAAGCTTGGGAATGAATGACTCAATGTCAAGCTGCTTTCGAGAAGCTGAAAGAAGCAATTTCTGGAGAGCCAGTGATAAGCTTGCCTAACCCTAGTAAGTCATTTGAGTTACACACCGACGCCTCTAACTTTGCCATTAAAGGTGTTCTAATGCAAGAAGAACATCCCATTGCCTATGAGAGTCGCAAACTCAATGACACAGAGAGGAGGTACATAACTCAAGAGAAAGAGATGACAGTCGTGATACATTGCCTGCGTGTTTGGAGACACTACTTGCTTGGAACCAGGTTCGTTATCAAGACTGATAACATTGCCACTAGCTACTTTCAAACTCAAAGGAAGCTTACTCCCAAACAAGCTAGATGGCAAGACTTCCTTGCCGAATTTGATTATGACTTAGAATACAAGCCAGGCAAGACAAATTCTATAGTAGATGCATTGTAGTCGAAAAGCAGAGCTTGCTGCCATAACTCAACCAAACAGTACCCTCCTCGATTGCATAAGAGTGAAGTGTGACCCAATGACTAAGAATGTCATTGTTGCCGCCAAAGAAGGAAGGACAAGGCGATTCTGGCTGGATGATGGCCTCCTCTACATAAGAGGGAATTGCATCTATATACCTAAGTGGGGAGGCATACAAAAAGAACTGATAAAGGAGTGTCATGATAGCAAGTGGGCAGGACACCTTGGGACTCACCGCACACTAACATTGTTGGGAGATCGATACTACTGGCCATGCACGTGAGAAGATGTGGAGACATATATACGGACTTGTCTTGTGTGTCAACAAGACAAAATAGAACAAAGTACTCCAAGAGGTCTACTAGAGCTGCTCCCTATTCCAGAGAGACCACGGGCAAGCATTTCCCTAGACTTCATCACGTGCCTACCAAAGTCTGAAGGATTTGGCACAATACTAGTGGTAGTTGACAGGTTTACCAAGTATGCCACTTTCATTGCAGCACCTGTAGACTGCACAACGGAAGAGGCGACCCGACTATTCCTAAGAAATGTGGTGAAATATTGGAAAATTCCTAAAATCATCATTAGCGACAAAGACAAGTGCTTTACAGGGAGGTTCTGGTCAAAACTCTTCAAACTTCTTGGATCAAAGTTAAACGTCTCCACCAGCTTTCGCCCACAAACTGATAGTCAAACTGAGAGGGTGAATGCCTTATTAGAGTTATATTTGAGGCACTATATGAGTGCCAACCAAAGAGATTGGGCTAAGTTACTAAATATTACCCAATTCTCTTATAACTTGCAAAGGTCTAAATCTACCAGGCGTAACCCATTCAAACTCGCAACTGGGCAACAACTTCTAACACCCAACACTCTAGCAACTGGTTATACAGGGAGCAGTCCAGCAGCTTACAAGTTTGTCAAAGAATGGCATGAACAGCAGGACCTAGCTCGTGCTTCCCTGGAGAAAGCCTCCAAGAAGATGAAAAAGTGGACTGCTAGGAGACGGTGACCACTACAGTTCCAAGAAGGAGATCTCGTAAATGCTCAAAATCCTACCAACACAGCACAAGGCTACGAGACCCTTACACAAGGGACTACTGAGGAAGTATGAAGGGTCATTTCCCGTCTTGAAGAAGGTAGGTAAGGCTTCTTATCAATTGGAGCTACCACCAAGAATGAAAATTCATCCAGTCTTCCATATAAGCAACTTGAAACTATATCAAGCAGATGAGGAGGATCCTAGTAGGAACCAATCTCACCGAGCACCACCCATTGTAACTGCTTCCTTTGATAAGGATGTGGAAGAAGTACTTGTTGAACGAGAGGTAAGTGGAAGAGGCAAATCACTGTACACCGAGTATTTTGTCAAATGGAGAGGTCTACCTGAAGCTGAAGCCAATTGAGAGACAAAAGAGTCCCTATGGCAATTCAAGGATCACATCGAGAAATTTCACAAGCAATGCACCAAGGACGTCGCCACATCTGGTGGGGGACAATGTCACAGACTTGCATTGCAAGGCCTATGACCAATGCTCATAAACTCCAAAGGAGGCCTGCTTAGTTCATGAGTTTAAATTGATCCATCAAAGGGATCCATAATCTATAAGGCCCAAGTACATCATGTAGATATCTTGCCTCTAGATTTCTCCAAGAGCATCTTGGAATGTAGTAGAACCAAAAACTGTGTAGAAACTTCTAGAGAGGATTCTAGAATAGTCTCCAACCGTTGGATAGCTAACACCTGTAAAGATCCCCACCATCTAATAAGGAGGTGGAAGGAGGAAAGCACCTATAAATAGGAGAGCATCCTCACTTGTAAAGCATCCAAGAGTTGTAAGCATCTTCAAAGCAATAAAACTATAGTTCCTTCCAAGTTCCCTTTCAATTGTTCTTCTCCTTTGGGTTTCTAGTCAAGCTTACTTAGTTGGTTCGAGGTGATAATCCAATCTAAGTGCCGCACGGGAGTCTGAGAAGCTAAGCCCATGACGCTAGTCTATTATAGAGGTCATCATATGCCTTAAGTTTAGCCTCACTTACTATTCTTTTAGCAACCTTTTAAGCATTCTTATAGTTTTCATTATTTCTAATCTTTTGTCATGCTTTAAACACACACCCGTTTTACTTTAATAACTTTTTGCACTGTTTCACTCCATTACCATGCTTCCTTTCCTAATAGTCTTTTACCTTTATATACTCCTAAGACATCTTTTGTCATTTTCTTAATAAACTCAGCCATATTAATCAACATGGTATTTACTTCTGTTTCATAGTTCCATTTTCCTTTTACCATCAACTTATTTGTGAATGAGGTTATTTTCTCTCCTTTTAAGTCCCACCACTTAGTTTTTAAATACATATTAAGTTCATTTCTTTTCTTCCATCTTTTAATATAAATATCCATAACCTTTAACCTATGTTGTGAGGTTAATCTCTCATCGGGTAACACCTTACAATCCTTATACATTGATATTTTAGTATTCCTAAGTAGAAAAAAGTTTATTTGGCTTTTATGAAGTCCACTTTTAAAGGTTATAAGGTGTTCATCCCTCTTCTTAAAGAGTGTATTTGCAATGGCCAGGTTATATGACATAGCAAAATCGTGAATAGTTTTCCCCATCTCATATCATTCTCCTATAACATACCCTCAATGTATCCTATCATATCCTTCCTTTTTTTTTCCTACATGGTCATTTAAGTATGCTCCTATAAATACGAGTGCTCTATAATGTCAAATTTGTGGACATACAACAAGGGTCGAACCACAATCAATTTCATGGTGAACTGTCCAACTAGGACAGATTTTCTAAAATCAATTGATATATTTGAGCATATGCAGAGCTCATATTTGATTGTAAAGATGTTGAATGATGTCAAAGATGAAAATGTTATCCAAATAATCTCTCCTCTCAGGCTCAATTTTCTTTTTGTTAAGAATTTTAATAGTTGAAGGCAAGCCTTAACGTAATGGTAAAGTTGTCGTCATGTGACCTTGAGGTCTCAAGTTCAAGGCACGGAAACAGCCTCTTGCAATAATGCAAGGTAAGGCTACGTACTATGGACCCTTATGGTCCGCCATTCCTCGAACCCTGCATAGGCAAGAGCTTCATGCACTGGGGCTACCCTTTTTTTAAGAATTTTAATAGTTATTATTGAATTTAATTGTCAATTATAAGTCATCACAGACAATGCATTAAATTATGTAGCTACAATGAGATATTTACAAATAAGAAGAAAGCATTTATTCTGAATATCCTTTATAGCACATTGTGTTGATTTGATACTAGAAGACATTCAAAAATTGTTGAAGATAGAGCGTAATATGAGAGAAGCAAAAGCAATGACTATTTTTATATACAATCACACTAATGTCCTCCATTTGATAAGAATAATGACCAAGCAAAGAGAATTGGTCAGACCTACAAACTCTCATTTCGCCACCAACTCTTGAGCTTAAAGAGTATTCAAAATGTGAGGGCGGAGTTGAGGGAGATGTTCCACTGTCAAGTATGAAACAATAGTAAATGGAGCAATATGCAAGTAGGTACATATTGGTCTATGTTGGACGTGTTCAAACCATCTAAATCTAATCTCCCTTGTCTTGTTACCTATTGGTGCTACTTTTAAGTTTCTTCTAATGTTTTCATTTCTTATCTTGCCACTCATCCATCTCAATATCTGCATTTTGACAACACATCCTATGTTCATGTTGTTCCTTAACCTGCTCAATACTCTGATCCATAGAGCATGGCTAAACTTACAACTATCTTATAAAATTTTCCTTTTAGTTTGAGTGGCACCCTCCAGTCACACAAAACTCTAGAGGTGCACCTCCATTTGTTCCAACTTGTTTGGATTCTTTGGGTAACCTCCCTCTCAATCTCTCCACTCATGAAATATCGATTCCAAGTATCAGAAGTGTTCTTTTAGGGAGACTTCTTGGTTATCAAACTTTATTGGTGCTCCACTCTCACTCATTTCCTCGTTAAAATTGCATTCCATATACTCTATCTTAGTTCGACTAATTTTAAATCCTTTAATTTCTAATGCATCTCTCCATAACTCTAGCTTTGTATTTATACCATCTCTAGTCTCATCGATCAAAACTATATCATTTGTAAATAACATGCACCATAGAATCTCCTCAAGCAAATGTTTTGTTAACTCATCTATGACTAATGTAAAAAGGTAAAGGCTCAATGCCAATCCTTGGTACAATCCTGTAGTGATACAAAAATCACCAGTCTCTCCGCTAATGGTCCTAACATTTATTTCTGCTCTCTCATACATATCCTTAATTATGTCTATATAGTCTCGTAAAACCCCTTTCTCGCCCAACACCCACCATATTAACTCTCTAGGGACCACCTATCATAGGCCTTTTCTAAGTCAATAAACACGATGTGGATGTGTTTCCTCGTCTCCCTATATTTCTCTATTAATTGTCTAAGCAAGAAAATAGCTTCCATGGTAGACCTCCCAGGCATGAAACCAAACTAGTTCTCAGATACACTTGTCTCATAGCATAGCCTCTTCTCTATCACTCTTTCAAAAAGTTCCATAGTATGGCTTATAAGTTTGATCCCGCGATAATTAGTGCAACTCTATTTGTCTTCTTTATTCTTGTAAATTGGTACAATAGAGTTTTTCCTCCATTCATTTGACATTTTCTTCGATTTCATAATTTTGTTAAATAATTTTGTCAACCAAACTACCCCAATATCTCCCATGTACTTCCAAACCTCTATTGGTATACCATCAGACCCCAGAGCCTTCTTGATTTCATCATTTTCAAGGCATCTTTCACTTCAAGTATTCTAATCATACGGTCATATCTATAATACCCAACGTTATTTGGGTTTACGGTACTTTCAATTCCTATATTCTCAACACAGATGTTGTGGATCGAATTTTTTCTTTGAATTTGGATTTGCTTTAACTCCCCTTTTTCTGCACACCATATCATAAATGCTTTCTTTTTTTCAATTTCGTTTACACCTTAGATCTGGGAATCATTTATCTTCTATAAAGGAGCCAATGAAACCAAAGTTTCATGTTCGGTTTGTCATTTAGCAATTTTTGAAAGTAACTTTCCCATCTTTGTTTGATCTTGTCATCTTTGACTAGTACCCTTTAGTCATCACTTTTAATACACTTAATGTGGTCTAAGTCCTTACTCTTCCTTTCTCTTACTTTTGTGAGTTTAAACAAATCTTTCTCACCTTTTTTGGCTTCTAATCTATTATAGAAATCATCATATGCCTTGAGTTTTGCACTTTTTCACTCTACTACCAAGTTTCCTTCGTTGGTTTCCTTTTACCTTTAGATAGTCCTTAGACATCTTTTATCATTTTCTTAATGGACATGGCCATATTAGTCCACATGGTGTTTATTTCTGTTTCATTGTTCCACTTTCCTTGTACTACCAACTTGTTTGTAAACAATGTTATGTTCTCTCTTTTAAATTCCACGACTTAGTTTTTGGACACCTACTATGTTCATTTCCTTTCTTGCATACTTTAATGGGGATATCCATAACCATTAATCTATGTTGTGAGATTAGACTTTCGCTGGGTATCACCTTACAATCCTTACACATTAATCTTTCTACATTCCTAAGTAGGAAAAAGTCTATTTGACTTTTATATGGTTCATGTTAGAGGTTAATAAATGTTCATCCCTCTTCTTAAAGTATGAGTTTGCCATAACTAGGTTATATACTAAGACAAAATCGAGTACAGCTTCCCCATTTTATTTCTTTCTCCAATACCATTCTCCTTATGTACCCTATTATATCCTTCTTTTTATTTTCCTCCATAGCCATTAAAATCAGCTCCTATAAATATCCCTTCTGTGTTGGAAATTTCTTGCATCACTCCCTCCATATCTTTCTAGAACCATCTCTCAATTTTATCATTTAGCCCTACTTGTGATACGTATGCATTAATGACATTTATGATCTTCTCTCCTAAAACAAGTTTTAGTAGCATAATTCTATCACTGATTCTTTTAACGTCTACAACTTTATCTTTTATTTCTTTATCTACCATTATCCCTACACTCTATTGTTGTCCTTTCTTGTGTACCAGAGCTTATACACATCAATTTCTCTAGTTTTAGCCTCTTTCTACTTGGTTTCTTGGATATATATGATGTTGACCTCCTACGTTTTATTATATCCACTAACTATAGACTCTTACATGTCAACGCGCCTATATTCTATATAGCAATATGAATCTTGTTCTCTTGACCTAGCCTATTTACCCACAAACTTCTTGAATGGCATGAGAACCCATGCATACTTTCCACTGGACCTAGGTTCTAATGCAACATGTTGTTTCCAATGGAACGCTCTAAAAGCCCTTGTCTATTTTCCACTACACCCAGGGATCCGATGCAACATTGCTTTCAAGGAAATGCCCAAGCAGCCCTTGTCCATTTTCCATTGCATCCAGGATTTGATGCAGCGCATCTCTCACTAGGATTGCCCTAGCCTGAGGGAATGTCATAAGTCGATTCATGCATGGGGGTGGCCAATGGTTTTCTTTGATGACTGGCACTTGACGCAAAACCCTCATCTCCAGGCTTGAGACCCACTACGATAAAATCATATAGAACTAAAACCACACAAGCAGAGTTTTATCCGTTATAATTTAATATTTTGTTATAGCTTCATACAAAGAAGAAAAATATGTTGCAAGCAAAAACATTGAACGATCTGGTATATGTTCAATATAATCAACGTCTCTCCCATCGACATGAGGATCATTTAAGATCACAGGCATATACAGATCCTATTGTCTTAAGAGAAGTCCAAGAGAGTGATGAGTGGATTATTGAGGATGGCCTCATCCAGCTAGATGATAACCTCACATAGGGCGACATTTAGCATACGACCAAAACCAATTCACATGTTACTCCTACTACACAGTACCAAAGGCAGAGGAGAAATGCCCTAAGCCAAATGAACAGGTCTTAAGTAGTTGCAAAACCAGACAAGAAAATTGTTTCTGAGGAGGAAATGGAGGAGAAGATGCAAGGTTTGGGCATTGGTCTTGCTGGATATGTTGACGCAGAATATAATAGCTCTGATGATAACCTGAATCTAAAGAACCCTTCAAGGATGATTGAAATGAAGGTGATGTATAGTACTTTTAAACTCTTAAAAGTTATTTGACTTTGACTTTGCTTGTTGTATATTATTTTCTTCATAGAAATTAGCATGTTCGGGTACTATTTCATCATAGAATTATATTTCTATGTTTTTCTTACTTTTTTAGGACTATTTGGGATTTTTTAGGTTTTTTGTAATTTTTAAATATTTATTTTTTTGTGCCTTGTGATTCAAGCATGCACCTAGACCCTCTAGGCCTCAGGCGTACCCTTGCACCTAGTTGTAGCTTGTGCGCCAGGCTACATAGCTCTACTGTTGCACCAAGGCTCCCCTTCAATATCATCATGTATAGCAGGCATAAATATTAACACATAAAAGTATTATAAGAAATAATAAATACCACAAACTAAAAATCATTAATCTCAAGTACTCCTTTAAATTTTCACAAACAAAGCCAATAAACATAAGAAGAAGTAAGAGGTCCTTGTGTATAATAATTGAGCCCTTTGAGAACGGGTAAAACTTCACAAGAAGAAGCATTAGGCGTTGAACAAACCCTTCTAGCACAATGGTGCAAGGAAGAGTCTCTCACCTTAGTGATGAGGGGTTTGAGGCTGTGCATGGTTGCGTTTGTGTCTCACTTTCACAAAAATAAATAAATAAATAAATAAATAAATATAGCATCAGGTACATTTAGCTAAAAGACATCTAACAGTCAGAAAAAGAACTCTAGATTATTAACATACTCCTCGGTGAAGCAAATCAATACACTATGCTAATTTTTGAATACCTTGGAGATGACTGCAGATCCCTGGCTTGATTCAATTACAACTAGGCAACTCTCTATAGGAATTAGGAAACGAGGAGCACAAGCATTCTGTCCTCGTGACTAGAGGCATCTAGAAGCAGCAATTTGGTTTATCATCAAAATGATGCTTATATAAATATTATCTTCTGTTTATTTACAAGAGTAACTCGTTCTATTCATCAAGCGAGGCTTAAAATAGTCTGTCTTACGTTATCATAGTGGCAAATGTGATGAAAGCATAGAATTAGACTTCGTATTCAGCAGGTCCAGGGCACCGGACATAGGACAGCAACCTTTTTGAGTTCTATGGATGTGAGGAAGTATAGGAACACTAAATCATTTAAACAGATTATGCTACTTAAAAATTAGTTAAGTAAGAATCAAACATGAAATAAGTTGCATACAAAGAAATATCTCGATGTATCATTTGTTTACGTATTAGTACACTGGTTTAATGGCTCATTTGATATCCATGTAAATACACGCTTTTTATTTTTATTGATATGTCTCTACATGACCTTTTGAGTATATGGGTCTTCAGCTGGAGCCACCATATGACATGTTAATGCTACACATAGTATAATGTGTAGCTTTTGGTAATTTAGTACTGATAAAATTAATTAATCACCACATAATGGATAATTTACAAGTCTTCAGAATCATAGTAGCAGTGGTAACGCTAAAGAGGTAATATATACATACCTTTGGAATTTCTGCACTTCATCAACATGAATGTCAGCCTTTGACACGAATTCTCTTTTAAGACTATCTAGATCCTCTAAATTCTTGGAAGCAGTTTCATCTGTTCTACTGCATGTTACTTCTATGGAGACTGGCTGTAAAGATTCTGTGCCACTTTCCAATTCCATGTGATGCCTAGATTTTCCATCCAGAACATAATGACCATCCTGCATATCCATGAAAAACCAACTGATGTGATCCAGACTCTTGGAAATAATAACACATTAGAAGTGTGAGTCAGTGTATCAAAGTGAACTACTAACAGAAGATATTTGAATATTCGAAGTTTCGGAATTGGCAGCAGCCATGGAAATACTAGACTCCCGGTGCTCGCTAAAATCTTCATTAGTTTCCTGCAAGTTCACATTAGCAAGTTTCTGAGAGCAATCCTTCCAGTCCATTTCCGCTTCTAATGGAGAATCACGGAATGCCTTGTTTTTAATGCTTGAAACTTCCACACCTTCCTTGATTGACTCACTAAATGGGCTGCTTCTTGTGTTGTGGTTAACAGACTGTGCTGTGGTATATGATTCAATCTGAGAGGAAACCTGCTGTTTTTCTTCTGCAAATTGCTTCCTGGGTGTTTCATTGCCTGCCAAAGGTGAGGCTTCTTCCATCTTAGTGTTGTTAATTGTCTCCAAATCATGAGAAGCATCACAGACTGTTCTGAGAGAGCTGTCTCCAGTTACAGTTGAGATTTGAGGATCTTCCTTTACATCAAAATGCGGAAGGATAACTTTCTCTTGCTTTTCCAACAGAACTTCATCTTTGTTGCTTACTGCGAATATTTTACATGCGTACTCAATCTCCTGAATGAACTGTCTAATGACATAATAAGAACCACCAACCTCCTTCTTAGTAACGGTAGTAGTAGGAAACTTTCCAGCATTCAAAGACCTGTACCTGCAAGGAGACCATGTCTTTTTTATAATCATAGGTATTTGCATTTGCATTTTCCACAAGTTCCCTCGCATATCATAATGACCAGCTTGTACGCTTCCATGTTCCAAAAGATAGATGAAGACTATGACTTGGCTCTCTCCCTCTGAAAACCTAATTACATGTCAATTGTCTTTGTGCTAGTTACCTCGTGCCTATGTAGCATGTCCCTAAAATAAACTAGTATTTGATGACTCATAACTACAAAGGTATAGTGAAGTAGGACAACATGCAAAATGACCCAATCTATATGCTGAGATCATATCTGAATTAATTTAAAGAAGAAAAACATAAATTAAGCTACTACTAACATTTTTAATACGCAGAAAACAGCCTTACTAAGCATGAATGGCCTACAGTGAATTACAGGATCTGCAGATCGTCCTCGATCTGTACTGATCAAGGTAAGATCAAAGTTTTAATCCAAATCGTCCATTTGATTGATGAACAGTCCTGATTAAGCTTCGGATCTAGGGTTTCAGGAATCTAATGCAAAATAAAAAATGAATTGTTACCCATGCAGATCATGTACCCACATGCAGCATAGAGATCTTCCGTTAAAAGATAAAGTAGAAAAATTACTGACTTATAGAACAAATGAAAAGATAGTAAATTAGCCTTGTACCAAATGCTACTTCTTGCCTATGGGAAGGAAACTAGAACGAGGAATCCACCAAGTCTAACAAAATCTCCATTCATTATTCATCAAAAAACTCCTTACACAAAAGAGAAAAGGATTTTAAGTAGGAGACATCCAACCCTAATTTAGGAAAAAAGACAAATTTGCTCATACTTAAGTCACAACACAAAAGAAAACCTAATACCCTTAGTGGTAAATATCCAACGTAAAACTAAACTATAACACAACATGAAAAAAAATGTGGGTCCCCATCATATAGTAGGTCCTCAAACTCCCAAACATGCAGTTGTTTTGGAAAAAAAAAAACTTTCACTAAGTCACCTTCATCCTCCATTAGGTTTTGATTCCCAAGTTCTGTATAGTTTCTATCAATTGCTACAATATAGTTCTCATGCTTACAAATAACAAGCTAATTTGACACCTAGGTGACTGCCTATTTACTTCTTTATTAAGGCAAAAGGCTCAGTTTAAGACAGGTAATAAAAACTGAGACTACATCATAAAACTGAGTAACATTGACTCGGGGAAGACACTCCCAGAATGTAGCACCATGGTTCTAGGTGGCCCAGAATTCCAGACTTGCTACTCTGCAGTGCTTGATTTGGCAGCCTCAAAAGAGCAGTTGGGCAATCATAAACAACATGGTCCTATGCAGCACATGCACAAGTGCTGCATTTTGTACTTCACAACCGTGCAAGTGGGGCTAGTAATGCTTGGCTATAAAGACAATACTTGTAGTTTTGAAAACATATAACTACCTATTATACGCATGTTTAGTGCTGAAGGTTTATACATTCACAACTTTATACAGAAACAGAATTATGCATGACAAATGCTCTACCTATGCTTTGGTAATTCCCCAAGGGCAAATGAATTGACCCTACTGCGAAAACAAAAAGATACTTAGTTTTTTCTACTTTGGTAACTGGGGGCCAATCTAGGTGCCTCGGCAAACTAGGACCTGTCATCTTGCATTACTGAAGCAAATAGACACTCCAACTACACTTTCCTTCACCAAAGAATAATTCACAAAAATAGGAATTCATAAAGCTACTTAAGTATGTATAAATGCGCAATACTTGTGAACAAAGGATTCCACCATAGCACGTCTTTCATTTTTTGATATCCGCTTTTGGCTTTTCTGCGGTTGAGATGAGTCAGAAGGAACTGAGGCAGCAAAGGACCTTCCACGGCGCCAAACATGCGATCCACGTACTGCATCAGATGCCCCATTGAACACTGCCATAGTAAAAAGGTCAGATATAGTGGCTCTGGTTCAGTCCAGAAAGCAGAATTAAAACTTTTCTAACTACATGAACAACACTTCCCAGGATGCATTACTCTAACTCTTACTTAATATTCAGGAAGACAATGAGCATATCAGTTCAAGATAGTCGATAGTTCTCAAGGAATTAGAAATACTGACAAGGATCATTGTATTATGCTTCTAAAGTTGTTAATCCATCTTCGAGCATATGCTATATTGCATCAGTCATGTATAACACATGATGGGTTTCCGATGAAACCCATGGAATAGAATGTGAACTTGAGGATTTCCGATGAAACCACTTACCCATCATCCATAACTCGCTGAATTGTACTTTAAAAGAAAACCCAGAGCCAATTAAGCAAGTAAGATAGGATGGAAGGACTCAGTAAGCAGCTGATGATGGAAAGAAAATGGAGCTCTAAAAGGGAAAAGAGCCCAAAGGGAGCTTACCCATTTTCGATCGAATAGCAGAACTCATGGACATGAAGACGACTCTTCTGACAGCCTGCATCCGGACATGAACGAAATCCCAACTCAATCACTCATCGCTTTGCCTCTCTGCTAAGTACTATCCAAAGCATAATGGAGAGAATACTATCATGGCTGTTTTGTGATTTTGGTAAAGAAAAGTGTGCTTGATCTGATTTGCTGGAAATGAGAGGGGCAGCCTGCCTGCAAACCTTAGGGTTTAAGGAATTGTGGTTTTAGATGAAATATGAACTATCTGCTGCTGTCTTCTCCTCCGACTTATAGGTGAACCTCGCGGAACTCGTCCAGTGCCAAACATTTGGCATTGGGGCTGCGCCTTTCGACGACTTCACAAGCTTTGGGCCTTATTCTAAAGGCTTTCTGATACAGATGTTGGGATTGTGCTAGATTACTAAATATCTAGTTTACACCCAACTCCAGTATGCAGGTTTGGGTCGCTTTGTTTGCTTGGAATTAGATTTAGGAGAGTGCGTGGATGAGAGTGATTAGCTTTGCAATTCTTCGCTTGTAAAATTAAAAAATAAAATAAAATCCGACAGACTAGATTATCAGCCTTGACAATCAGGCCCAACTATCGTATCAAAACAACCGGATTGTCAATTGATCCAATAATGTTTCGCTGTAGCTAGGCCTAAGGCATATTCTTTGGTAACATGTAAATGATTAAGAGGTTGCATGAGTTCGTTTATTTTCCCATACCAAAGGTAAAGGAATTTTGGCCCACAGAAGTTAAAGATTGTCTAAGTGCAGTGGATGAATGGCTGGATCACCAAAAGCCAATATCTAACTTGTACTCATTTCCATAGACTTACTCGAAATTAACGGTAACTCCTTGTTAATTAGCAGTTGAAATGTCTTAAGCTACTGTCGGTGCAACTGGCTCTCCACCGTGGAACAACAATAACTTGTATAAACAAGGCAAGGATTTCAGATTAAGGATCTAGCATCATACGTCAACTGAGATCAGCTTGCAAACAAATCAAAGCTGTCAAAAATCATCTATTTCTCTCTCTTACTTTCAACGATTTCTTGTTGTCTCCGCTTCGATGTCTTAAGTTGAAGAACATTAGCTGACTTGCCTTGCACAGTTCGTCCAAGCATCTAATGAAATGGCTTGGGCCAAATTCAATCTAATCAAATTCTCATGGGAACTGATTAGACCCACTTTTTCCTTTTAATCCTTAAAGCCCGTTTCTGGAAGGATTCCAGCTCTTTTTGCGTTGACCCACTTCTTATACAATCGATTCAGAGACCACGCGGCCATGAATTCTTATCTGCATATCTCCATCTTTCTCATTGTTTTCGCACACCGATGGATAGATGTAGTTTCAATTGGTTTAGAAGAGTTCTACCCAGATGAAAGAGATGCTTTGATTCAATTGAGAGAGGCTGTTAATTCTACTTTGAATTTGCATTCTGTTTGGACAGGTCCACCTTGCTATAACAACCACAGCAACTGGGTTGGAATCTTATGTTTGAATAACCGTGTAGTTCATGTAGTTCTTGAAGGGATTCAAATGACAGGTTCACTTCCTCCCACGTTTCTGGAAAATATAACGTTTTTAGAAAAAGTTAGTTTAAGAAACAATTCCGTTTCTGGTCATCTTCCTCACCTTGCAAACCTCAACAAACTCGGATTTGTAGACTTTTCGCATAACAATTTCTCGGGTTCCGTACCATTGGATTTCATCGCTTTACCAGATTTGTTCCAGCTAAAGCTGCAAGAAAACAACCTTACTGACACTATTCCTCCTTTTGATCAACCAACATTGCTAGTTTTCAATGTCTCAAACAATCTAATTGAGGGTCAGATTCCAGAAACGCCAGTCCTGCTCAGATTCAACAAGAGCTCATATGATGGTAACTCTGGATTATGTGGGAAACCTTTGAAAAAGCCATGTCCTGTTCCTGCAGTTCGTAGTGTGGCACCACCTTCGCCTGTCCCAGAGCCTTCGAGCCTGTCCAAGAACAATATGCTGAACGTATGGACCATTGCTTTAATCGTATTGGCAGCTGTTTTGGTTCCCTTCACAGTCGTGCTTGCTTTATTGTGCTATTATAGGGAGAAACATAGAAGGACAACCAAAGGAGAGCACTCAGGTATGTGTTTTCTTGAATTGACAAAGGTCGAGCAGAGCTCCAAAGTCAGAAAACAAGACTCATATTTCTCTATAAGGATAGAACTATCAGAACCTCAGGTTCAGTGGTTAGTCTAGAGGCATTGTCCTAGGCAATAGGACACACAGAAAATGTTCGACTGTCATTAACCTTAGGTAGGTGTGTAGAAAGAGGCATTGTCCTAGGCAATAAGGTCACACAGAAAATGTCCGGCTGTCATTAACCTTCGGTTGGTGAGTAGAAAGAATTCTTGTATAAACATCTTGGATTTTATTGTTGATAACAGGAGATCCTTCTGTGGAGTGGACTGATAAGAAGACACAAAGTTCTGGGAGCATTGGGGATCCAGAGGGGACGGTGGAGTTGGAGTTCATAGATAAAGAAATGCCTGTTTTTGACCTGGAAGATCTATTAAGGTCTTCTGCAGAATTGCTTGGGAAAGGGAGACTAGGAAGTACATATAAAGCTATACTAGAGTCTGGTTCTGCCATTACAGTGAAGAGGCTTAACAGGCTGAACGAATTGGGTAAGAAAGAATTCGTTCAACAGATGCAATTGATTGGTAAGTTGAAGCATGAGAACCTTGTGGAGATAATCTCGTTCTACTATTCCAAAGAGGAGAAGCTGGTTATCTCTGAGTTTGTCTCTGGTGGAAGCTTGTTTGAGCTTCTACATGGTAATTTCTCTTCACTCCCTCCATTGTAGAAGTTAACAATATATTATTTCCATGGTAGCCACATACATTGATTTTTGCTCGAATCAGCGAATTATCAAAGTTTTTTCATTTTTTTTCCCAGTTTTAATTCCTGGTCTCCCCATCATTAATTTGGCTAGAAGCTTATGGGTTTGATGTTTCATTTGTTGGCTTTTAGAGAACAGAGGAACAGGAAGAATACCTTTGAATTGGACTAAACGCCTATCAATAATCAAAGGCATAGCAAATGGTCTTGCCTACCTTCACGAGTCCCTACCTTCTCACAAGGTCCCCCATGGCAACCTCAAATCTTCCAATGTCCTAGTCCAGCAAAACAACCAGAAGTATCATTCCAAACTCACAGACTTTGGCTTTCAACCAATTCTCCCCTCTCGAACATCTGTCCAAGTGCTCGCTGCTGGGAAGTCACCAGAGGTGTCTCAAGGCAAGAAGCTGACTCACAAGGCTGATGTCTACTGCTTTGGTATAGTACTACTAGAGATCATCACTGGCCGGATTCCAGGTGAGTTCTCGCCAGCAATTCAAGACACAACAGATGATTTAGCTGAGTGGGTCAGATCAGTCATCCATAGAAATTGGTCTACGGATATATTGGATTTGGAAATAGTATCAGCAAAAGAGGGCCATGATGAGATGTTAAAGCTCACAGAGATTGCTCTACAGTGCACCGCTTTGGCTCCAGAGAGTCGTCCAAAGATGAGCGAAGTGCTAAAGAAGATTGAGGAGATTGAAGACAAGTACATAAAAGTAGAAATTGAAGGCGAAGACACAAATAACACATGAGTATGCTTGTTTCACTTCTGTGGATTCATAGATGTATATGGTGGGATTTGTACTCAATGACATGATTTGTACTCGAGTTGAAATGGTGAAATACTCATTGCTCAACTCGGATTTCAGTTTAAACTTTGATCAAGAAGCAGGGGAATATCAAAATTGAGCAAGAGCTTTTAAACAGTCAATAAGCAAGAAAAGGCTTGGAATTGCAAGCTATAGGTTTTCTAGTAGCTTTATCTTGTGAAACCAACCAAGACTGGTGATTGTAATCCTGATTTTTTCAATGGGAGGATTGTAATTTGTATTCATTTGTTCCTTTTTCATTCTAAATTAGTTTGAGATTATAAGAAAATTTGAGGTCATTTTTGTCCCCTTATTTTCCACATCTTATGCGATGTTGAGCACTCATGATAATGTTGAGGATCGGTTAGATTGGATCAGGTAATCACACACTCGTGGTTTGACCTACTATCCTATGTGCCGGGAGGGCAGCAAAGAGTGTCACTATTTAAATGAAATTTAGAAACGAGGATAAGTAAGTTCACAGCCTCGCCCAACTTAACTCTTCTCTCTCTCCATTTTTCTTTGTTCTACATTGTTCTATTCATGAGAGTTGAGATGATCAGATGTCAAGATTTGCTATGTTGCAAATCTAGACAATCTTCATCACCAACATCGATTCTTGGATTCAGATAAAATGGTAGCCAGCAACTTGTTGTGCTTTTCTTCTAATTGTTGCATCTTTCACATGGGTGTGGATCCATGTGGGCTCCTATCAATTCTCCCCCTCCATACCCATGAGAAGATAATGCATTATATCCTTTTAGTTGGTGTCCATTCCACCTATGTCTCTACATAGCTTGATTTTCTAATGTATAACCATGTTCGTTTACATGTCTGCTAGACTCTCTTTGATGTAAATCTTGACAAGCTTCAATAGTTTTTGCTTAATCACCTCGCATATCCAATTATAGTAAATATCAATATGCTTTGTGCGTACATAGTACATTGTTTCTTGCTCAAGTCCAATGCACTTTGGCTGTCACAATGTACTGTATTCTTTCTATTTGAATCCTAGTTCTAGAATCAACAACAACATTTCAGTTTCAGTTTCTATTACAGCAATATTCTTTGCCTTCATGTTAATAATTTCTATGATCTAGATCTCCTGTCATATTCGAATTAGTATAACTTTTCGAGAACGGTTTAGCCCCCTCAAAACACAACCAGAGCTTTAATGTACCCTTCAAGTACTTGAGAAACTACTTGACTGCTTCTTAGTAGCCATTCCCTGGATTTGATAGAAATTTACTCACGACACCTACAACATAAGTAATATCTAGTGTTATACACACCACTGCATACATGCAACTACTAAGTACTAGAGAGTAGGGGACTGCTTCATTTTCCCTCTCTTTCTTGAAGAGAGATACAAACGCTTGCTCAGCTTTAAGTGATTAGCAAGAAGAGTATTGACTGGCTTTGCATTTTTCATGTTAAACTTCTTAATCACATGTTCAACATACTTCTATTGTGATGATCACAACTTCTTTACTTTCCTATCACGAACTATTTTCATGCCAAAAATCTATTGAGTTCGAGCTAAGTCCTTCATATTAAAAAACTTAGATAATTTCTTTTTCAACTTGTTGATTGAGGTTGCATCATGGCTAGCGATTAACATATCATCCATAGAAAGCAAGAGTGTAATGAAATTGTCATTAAGGAATCTTGAACATAGACCATTTATCTACCACATTCCTCTTGTACCCGTGATTCATAATAAATGGGTCCAAATTCTTATACCACTGTCTTGGTGCTTTTTTGAGGCTATAGAGATTCTTTTTTAATTTGTAGACTACATGTTTCTCCCTAGAAACTTCAAACCATTCCATTTGCTTGATGTAGATTTCTTCATCTAGACCTCCATAGAGAAACATGATCTTTACATCCATATGTTCAAGCTTAATACTAGTCCAAATATAATTCGAATTGATGTCATCTTCACTATTGGTGAGAATATCTCATTAAAGTCAATTCCTTTCTTCTATTTGAATCCCTTGATGACCAATCAAGTCTTATGCTTCACTAGCTCTCTGTTGCTATCTTTCTTCAGCTTAAACACCCAATTTGTTCCTCAATGTTCCCTTGCCCTTGGAAAGCTGTACCAACTCATAAGCCTCATTTTTCTGCAAATGATTAGTTTCTTCTTGCATGGCTTGCATCCACTTGTTATAGTATGCATGAGTTTATGCTTCATGAAACTTTCTAGCTCCCCCTCATCTCAATAGACTATACTTTGATTATAGACATTTCTTTAAAGAAATTAGTATGCAACCTCACTTTAATGTTTTTGGCTGAGGCTCATCAAATATGGAGGAGTTGTTTGATGTGATGGTCTTACAGCTTCTAGTAGATGGGGTTGTTGTTTCCCGTGCTCAACACTCTTTGCTGCATCTTCCTCTTTCACTTTTAGAAGTTCATTCTCCATATCTTCATTGTTTGTGGCGGATTGTACTAATGCAAAATCTAAAGCACTAAAACCTGAATCCCTAAACTTTATGGAGTTTTTAAAGTCCTCATAGAATTAGTTTTCATGGAACACAACGTCCTCGATTTTGATAGTTTTTTGTTGTTTCTAGATCCCATTGCATGTATCCAAATCCTTCTTCTCTATAGTTGACAAAGATACATTGAGTGAATTTCATACCAAGTTTCTATATCAACTCCTTAGATACATATGCAAAAGCTTTGCACCCAGACACTCTCAAGTGAGCATAGGAGACTTTTCTGCCATACCATACCTTTTTTGTAACTTCAAAATTTAATAGTACTAATGGTGATCTATTAATCAAGTAATAGGCAGCGTGGATAGCTTCCCCCAAGAATGGCTTGGGAAACTTAGCCACATTGAGCATACATCTAACTCATTCCATAATTATCTAATTTATTGTCTTAGCTACACCATTGTGTTAAAAGTATGTGAGATCATCTTATCGGGCTAAAATACTGCGATCAGTATAGTATGTTTTGAACTCTTTAGAAGTGTATTTGCCTTCATTCTCTGTCTAGAGGCACTTCAATTTCTTTCCCATTTTCCTTTCTACCATGGTGTGGAATATCTTAAAGCGTTTGAAAACCTGGTCTTTAGTTTTTAGAAAATACACTCACACCTTTCTAGAAGTATCATCATTAAAAGTTACAAAATAATTATCACTGCCTAATGACTCCTCTTTTATGGAACCACATGCATCAGACTATACCAAGTTTGATGTCTTTTAAAAATAACCTCAAACACGCAGATCTATTACAATATAGATAGTGAAAGTATGGTCCCACGAGGACTTAATTATGGAATTAGATTTCTTAATTAAAATCTATGTTAAATTGTCTTAACCTATCCAATGAATTTAATAATATGCAAACAACTAAATCTAAAAATACTAAAGAGATTAAATTAGTCAAATTTCTAAACGTTAGGGTTTTGAAATCCATCACACTAGATTCATATATATATATATTTATTTATTTAAAAATTAAACAGTTTTAGATTTAGTACTATACATCTAAATAAAATTTGAATGAATTAGAAACATGAAATATATTTTCGTAGAAAGCTCTAATTCCTATATTTTCTCAATCCTAGTATATTGGTCAAAGCATAACTTGCCTTTATAGGACATAAATTATCTCAGAATTTTGTATATGAATTAATTAACCTACAATAAATAGTTCCTAAACTATAGGGGATGCCTCATATACCCTATGAAAAGAACACTAATTATGCAAATTAATTTTCTAATCCTAAGAGTTTATTTTAGCAATTTTAAACTTAAAATTACCTAAACATAAATACACCTAAAGTTAAATGTAGTTTCATCCTAACCCTAGGTGAAAATTTAGTTAAACATGTTTAACTTTAAAACTATACTGAATATTATATCTACTAACATATCCTAAACAAAATAATGATACGCTACAACTAACATCTACAAACTAATAGTCTAATTAAAACTAATGCAAAATAACAAAAATAAATAATAGTAAAAACTATCTTAATCTCATAAAACTAAGCATACAACTAAAGCAAAAGATAAACAACCATTTGTTTACAATTAAAGTGATAAATAAACTTTCATTAAACTAAAATTTAAAAGATTACAATAATGTCAATACACAAATTTAACAAAAGTGAAAATGAACTACCCATGAAATGTATTAGATATCCCCGACTTCTGCGCCCTGTCACTCAACAAATATTGCCTTCAAGTCTTCTCCAAACAGCACTACTACCTTCAAGCATCAACTATACAATGCCTTCTACTTGCTGTATCACTCAACAAGCAGATCGAGCACCACCCAACAGCCACTAATGCGATGAAACACTCACCAGTCTATCGCCCAACGTCTGCATTCCAACTCCTGTCGATGTGGGCGTGGAATGGTAACAGAGGCTGATGGGAGTGATGTGTGCGCTCCTCTCTTTCTTCTTCTTCTATGTCACACATACATCCAAAACATCTCTCATTTAATTTTACGCACATGCCCCACTAAAATTGCACGCACCTGCTTGTTCCTCCTTTGTTTTCATGCAATAACCCAAGGACGTCTTATCCTGGTTTTCTTGGGCAGCTGCTTGATGAAGACAAAACAAGCAGCTGCCTTCCTTTTCCTCCTTACAATAACCCGTATGAAGTACAAAGATAAAGATAAGGAGCTGCATGAAAAGACAAGAACAAGCAACTCCTTCCTCTTTTAATTACACGCACTACACACAAGCCCAAAGGAGTTTAACGGTTAAGCCCTTACCTCTTTGGATTCCAACGCACATCCCAAAAGATAAACATTTGACTCCAAGGGAAATCACTCTTATCTCCACGCACAACCCACCTTGCTTTTCTCCCTTTCTTTTTTCCTTTAAGATATCATCAGATAAGCCTTGAGGAATGGAATCCATTGTGCATCTCAATTTCTTTTATTCTGCGCACAAACCTAAGGATGGAATCCCATTGGTTGAGGAAGTTTCCTTCCTCCCCTTGTTAAGAACCACCTGAACATATTTCCAATCATCAGCTAACACTTCTCCCCATGTGCCACTCTTCTTATGTAATCATCTCCCACGTTTCCAAACCAGACAAATTTTCTTCTCGTTTAAGCCATCTCTCTATCATCTACTTAACACCTTCTCCCTCCTTACATGACAAATACAGAAGAAGAAAAAGAACAACAGTAGCAGCAGTTTTAGTAATTACACCTCCTTCATCTAATATCACATAGCAGATACCATGCCAGTCCGTAGATACGCCTTTGGCCGGACTGAGGAGGCCACCCATCCGGACTCCATGAGAGCTGCACTCTCTGAATTCGTCTCCACTCTCATCTTTGTTTTTGCAGGCGAAGGCTCTGTCATGGCTCTTGGTATTTACTCCGTGCAAAATCTATACATGCATAGAAGTCCATCATCTTTGTCATCACAAATCATCCATACGGACAATATCCACATAGCAAAGTATGAAATCATTTGGTCCAGATGGATCCATGAATGTTTAGATGACAGTGTGAAATTGGTGACATGCATGTTCTTGATCTTCCATTTTCTGCAAGAAAAATGTATAGAGATGCAGGTTTGGTGATGGTGGCTATAGCACATGCTTTGTGTTACGGACTGTTCTTGCACAGCCCATGACCAAAGACCACAAGTTCTAAAAGAGGCCATTCTGGTTCGTGGACTCAATCCAAGTCACTATGGTCTACAATAGAAGATCTGTGGAGGACGATCCACAATCTAAAAGGCCCGAATTCTAGAATTGTCATTAAAAATATCTAGAATCTAGAATATTGTAGACTTTAGATATTTTGTAAGAATGTTCCAGAGGGCAACATAGACTGTTCATGTGTAATGATCTTCGCCCTCCGTTGAGGAAGTGGAAAGGGGTGAGCTCCTATAAATAGAAGAACTCCCTCATTTGTAAGACCTCGTATAGAACCAATCAATGAATCAGAGTATAAGTTGATGGCAATAATATATATAGTGTTTTTTTTTTTTTGGTTTCTTGATCTCTTCCCATATTTTCTTGTAAGCTTCCGCAATCTAGGCTAAAGTTGGCCCTGTACCTTAAGTGCATTTCAAGATTAAGTGCCACATGAGAATCTAAAAGTCTGAACCCGTGACAAATGGTATCAAAGCAGGTTCAATAGGGTTGGTAGCTGAGCGAGATTAAGCGAAGTAAGTTTCAAAGCAAGGTTAGCAGTGAAGGTTTATGAAGATGGAGGCAATTGTGTGTGACATCTCTACTCAGTTAGAGAAAGTGTACCCAAGGTTTGGGTCCCTTGAAGCTATGATGAAAGAGCTTAAGGGTGAGAGGGAGGCTGAGTTGTGCTACATGAGGGAGGTAAGCCTTTGTGAAACACCTATGGTTAGCATTTCTAAACCAAAGAACTATGGCTGGAGATGGAAGAATACTACTCCAACAAGGCCATGCTACTTTTGTGATGGCAAGAAAGGCTCTACACAATATGGCAATGGAAAAGGAGGAAGAGGAAGAACGTGAACTAGAGAATCTAGCATAATCAGGTACGCCACTTAATTGCACAACAATAGTTGAAACAACTATGGACAATGATAGTGTTGCCACACAAGGGAGTGTGCAAGGAAACGTGCAACCATTGGAAGAAGTTGCATTAAGCACAGAGACAATACACCTAGGTTCCATGAGTATGTCGATGTCTAGAAAAACCCTAGAGAAGTTAAAAGCTAGAAAGGATGTCACCACACAGGGAGACACATGATTCAACATGAGAACTCTATAGGAAACATGGAGATAGTACATGTAGGTACGTTGCCACACCTAACTGTAATAAGAGAGTTAACAACTAAAGAATCCCAGGGAAAAATGGTTAGCAAGAGTGTTACCACAATTGATGATACAAGGAAGAGTGTGACACAATGACAACACTCCAAGAGGAAAACAACCAAGCATGGATGTGTTAGAGACATGAAGGCTTGTAGTAGCCACATGTATGCGCAAGAGCCGCAATGGGAAAAGATAATTATACAGACGCCAAGGACATGCTACAACAGGTGGTTGTGCAAAAATTTACAAGTATACAAAAAGGCTCACTACATGAAAGTATTCCAAAGCAACTAGAACCGAACAAAACAAGTCAGATTTTAAAGTGCAAGGAAAGGACCACTAAACAATGATGGAGATGCAAGTCGCAAAATATAATCATGTGACCCAACGGATATCCTGACACTAGGAAGGATATGTAGATGAGGGTGTCGACTGTTCTTGCGCAACCCATGACCAGAGCGTATAAGTTCTAAAAGAGGTCATTCTGGTTCGTGGACTCGATCCAAGTGACTATGGTCTACAATAAAAGATCTGTGGAGGAAGATCCATAATCTAGAAGGCCCGAATTCTAGAACTGTCATTAGAAATATCTAGAATCTAAAATATGGTAGACTTGAGATATTTTGTAAGAATGTTCTAGAGGGCAATTTGGACCGTAAATGTGTAATGATCTGCCCTCCATTGAGGAGGGAGGAAGGGGTGAGCTCTTGTAAATAAAGGAGCTCCCTCATTTGTAAGACATCTCATATCGAACCACTCAATGAATCAAAATATAAGTTGATAGCAATAATATATATATATATATATATATATATATATATATTAATTATTTTCTGGTTTCTCACTCTCTTTCCATATTTTCTTGTAAGCTTCCACAATTCAGGCTGAACTTATCCTTGGTGCCTTAATGCATCACAGGAGTCTGAAAGTCTGAGCCTGTAATATTTGGCACTCTTTGTGGCGGTTGCAGTGGCACGCAATAGCTCTGGGGGCCATGTTAACCCCGCTGTATCCTTTGTTGCACTTGTTGGTGGTCGGATCTCTCTCATCCGGGCTGTCTATTACTGGGTGGCCCAGCTTCTCGGTGCAATCGTAGCGGGGCTGTTGCTCAGGTTTACAACAGATGGCATGGTAAGAAATGAGTCCCACCTGTGACTGATCTAGACCTTTCATCCGGTTTAGAGCTTGCTACGCTGTGCTGCTTTAAGGCCGAACTTTTCATCATAGCATGATATACTGGATAAATTAATGACTTGGATCACTGGAGACTGTGGGCCCTACCATGAAAATATGCTCATGCAAGATGTAACAGCCGTTGATTTGGACTCTTTATGCATCCTGGTGAAATTTATTTTGTTCTTTTTTATTGGAGAATGACGTGCAATGGTTTTCGAAATAATAATGACATTTGGGCTGGGCTACACCGTCTATGCAACTGCTATTGATCCGAAGAGGAGCAATTTGGAAACAATTGCACGGCTAGTTATTGGTTTTATTGTGTGGGCCAACATCCTTGCAGGTGGGGCATGATGGAGCATCTATGAATCCGGCTCGAGCTTTTGGGCCTGCATTGGTGGGATGGAGCTGGAGGAACCATTGCGTCTACTCGGTGGGCCCTTTTGCTGGGCAGGCATAGCTCCTGAAGATTACTAGTAAATCATAGGGTCTTTTATTACTCTTACCCTTTTTAAAATGGTATGTCATGCGAACTGTGGAGAAGGATGTATTTGTGTCTTGTGGTGAATGATAGAATAAACGCCAACCTCCTATCTATATATTATTTGATTTCTCCTATTTCTAGATAGCAATTGAGTGAACTTCCTAGGAGTTCTGCATGGTTTTTAATGACTTTTACGTCCAAAGATAACTAGAAGAATCCATGTAATAAGAATGGGACCTGCTCTTTCAGTTGATCTAAGCCCGTTTATATATGGACCACAATATAGAAGAACCGTGCGCCATAATCCACACCATCTAAAAGCTTCTTACATTGTAGTTTCAAACAGAAATACCTTTAACCTGCTTCCATAAATTGTAATCTTAGACTGCATTGAATTTTTGTGAGCTCCCATCCACAGCAAGAACCAAATGTTCAACCATATGGAAAAGCGTAGGCTCAACAGAACATATCCTGCCAATAATATCTTTGCTTGCAAAACATGCTCATGCATCACATACCAGGTTGGAAAAAGCTGCTGAATTTCGCGATGTAGTTAGAGCAACGAAGTCACTCCATTGTCGTCTTTTGTTTGGGGTGATGCCTTTATGCATGGATCTTTATGATCTGCACGGTCACGACCTTGGCATATATCCAATCACGTTTGGGATTATGTGGAATTGAATTGAAAGCAAGGCTCTGCAACTAAATATAAATGTGGGGCGTTTGTTCCTAGATGGGAATTTTCTCAAGCCCCATTCATTTCAATCCCTCTGTTCCAGTTCCAACATGCAAAACAGCCTATCAGAAATTCTGGGTCAGCAGTAAAGTGATATTTGACTTGAACAAAAGCAGGGGCAGTAAATGAATAACTTGGACCGAGTGCTGGACGTTGTGACTCAGTTGGCGGGAGACATCAGTGCATGTTCTCTGCTTCGACAATTCATTACTCTTGGATTCTTTTGCATTCACTAGTCAGACAAAAGCAATTGATCTGAGGAGAGGTCCTCCCATTATGAACTATATGAGACAAAGAGTCCAAAGTGGCCACAAACAGCTAGGCCTGACCCAAATGTCCTACCTTAAATAAAATCTAGCAACCCAAGGTGCAAGCACTGTGTTTTCGGGTTCTCTTTTGTTATTAGAATAGTAATCAGCCCAATAGCAAGGAGACAATCTATTAGTCAGCTCTCCATTAGAATAAATGCAGAATGGCAACCAATGGTCACCTCCATTCATTCTTCTCTGCCTCTCTCTTGGGTAAGCCAAGGGAGCTTGCACATACCTGCATGTGGAAAGAAAAATAAGATAGGACTTGGGTTCTTGTCGCAACTGATTTCAGATATGAAAAAGGAGGAAACTGAAGATAAAATAGAGAATACCTGACACCATCAAGCATAGCGTCCCAACAGAAATGAGTGTGGCCGAAGACATGGCATGCAAATGAGCGGCCGTGTGAGCCGTGTATAGTCCTTAGACGAGCCTCCAGATGGTCTGAGCCAATGATCTTCGGAAGATTTGGATAAAATAGCATTCTCTTCTCTGGACAGAGCTCTTGCCTAAATGACAATGACGATCAGGACTGACAGCAAAGAGAAATAAGAAATTCTATTATGACGAACAAGACTAAAATTGACACTGAAGAGGAAATAGATTATCAAAAAACAATCACAACAAACACAGATAAGATTTGTGTAGTTTGGGTCTAAGCATTGTCCACCAGAAATGACAATCCAACAAACTTCAACATCAGAAACTGAGAATAACACCAGCACAGCAACCTAAACCCCTTCAGTATCCCGTATTCCCAAACCTCCTAAAACACCATATATCAATTTACAAAATGACAGGGAACTTACCATAGAAGTTGCATCCAAATACCCCTTTTCCCTGCAGCCTACTGGACCAGCAGAATCCACACGAGGGCCCTGAGGCCTGTACATAATCCTTATCGGGGTTGAAGTATACTAGTTTCTGGTTTTTGCATCATGTTCCATACTTTAACAACTTTTTTGTTCTTGTAACCACATACATTCCATATTTCCACCATCACTTGCATGCAAAGCATTATTTTATTAAACTAATACATAAGTAACAACAATAACAGAGGAACAAAAGAATAAATGCTTTGCTTCTTCATTATCCTGTTATTTTTTTCCAATGCATTCCTGTTATGACTCATTTTCTCATAAATCCAATTTTGACTAGATGTAGTACTAATGCTTGTGCAACACAACTTTGATAGTAGTCTTCTTTGAATTCGGCATATTAGCTCTGGTTCTTTCATTTGTAATGGAAAGAAGTATTGGATGTTGTGATTGGATAAGTAAATCCAAGTCTTTTTGCACGCTCCCAATAAGTAAATGCAAGATTCCCATATGAAAGCTCCAGGGACCAGTAATTTTGTGTATGCAGAGTAAGGATCCAAATGATACATACAAACAACATGTACTAAATAAGCTGCAGTCTGCAATAACAGCTAAACATCCTCCAATTCTAGGTGCAAGATAAGTTTGATTGAATTTGTGAGTGCAAATGCAAATCTCCAAGTTCCAAGTTAATAAAGAAAATACCACTTTTAACAACGAAACAGCCCAAATATCAGCATAAGCAACTTCATCAGGCTTGTAGCTTGCTAACATCTAAAAATGGTAACTTGGACAATGACATCTAGTTAAGACCTAACAGGTGATTACCTGGGAAGAAAGTGAGAAAACGTTATCATTTTCGCACAGCTTCTTAGGATTTGCTCAATTGAATAACTGTTCTTCTCATTCATTGTGTCAAAGAATTGGGCAAGGGAAACACCCTTGCTTGATAGTTCCTGAGGCCATTTGCATGCATGGAAATCCTTACATGCCTGCACACACCACAAATGAGATCTTCTATAGGAAAAACTGTAAAGATAACAGAATTTATTAACTACCTATGATTTCCAGCTCAAGAAAACTGGATTCGACTATAGTATACGTATAGATAGCAGTTGATTCTATCAAAGTAGAACCATTTGATTGGTTCACTCTGAAGAAAGAATTTTGTCAACATTTGATGCTAGTAATGGGATCAGCATCATTCTAGAGCTCAGTTAGCTGAAGTACCAGGAAAAGGAAAATACAACCTACTTGACAACCTTACATGTTCAGAACTACTGGAAGCAAGAGATGTCTACAGCTTTCTTTGCAACAAAGTATAGTCATATCTCAGTAGCCTTGTTGTTTCTCAAAGAAAACATTCGCCAATCTCAATGTGCTTCATTTTAGTAAGAAACACCATATTCTGAGACAGCTCCACTGATAGATTGTCACCATATAGAACAGCGTGAGAGTGTGCATGCATATGAATTTGGCCAATTGTGCTATGCATATTCTCAGTTTCTTTCTTCTCTTTTTTTGTTCTCTAAGCAATAATCCATGTAGTTGAATCGTATGGTTATCTAGGATAATATTTTGACATCAAAAGAAACTGAGAGGAACAGATTCTGTCACTTTACGTGCTAGAAAATGAAAACATCTCCATAGACTCTTGATACAAGTGTTTGTATGTGTGTGTCATTGAGGCATTCAATCTTACTAGATGGAAAGAAAGTGAATCACCATCTCCAATGAAGGAATGCGAATGCCAGCTATGTCCTTCTCTTTATCAAAGCTCTGCAAGACAAGAAGTTTCCTTCAGAGGAAACTAATCAATACTAGAACTTTATCTATCGAATTACTAGAAGCCCAGAAGCATTAACTAGATTTTACTGATGCCATAGAAATCAGCAATTATTTACCTCGTGATACCAAGAGAACAAAGGAATGATTCCCAAGCCATCCATGATTCTTGGTCTGGTCTCTACTTCTAGCTGTCCACATGCATCAAGCAGTGCGTTCAGCTTTTCAAAGGAATCAAGCTGAAAATAGAAAATCATACTATAGATTCAGATGAAGTTTCTCATAAAACATATAAAGCATCTTTAAAATGCAGGATTTACATCCATGATAGAAAATTTTATGTGGCTCATCACCCTCTTCCAGAGGTTAACTCATAAATTCAATTTCACATTATCCAGAAGAGTAACCACTTATTTGAGATGCAGAATATCCACAAATTATGGTTATAAGCAATTGGTTCTGGTTACTCATTTGTGTACTAAGGTCCCTTCGATATTAGACTCAAAACTCTATGAACCAATTCGGATGGATATTCAGGAGGAGGTGGATTTATAGAGGATGATATCAGACTTATTGCAGTGGGACTCAGATCCCAGCAATCAAATTCACACAAAAGCGGCAAGATGGTGTTTTCTATCCTGATTAAAAGTTTTCATGGGTCTCATCAGAAAACTGCAAAGGCTAGAGTGGATACTTACGTAATTTTCTCCTTCCCCTCGGCACCAGAGGTCATGATTGCCAGGTACATAAAAGACTGTTCCAAATCTATCCTTTAATATGGACATTGTCGAGATAAAGTTTGTATATGTCTCTGCAACATCACCAGCCACCAGAAGAACATCCTTCTTGTATCTCACCGTTGACAAGCATTTCACCCATGCCATGTTTTCTGGATAATCCGTATGCAAGTCTGAAAGGACAAAGACTCTTGGAGAAGCTGCATCACCATGTTCGCAACCCAAAATGTTGGAAGGCAATATCTGTTGCCTCCTCATACAATACCATTTCCTGTTTCTTCTGTATGTCCGTAGAATCCGGCGATCAGTTATGTAGTTGGAAAGACCAGTTGGAGACAATAAATTCATGTTGGTGGGCAGAAAACCCACCACCATCCAGAAAACTTTGCAATATATATAATAATTTGCCGAACAAGGAAGATCGGAACTGCAGATGTTTTACACGAGTCAGAAATCAATGCACTTGCTTAATTATGACGGAAATAGTTTGATTTCCAATACTATGCTTACTTCGCCATTGAAGAAAAAGAAAGAACAATGATTATATACACAACCCAAAAGATGAAATACTTCTACCCTTAGAGTGCAATTCAGTTAAAATCGATTTCAGAGACCACAGACGAAATATAATGGAAATATAGCACCACAGCATTATTCCTCATATCACAAATAGAGAAAAGAAGTAATAAAATCATGAAAAGCCAACAACTTCAAAAGCAGACTTGGGTGATAAAATATGGCCAAATTATGGCATAACAATCATGAAAACAAGAGGAATAAACAAAGGCATAGCAAAACGAAAACAAAAATAGAAACCAACAAATGGGCTATTGGAAAAGAGGAATATCTAAAAGCCCAGATTGAGAAAAGGAAAAATCAACATGAGCATGGACACTGGCAGCTGCATGGAATCAAAGCCTTGAGTTTGACCGCAGAAATTTCAAGGAAATGAATTGGACAGCTTAACGAACCAGTGAGAAGAATACCCATGAATTTGAGATCCTGAAAGAGAAAATTGCCTGAAGAGTTCTCGCAAATTCTCAGAACAAGGATGAAGAGGACTTAATTCTCTGCTCCAAATTCAGACACCCAAATTCACGAGCTAAATTTGCTCTACTGTTTACAAACAAAAATGACGGTGATAAATAGGAGAAGCTTCTGACTTTATCTTTTCAGAAACGATGTAATAGTTTATATGATTGGCTCGTACATTATGAGAAGGTCACTCGAACGTGTAAGAACACACCCACTGAGTGCGAAAAATAGCCTGGTGTGTATCAGTGCAAATACCAATAGATGATCTAGACCGTCGTTGATGAAACTCCTGATGGGCCAGAGCAGTTCTCTTTACTAAGACAGCGTATCATCAAGTTGAGATTAGGGATGGCAAGCCGACCATAACTGGGACCTTCAAATGCTTTTGTACTGACCTTAGTCCCGAGCCTAACTCACTCCGAGTCATAATTTTAAAAACCCTAACTCTATTTGGGTGAAAAACAATTGCTACCCGTCGTCTATGCGGGTCAATTAGGTTAAGTCCTCCAATTAATTCTCACCCGAAATATTTTACACTAAAAAAATTGATTGTATCTTTCTTCCAAACAACTTCCGCCTTTTGTGAAATAAACAAGTGGAAGATGCATGAATAGTTCGCACATGCAAGATAAAAGAGTTGCTGATTGATCATTAACATCAAAGAACATTTTAGTCAATATATAAATGCATAAAATAGTATTCAGAACCCGTAATTTTTTACTCAATAGCTCTAATCTAACTTTTGGGTCATAAATTTTAGCCTAACTACAAATTCCTTTCCCCTAATTTCATGGGTCCATTAGGGTCAAGTCCCCTAATTGGCCCTAAGAATGATGATGGGGTGAGTCAAACTAGAGATCTGCCCCTGCCCTACACCTACTTGGAGTAGGGCACCAGCGATAGAGTAGGAGAATGTGATCTGAGGTGAATCTGGGGCAGATGCAGAGCAGTAAGGGAAACCTGCAGATCTGACGCGCAGTCCACACAGTATACGTATGTGTGTATAAATGCTCGTGTGTTATTAGTTTTAGTTAAAAATAAAAAAACATTTTATGAATTCAATTTGAAAAATACAAAGAGGCTAGATATACTATACTTCTCGTAAATATCATGAAATTTCTTGCAAGGTAACCCGCTCCTCCTTGTCTCAAAACAATTGACGAAAGTAGAGCAAGTCAAAGTGAGTTTTTAATAATCTGTCCCCGCCCCACCCCCATTGTGAGACGAGAATATCAATGATCCATAGTGCAGCGAAGTAGAGCAAAAATGTCAGTGATGCATGGTAGGGCAAAACAAGACAGGTGAAAAACCTGCCTCGCCTGCTCCATTGTTATCCCTAATTGGCCTGACCCTTTACCATTTGCCATCCCTAGCTGAGGTTAACCGAGCTTAGAGAGTAATTACTAGATCAGTAATTGGATCACTTCTAGTAAATCTAGAATATAAGCAGGTCCACTTTCTTTCTATATTACTTCACCGGAAGAAAATATTCCATTTGGATAGAGCGACGAGAGGGCCCCAATACTATGCATTTTGCTTAAGATCCTGATAAAGCTGGTTTATCAATTCTTATCGAAATACATCTGGTCGAAGCAATAATCAGCTTATGCAGGCATTTTACTAGCCACTTACCAGTTCTGTCCATCCATGGGAAACTCCTAGTTTTCCAACAGTTGTTAGAATTGACAAACAAGACGGAAGGAGTATAACTATCGTATTTTGGTCATATCACGGTGCGTGTACGAACACAGTAACTACGTTGCTTCCCAAAGGTGCATACTTTGCAGGGCAATTTGTGTCGGGGTAGATGCAAAATTGAGCTTGCGGGCTGTTAGAGATACGATACCATTGAGTTATTGCACTGAAAAGGCCACGACACAGAATCTCCCGTTCTGATAGGTTTATTACTGTGTATCAGAAGCTCAGGTGTTTCAACTTGAACAACAGAATTGGATCCACGCAAAGAAAGAGAACCAGGAAGAGTCAACGCTCTCCAAATACTACAAACACAGAGATTGTCTACCACCAGAAGTGTTCCCTCTCTTGTGGCTAAGGACAGGCGTCCAACAAACAAAATGAGGAACCTCCGGCAAAGCTGAGAAAGACTCAATTGAAAAAAAAATTGAGAGTTGACAGACCTTAGCTCGAAGAAGCTAAGAGATCTGCATTCATTATTTCACTAGGCAGATCTTAATGACTGAAGCTGCACCAATGCGGTGCAGTGCCACAATGGCATCGCCTGGCTTGCACAGACCTCTCTCTTGTGCAGACTTGAGGGCAGCATCCAGGATCACTTCCGTTGATTCAGCATCTGTGGCCTTGGCAGAACCTTCGGCCAGCAAGGGGATCAAGCCTCTGTAGATTAAGCTGTGCCTTGCCGGTGTCTCATCACTGCAGGTCCAGTCGAATGAGTCTGTTGTGAGAACAGGGACCACAACTGAGAGGATTGGTACGGCTGGTCGGTACTTGGCCACCAGCTTGGCTGTGGTACCCCCACGCGTCAACACAACGATGAGAGTAGCCTTGGCCTTGTTGGCTGTTCGAACAGCTGAGGAAGCAAGACTTTCCAATGGGCTCATCGGCAGAGGAGTGGATCGGATCATCTCCTTGAAAATGGCTCCATAGTCAAGAGATGATTCTGCCTCAATGCAGATCCTGGCCATGATCTTAACAGCAAGCTCAGGATAGGCACCAGCAGCACTCTCACCACTAAGCATGACACAGTCAGTGCCATCAAGAACAGCATTCGCAACGTCAGTGGCCTCGGCACGTGTTGGACGGGGGGACTTGATCATGGACTCCAGCATCTGAGTAGCCGTGACCACAGGCTTGCCTACGAGATTGCATTTGTAGATCATCATCTTCTGGGCAAGGAAGATCTTCTCAACAGGGATCTCCATTCCAAGATCACCTCGGGCAACCATGAAAGAATCTGTCTCCCTCAGGATTTCATCAAAGTTAACCACACCCTCCTGGTTCTCAACCTAAAAGTTCACAAAACCCAATCAGAACTTCAAGACGAAATGAAGCAGGCATGAAAATATGAGATTGATATCAAAAGGATTATGATCACATTTCAATTGCATATTACATAGAACATCTAACAGTTACTTGCTAAAGAAAAATCTTACCGGAGCCTAAGGCAGCAACAATAGCAAAAAGTCGATGAATTTTGGTGGGTGTTTGATGTATCTGTATGAATCAGCTTATGTATGCATCAATGTGCCCACACACATTCATGCAACCACCAACGGCAAATGAACTGCCTTATCTCTCTAGCATCTTACACAGATACCTACACTGATGCAAGAAAGCTTGTCTGTCTGCATATGCAAATTTAACTGCAGTGAAGTTCCTATTATTCTACCAAAAACATAAGATGATTCCTGTGCACATAATTGTTGGACACATGTTGAATGTGGAATAAGCATGTAAAATCAGTATAAACATGACACTTTTACATACACGTTCAAAATATATGTCAGAAAATCAACACGTGAGCAGGCAAATGTTGATTCTATGAGTATTTGTTCATGAAAGATCATCTCTACACAACATGAAGAAACACTTAGAGGCAGGAAAAACCTTTGACATCAACTGTATGTGCTTTGCGTGTTGCCCGAGAACCCGCCGTACATTAACAAGATCTGAGCCTTTCCGCACAAATGACAGAGCAATCATATCAATATTGTTTGGCACGCCCCATTCCAAGATGTCCTCCTTATCCTTCTCCGTAAGTGTGGGTAGATCCACGACAACACCTGGAAGATTGACATTCTTCCTCTCACCAAGAACAGCCGTGTTCTGACAACGGCACCTCACAATCCCAGCAGATGGGTCACAAGACAAAACACTAAGTGTAATGGTACCATCTGCACATAAAATGGCATTCCCAGGCTTTAAATCTGTTGCAAGCTTCTTGTAACTCATAGAAATCATTTCTGGATCGCCTTTTATATTGTAGTCAGTAGTTACTGTAATCTCCTGACCCTCCTTTAGTTGGATAGGTTTCGCATCCTTCAGGAAGCCAGTACGGATCTCGGGCCCCTGTAACAAGAAGAGTGAGAACAAGCCCATAAGACAAAGGAAATATCAGAAAAGCTCATGTAGTCTCCAACTAGTAAAATACAAAGAATTCTTATGTTTGGTTCAATCTACTAATAAAATCAGTAAGCTATCAAAAGGCCATTCATCTGAAACACTTAGCCTGCTGCACAGGAGTTGCTGTGTAAGAAAAATTTGCCATCAATCAGACAATTGGGATCAACACACATTCCACAGGCAAAGTTCCTCCAAATGAACTGCTGGTATAAACTCTAACATGGATTTCTCTCATCTATAGTTCACGAATACTATTTTACGGGACAAAGGTAGTTGACATCACATAATAAACACAAAAACCACCATGACCATGGTAGCAAGACTACAATGCAAGTCTTTCAACAATGGCATAAATCAGTAAGTACAGCTAATTCTTCGGGATTTTATATAAAAACAGGACAAACATGAATGTCAAAATGGATTGTGCATAGTTTAAAACATTGAAGAATGGAATATATCCCAATAAATGATGCTGATAAGTCTCTAATCATTATTCATAGAACTTTTGACCACTGAACATATAGCAGATGCCCACTTTTGGCTTTAGTTGTCTATTTGCAATTCTGTTACTCAAAATAGTTTAAATGGTTCCATATTCCATGGGGAAAACTCAACCTGGCACAAAGTCAGATATATTCCTTTTGTGGTCAATTAAATAGTGATGCAGTTTCTTTATCTATTTCAATGTTCAAGTCATTGATATCAATCATCAATTGTCCATAATACAAAGATTTTAGATACCCACCGGCGATACGCTCACAAATCACAGATGACATGGATTCTCACAGTCTCAGGACAAAATGCACAATATTCCAAACACGTGCAACTGAAAAAATGTTGGAAGACAAAGCTGAAAGTGCAAGAATATGTCAAATAGAAGACTTTAACTAGTTCTTTACTAGCAGAAACTCCCTTCAATCAAAGATCTTGATGGATATCGTAATGAACAGGATTTCATGGAACGCCCAAAGCATTCCATCTACTAGCATTGCTAACGTTAAAATATGCTGGGAATGGACCTTCAAAAAAATTTTATAAGCAAAAGCATTCATTTACTCAAAAGTAATGCTTCTTTGGCCATCCCCTGTGCACCATCTTGCTCAGCGGAAACTAGTGAGAAATTGGAAAATGAAGACCAAAATAACTGCCACAGCTCAAGGCTGTGGATAGATAAAAATATGGATATGCAGTAGTTTCTGATTGGAAAAAATATGGCAGTTAAGTGCCTAATAACTTAGTTATATATTCTATCAAATTTGGTTGAAGCCAAGGACCAAACTGACTGAGGTATGCACAGAAAGTTCTGAATCTTATCAAAAGAACGAAGGGCATGTGCATGACAGATATTATTCATGCACTTCCAAGGCCTTTCAAGAAAACTATCTAACTAGAGATCCAGAAATGTGTGAGTGTGTGAGAGTGAGGGTGTGCATAGTTCATAGGAATAAGCAACAAAACTAAATAGAACACGTTAGCACAGTGCAAATCAACTTAACAGGTAAAAAGAAAAAACATGCATAAAGAATTCGTCTTTGTAAGCTACAAAGAACAAGGACACAACACCCTATGAACCAAAAAATATGAAACGATATTCTTTTTCTTCTCAGTCACTCTGTAGGTCAACCCCAGATAGATCCCTTCAGTACCACGTTGTTTCCACTAGTTCACAGCTAGCTCTCTACTTCATAATTATTCCAGCAGAAAAAATCACAATGCTGAAACTCCCAAAGAGGATAAGTCATGAAAAAAAGTTGATGAAGGCTCAACTACATGAAATGATTAGTAGCCTCAACAAACATAATCAGACAATTACAAACAGTAAACATGAACATGATAAAAGGAAAACAAATGAAGTACTACTGTGCGCTACCTAATCCATTATGAAAACAATAATATGCTCAAGATTCAGGTAAATCATTTGAGGTTCCATTTCCCAAATACGACCGTTTACTTGATAACAAACTTAGAAAGAACGTAAACACTTACCTTAGTATCAAGCATGACTGCACACAGGATCTGTGTATTCTGCATGGCAGTCCTAAGATTGTTCAATGTCTCCTGATGATACTCATGTGTTCCATGAGAGAAATTGAATCGGGCCACATTCATTCCAGCTCTGAGAAGCTTCTCGAGCATAGGCACAGATCGAGAAGAGGGTCCAAGAGTGCACACAATTTTCGTCTTTGCAACTCGGCCATCATTAGGAAGTTCCTTCAAGATCCCCTCGATATCGATGTTCGCCATCACTCAAAACAAGTAAATCCTTACAAGTCCTATAAAACAGTAAAATAGACATATATCAGTAAAAACAGCACCATATTTCCCAGTTTCTAAGGGAAAGGGATCAACTTGATGATTAAGAGAGCTTAATCTTACACGGCACCAAGAGATCCACTTCTACGAAGCCTAAAAACTATAGAAAAAGAGGAATGAGAAAAATGTCATATATCCATGGAAGCAAATCTTTCGGAATAAATTCAAAGATAGAAAGGAAATACAGCTACAAACCTCTGGATCGGTCAAAAAACAGTTTAATCAGTACATAATTTATCCAAAGAAATATAAAGTTTGAGGTGGTGATCGAATGCAAAAGTACCGTTTTGCGAAGTGATCTGATCCACTGGGTGAAAAGAAGCGAAATCGCCTGCTGCCACCAACCCTTCCTCACCTGTCCTTCGCCCACACCAATTCTCCCTCCCTCTCTGGCTGTAAATGAAGAAGAATAAGGGCCTGGGGCAGAATGGTTAAAACGACAGCAAGTTATGGCAAGTGGAAGATGTCAGAGGGTACGGTTGGTGGAGAGTTGCAAGGTGTTTAAGGAGTAAGTAGTCGCCACTTAGACCGGCACGCGTATCCCCAGAGGAATATCCAACTCTTTAAGCCGTGCTTCCGTTCTCTTTCCACTCCTTGACTTTCGAAGGAACCAAAACAACGGTCGTTGTAGCCACCGGTTTTTATTTTGTGTTGCTGGAGGGCTAAAGCACAGGTGGGACTCGTGGTTTCAATGAGATGATCACAACCATTCATCTGCGAGATATCAGATAAAAGTTAACCACTTTTTGATGATTATAATCCTTCATGCGATGCTTTTGATGATGAATCTAAATAGTGGCTTTTTCTTTGCCGAAATGAGAGGTTAGTAGGCGAAAAAATGTGCATCCACCGCATGCGAACCCTTGGATTATTTAGGAAATGAACTGGTCTTAGTTAGACATGCATGTATACTCCAAGCAAGCGCTATATTCTTCTGATGGCACCAAAATTTAATTAGTCTCAGCCACAAATGCATGTCTCTTTTTCCTTTGAATAAACCGTGATGAGAGCAGCAAATTACAGTAGTAGGTCAACATTCAATATTCTAGACTTGCCCAAGCCATCCCAGACATTGAGACTAATTGAAAAATCCATCGGCCGGCTTGTCCAAAAGGACAACACATTAGCCATACAACCCAGGTGCAGAGAACAAAACACGGTACATCTGCCTCGCAAGAGAAAAAACATATAACCAATGAAAAGATCATGTCAGTGACTGATCAAACATGATCAGCAGAGCACAATGATCAAACAGGAACAGACTGAGTGCCCAATCGAAACAGCACCACAATTATGACCGCAACCAATCAAGCAACAGCAAAGTACACCTCTAACTACACCACACGCGCACGCCATCAGAAGTCAACAAACAGCAGCCCCCTGACCAACAGAGAAGTAAGAACCCACGGAGCGATGAAGGATATACCTTATCTCACTGTATGAAGCATAAATAGGATTTATTGTGAATTTAAGAATATGGTACACTGAAGACAATGGATACAAATATATGATACATTATGAGCAACAACCACCAAGATTCAAAAGAGGAAGACAATGGATGCAAATTATGATACATTATCACATTCATCTTTTTTTGCTACTAATACAAGCCAGTTACCAATATCGCCTGTGCAGATTACTTTCTCAACAACAACCTTCTAAAGATAACAATACCAAGTAAAGGCCCAACTTAAAAGTTAACAGAAGCTGACTGCATAAACAAACAGATTCTGCAAAAATGTATAAATCACACAGACTGCTGCAAGAAGACTTGGCAAGGGAGAATATCTCTTTTGGAAAGTAAGTCCAGCTCTGGATCAGCAAAAAGAAAGTTTCTTCTCTCCCTAAGATGAGGCTTACCTTCATGAAATGCAGAAACAAGTAACAAATTACGGGAGGGAATTGCTTCCCCAGAAATAGGGGTGGCAATTCGGGTTGGCGGGTCGTGTTTGTAGCAACACGAACACGACACGATTAGAGTTATGGGTCGACACGAACACGACACGATTAATAGTCGTGTCAAAAACCTATGACTCGTACACGACCCGGTTCTTAAAAAAATAACACGACACGACCTGTGTAACACGATTAATTGGCTGAGTTGTGTTGGATACATGGCACGACATGAAATGACTCGATTTCCCTATTACGACTTAGTAAAAAAACTGCTCCCAAGTGAATGGAGCCAAACCAACTACAAAACATAGGACGGTTATTTTACAACTGTCCTATAAAACACATAACATATAGGACGGTTATTTCACAACCGTCCTATATGTTATGGGTTATAGGACGGTTGTGAAATAACCGTCCTATATGTTATGTTTTATAAGACGGTTATATCATAACCATCCTATATGTTATGGGTTTTATAGGACGGTTGTGAAATAACTGTCCTATATGTTATGTTTTATAGGACGGTTGTGAAATAACTGTCCTATTGCCGTCCTATATTATCTAAATATAGGACAGTTATGCACTAACCATCCTATTTTTACATAAGAATATAGGACGGTTAAGGACTAACCGTCCTATTTTACACATATGGATATGGTTTATTAGTACTTTACCAATCTGTGAGTGTGACTGTGATGTGTCAGACTTCCAGTGACCAGTCTGCCTGTGCCGACAAACGGCCTAGCCTTGGCGCCGGCCTGCCTGACAGGGACAGATAGTTTTCTTTCTTCCAATTCCAAACTGGCAAGTGGCAACTGGAGTTAATGAAACTTACACTTCAATCATTTGTCAAATATTTTGAGTCCTTGATGTTAGATCCGACGTGTGGGCCCCCCTTATAGTGGTGGGAAAATAAAATAAAAATTGAAAACATAAAGGTTTAACTAATTAATAATTATCTAGGTCTACTAAGTCAATCTAGTCTAAGGCAATTGTTTTGTCTTTTTGTATGTAAGTAAGCCCAATTCCCATATCCAATTATCCAATTAAATTTGAAGTCTTATGCTAAAGCTAAGTTGCTAAAGCGCCCTAGCCTAGCTGGTGGTTGTTTGCTATAAGCCTATAACTATAAGTTATAACCTAAGACTTAGCTAACGTACACACTGTCTCTAATTTTCTTATCAAACATTTTAAGATTAGCTACACATTGTCAATTACAAACTTACAAGTTACACTTAGTATAAAATTAGTTAACCAAGTTTTGTAACTTGTACAAGTATAAGTGAAGTAAGAGACTAATTAACTATCATATATTGTATAAAATTATAAATACTAATGATTTTCTTATGTTAATTTCACATGTCATCACCAATTGATCTAATATATCTCTTTTTAATCAAATTCATGAATATCATGTATCTAACTTATATAACTCAATATTTGTTTCTCTTTTCTAACTCCTAATTGATGATAATAGATTAGGAATAACCCATTCATCCATGATCCATCATTCATGCAGAGTAAAATTTAGTAACTCCCTTAGTAATATCATTCAACATGTGTTTTTTCTCTCATGATTATTATTCATTTTACCATCAACACCACTTCTTTTCAGTTTTCACTATAGAGTATAGATCACAATCCATAATTAATTTTAGTTTCACCAAAGTTATCATATCAATATCCTTCTAATTCTCTCTTGATAAGCTTTTGTGTTAATTCAATACATAACTCATATTCTCTGATCTCATTCTCACCTCACATAATGAGTTAATTACATAGCTAATAACTATTCCCTTCATATACTCATTATCCACCAATTAGATAATTACATAACTCTTTATATACTAATTCTCAAGGCAATTGTTTTGTCTTTTTGTATGTAAGTAAGTAAGCCCAAATCCAATTATCCAATTGAATTAGAAGTCTTAAGCTAAAGCCCTTGCCCTGAACGGTTGTTTGCTCTAACTATAAGTTATAACCTAAGACTTAGCTACACCTATACACTGTCTCTAATTTTCTTATCAAACATTTTAAGATTAGCTACACATTATCAGTTACAAACTTACAAGTCACACTTAGTACAAAATTAGTTAACTAAGTTTTGTAACTTGTACAAGTACAAGTGAAATGAGAGACTAACTAACTGTCAAATATTGTATAAAATTATAAATGATAATGATTTTCTTATGTTAATTTCACATGTCATCACCAATTGATCTAATATATATCTTTTTAATCAAATTCATGAATATCATGTATCCAACTCATATAAGTTAATATTTGTTTCTCATTTCTAACTCCTAATTGATGATAATATATTAGGAATAACTCATTCATCCATAATCCATTGATCCATCATTCATGTAGAGTAAAATTTAGTAACTTCCTTAGTAATATCATTCAACATTTATGTTAATTCAACACATAACTCCTATTCTCTGGTCTCATTTTTACCTCACCTAATGAGTTAATTACATAACTAATAACTATTCCCTTCGGACCCTTCCTATACTCATTATCCACTAATGAGATAATTACATAACTCTTTTTATACTCATTCTCAACTCTCAAGCTACTAAGTTAATTACATAACTGTTTCTATTCTCATTCAGTCATTCTTACCTAATGAGTTAATTACATGACCCTTTCTTTACTTATTCTCAACAACTTTTGAATTGAGTATGAGTTACTTACATAACTTTTCTTTTTTAAGCTGATCCTCAACTGAGATCAGATGAGTTAAATACATAACACTTACTTTACTCATCCTCAACCTCAACAACTATTGAATTGAGTATGATAGTATGAGTTACTTACATAACTTTGTTTTTAAGTTGACACTCAATTGAGATGAGTTAATTACATATATGCTCTGTCTTTTTAAGCTCATCCTTAAGGAAATTAAGATGAGTTAATTACATAACTCTTTCTTTACTCTATACTTAATAACTATTTTTATTTAAACACATCCTCAACTAAGATTAATTAAATACATAACTCTTATAGCTTATATGACGATTATGCAACAACATGTTAACAACCGTCCTATAACTTTCTAATAAATAAAATAACCATCCTATATAACTTATAGGACGGTTATAAAAAAATCATCATATATTTCATTATATATACTATAGGATGGTTATTTAAAAACAGTCTAATATTGTTCTATATATCATTTTTCACCTTGATCAGCCCTAATTTCAAAATTTCAATCTTCCAGCGATCCAAACTACTGAGAAAGTGAAAATGACCATTCCTCTTCGATGTTTCACAGATCTAAGCAAAATAAGGTATGTATTTACGAATTTTACAATCTGTATACAGTTTTATAAAAATCATAAAAGCCAGTACCCTTTGTTTCAATTTTTTTTTGTTTTTTGTTAACTATTTTCCATAGATCTTGATGGGTTTTAGTCTGAGAAGGTGAAAACGACCATTCATCTTCAATCTTTCGCAGATTTAAGCAAAAAAAGGTATGCATTTACAAATTTTATAATCTGTATTTATTTTTTTCAATTTTTTTGTTTTTCGTTAACTATTTTTCATAGATCTTGATGGGTTTTAGTTCTATGTGTATGAGAAACATTCCATTTGAGTTTTATATGTCTTTGCTCTAGATTTGAGTTTGTTTTTAGGTTTTTTATTGTTTTTTCGAAAAAATCAGTTACAAAAATTAAAAAAAAAGTCGTTGTTTTTTCGTATTTCTTCATTGAAAAGTATTTCTATCCACATATAGAGCTTTCCCATGTTGTGTATTCATGTGTGATAATGTTTTCATCTCTTTTTTTTTTTGTAATTTAGTTTTTTTTTCCAAAAAAAATAAGTTACGAAAATTAGGAAAATTTTGTTATTTTTTATATTTATTAGTTAATACCTATTCTTATCCACATATATAGCTTACTCATGCTTGAATCTTCATGTATTAATGATTTTTAGCTAATTTTTAGCATTTAATATAATTTTTAGTAATATAGGACGCTTCCTGAAGAACTGTCCTATATAACTAGCAATATAGGACGGTTCTTCAGGAACTGTCCTATATTACTAGCAATATAGGACGGTTATTCAAGAACCGTCCTATATAACTAGCAATATAGGACGGTTCCTCAAGAACCGTCCTATATTACATGAGTAATATAAGACAGTTCCTCAAGAACCGTCCTATATTTTCAACCATTTCATAGGTTAGAATCATGTCAAGGTGATGAGTAAATAGGTTGCGTGTCAAATAGGTTGACACAATGGGTCAAATTGATTAACTCGAATACGACACGATTTTTGGCGTGTCACCCGAAAATGACATGAACACTATAAGACTCGACCTGAACCCGCTAAATTCGTGTCGGGTTCGTGTCGTGTTATCGTGTCGTGGCATATTTTGCCGCCCCTACCCAGAAAGGCAAAAGGTAAAAACTGCAAGGTAAGAGAAAAATGTTGGTCAAGCCATCAATTTATGGAAGCAAGGACACCTCGCTCAGATGACTCAACAAAAAATACACAAAGCGATACTCCGTCCCTTCCCCCTTTTTTTCTTCCCATTATAACCCTCACACATTGCAAGACATTTACAAAATCGTAATGGGTTCCAACTAACAACAAGGTCAAACACACCTAACTCTCTGATCAAATTACCAATCTTGTCACTTGTTTGCCTGTGGATATTATCTATAAACCTCAACTACCAGGTTGTCTAGTGTCCTGCCACGACTTCATCAAAATTTATCGATTTCTTACAGATGTTTAGACAGAAACAACACATTTGAGGCTAATGCCAAGCCTATGTAGAGCTACCTCGACTTCTCCAATTCCACTGAATAGGGATAACACTATCAAACCATCGCAAAAGGTCCCCTTCGATGGAGAGAGATGATATGCCTATGTGTCTGTTTGGAAGCTGCTTCTTAGCAAAGTAAGTCTCTCTTCTGGATAACAACCCCCAACATAGATGTGGTTTAATGGGTAGCCTAATATAAGTTCCACTTGATCAAGAGCAATGGGACTCAGTTTATATTGCCCTACCCATATTAGGTTTAGTGTCTTACACTAATGGAGCATACCTATTTGTTGTTCCTCTGAACGTATGCCTTTAAGACTCCGCTATTATCCTTCCCAGTCTGTCACAAATTTAACCAGCTGCCATTATTTCAGTCTTGATGAAGGTCAATTGTTTCCTAGTATCCCATGAAGACCACCACTCTTTCATATCTAGTAGTCCATCTTGAATTGTCATTGGTGACCGTGGAAGGATGTGAAACCTATTTTCAGTAGGAAGGTCATGTGCATACCTTTCCTTTGGAATAAGGGTTGAGAATATTTGACAATTTACATGTTTAGGCTAAATTGAATACAAAAAGTTAGAATTCTTGGTCCATGTTTCTTAGGAGATATCCAGAAACATTATCATAGAAGAAATAAGGTAACTCCGTTGATGCTGATCCCAAGCTCCGATAAAAAAGGAGGGTTTTGCATCAGGTGCTAGCCAACAAGTAAATTTTTTTGAAGAAGTTGAAGATAATTTCATTATTTTCTCTACTTACACACACACATGTTTGTAAGTAAGAAGATAAAATAATAAGAATCATTTCAACTTCTTCACTTGATGCAAACTTGACATCTACCTCAAGAGAATAAGACTCAAATCACCACATAGAATATAGGCTCTAGGTAAGAGTATATAATTAGTATATATGATAAAATGAAGGATAGTCAACATTGCTTATATCTAAGAAACCAAGTGAAAAGGGACTAAAACTAGATAAATCAACAAGTATAAGCTCTAGTACAAAGAAAAGGACAATAATAGAAATAACATAGAAATAGTGATGGATAAATAATTAAAGCATAAAGTTGTAGATATTAAAAGAATTAGAGATAGAATTATAATAATAAAACTTGTTCTATAAGAAAAGATCATAAATATTATAAGTGCATACGCACTGCAAGTAGCGTTTGAAGATAGAATCAAGAGACAATTCTAGGAAGATATTAAGGGAGTCATGCTAGAAATTCCCAATACAAAAGAGATATTTATAGGAGTACACTTAAATTATCATGGAGGAAAATAAAATAAAAGATATGATAGGATACATGGAGAGTATAATATTGAAAGATGAAATGAGATTGGGAAGTTATCCATGATTTTGCTTTGGCATATAACCGGGCACTAATAAACACATTTTTTAATAAGAGATGAATAATTAAAGTTTCAAAGTAGACTCTATAAAAGCCAAATTGACCTTTTTACACTCAAGAATACCAAAAGATCAATATGAAAAGATTGTTAGGTGATACCCGATAAGAGTTTAACCTCACAACAAAGTTTAATAGTTTTGGGTATCTACATTAAATGATGAAAGAAAGAAAATGAACTTAATAGGTATCCAAAAACTAAGTAGTAGAACATAAAAGGGGAGAGGATAACCTCACTTATAAACAAGTTGATAGTAGAAGAAAATTTGAATAATGAAATAAAAGCAAACACCATATAGATTAATATAGCCAAGTCCATTAAGAAAGTGACAAAAGATGTCCAAAGAGTATCTAAAAGTAAAAAGCAATCAGTAAAGGAAATTTGGCGATAGAGTAAAAAAGTACAACAAGTTATTAAAGAAAAATGGGTGTGTTTAAAAGCATGGTAGAAGGCAATAAATAATGAAAACTTTAAGAAGCATAAGAAAGCTAAAAATGTTGCTAAGATAATAGTAAGTGAGACTAAACTCAAGATATATGATGATCATTATAATATATTAGGATCAAGAAAAGGTGAGAAAAATGTGTTTAAACTTGCAAAAATAAGAGAACAAAAGGCTAAGGACTTATATTGCATTAAGTGCATGAGTAGTGATGACCAAAGGGTACTACTCAAACAAAGGTGGGAAGGCTACTTTCAAAATTTGCTAAACGACAATTGTTCTAAGAATATAGGGATTGAAAGTATTGTAATGCCAACTAACATTGGACATTATTGATACGACGTAGGATTAGGATACTTCAAGTGAAAGAGGTCTTAAAAAATGATGAAATCAGGAAACGCCCTCAGGCCTGATGGTATACCAATATACATTTGGAAAAATATGCGAGATAATATACTAGTTTAGTTGACAAAGTTGTTTAATAAGGTCATAAAATCAAAGAATAAAGAAGACATATAAAACTGCACCAATTATCGAGGGTTCAATCTTATGAGCCACATTATGAAAATTTTTGAAAGAGTGATTGGGAAGAGGTTATGATATGAGCCAAGTATATCGGAGAACCAATTTGGTTTCATGCCTAGGAGGTCTAACATGAAAGCTATCTTCCTACTTAGATAATGGATTAAGAAATATAAGAAGAGGAGGAAGGACCTCCACATGGTTTTTTATTGACTTAGAGAAAAGCTTATCATAGAATCCCCAGAGAGTTAATGTAATGGGTATTGTGCAAGAAAGGGGTTTCACATAGGTATATAAACATAATTAAAGATATATATGATAGAGCGGTAATAAATATTAGGACCACTAGCAGAGAGACTGATGATTTTTTTATCTCTGTAGGATTGCACCAAGGATCAATATTGAGCCCTACCTTTTCACATTAGTTATGGATGAGGTAACAAAGCATTTGCACGAGCAGATTTCATGGTATATATTATTTGTAGATGATATAGTTTTAATTGATGAGACAATGTGGGGTATAAATACATAGTTAGAGTTATATTTGGAGAGAAGCATTAGAATCTAAAGAATTTAAAATTAGCCAAACTATGATAGAGGGTATGTAATGCAATTTTATCAAGGAGAGGAACAAGATTGGAGTACAAAGTAAAGATTGATAACTAAGCAGCTCCCCAAAAGACTAATTTCAATGCTTAAGATTGATGATTCACTAGAGTGGAGAGATTGAGAGGGAGATTGCATAGAGAATCCAAGCCAATTGAAACAAATGGAGATGCGCCTCTAGAGTTCTATGTAATCGAAGGTTACACTCAAACTGAAAGAAAATTATATGGGATGGCTATAAAGCCAACCGTGTTCTATGGATTGTAGTGTTGGGCAGTTAAGGAATATCATGTAGGTGAGATGAATGTAGCCAAAATGAGGATGTTGAGATGGATGAGTGGCAAGCAATATATGACATAATTAGGAATGAAAACATTAGATGAAACTTAGGAGTATAACCAATAGATAACAAGATGAGGGAGATTAGACTTAGGGGGTATGTCCAATGTAGACCGAAAACTAATTAAGAGTGAGGCAATGTAAGTCGAAGGTTCTAAAATGGCAAGGGCAATGCCCAAAAGAACATGAATAGAAGTGGTGAGAAAAGATTTAAAAACTTTGAGGCTAAATGAAGCCATGATAATTAATAGAGAAAAATGGAGAAACAATATTTATGTGGCCGACCACTAATTGGGATAAGGTCTTGATGATGATGAGAAGAAATAAGGCGGTTTAGATTGATGAATGTTCCTAAAGAACTTCATATTCGTTCCCACTTCAACTGAGTTGTGAATCTCTCTAAATGGATTGAACATTTGATGGCTGCTAGTTTGTTATTCAACTACATTGTCTTGAAGCTTGGGTTAGGCAAATAAAGAAGACGTGACATTTAAAGGGTCATGCTTCCCTTTTCCCCTTTCCCTAGTTCTTTGAAGTCTTTATCCACCATTCTTACTAGTGCCGAAGGAAGTAAATTCATGATATAGAGGCAGGTGTCTTGCCTTTTTTCTTCTTCTTTTTTCCTGAAGTTTACGTACTTTACATTGTGAAAAGAACTTGAACTTGATCCCAGAGTTTCCCTTTCTTGAGATGCAGAATAATAACGATTCATGTGTTCTTCCACGGCACTCCCTAGACACCATGTGTTTTACTGGTTCCCTGAATGGTTGGGTGGATGCTGCACACAGAGAAGGGGCACCCTCGAGCGACTAAGCACATAGTAGAAGGAACAGTAACAGATTACATATAACAAAATTCATGCATCAAACTTTCAGGAGATACCTGTACTAGTTGACTTCTAAACCTCTTTCTCACAAGTGTCAATAAATGAAATGACATATAACAAATGAACAAGAGCACAAGCAAGAGATAAGATGTACAGGCTCTTTCCTCAGACCCTGCATAGGTGGGAGCTTTGTGCACTTGGACTACCCTTTAATTTTAACATGAAAATAAATCGAGAGAGAGAGAGAGAGAGAGAGAGAGAGAGAGAGAGAGAGAGAGAGAGAGAGAGAGAGAGAGAGAGAGAGGAAAAACTCATCTTCTAGAACTTACGTGGCAAGAATGCGTCAGCTAGTTCCAAGGTTGGAATGTCCGAACCTGGAAATCAGCATATACTACACAAAGTGAATTATCAAGCAAAATCAAACATACATAACAAGTACGCCATGATCCTGATATTTGAATTTTATTCAAAAGGCAATGGTAGATTCACAACTTATGCCAAAACTTAAGGTTGTACCTAATGCGAAGTATGAAATATGAAGGCAGAGATAATCAGCGAAAAGAAAGACAACCATTAATAGGTTGAGAAACTGATTTCAATAGACGAGCTAGATGGAAATGCAAAGCAACAAAACTTATAATAAACGTATTAATGTCCTGAACACATCCAAGTGCCAGTAACACGATACTTGAAAGAAAGCAACCTCATCGAAAAGCCCTAATCAGATTTTCATTCACCAACTTGAATAATGTATTGATGAATGATGGAGAATTAATAAATCCATCGAGATATACATGAGAAAAATGCATGCATGTTCTCTTAATGTGCTAATTATCTCTAATTCTTATGGTAGGTACTGAGACCATTCAAGAGTAGCGATGAGGCTCTTACTTATCAACTCCAGTACGGTTAGTACAAAAAAATGACGTTTCTCATATATTAATCAAGGGATCAGAAGTATCATAATAAACTGTAAGAGCGACAGTAATTGCACCAGTTAGATCCTCAATGAACATTCTTGAAGCAGCCAATATTGGAGACATGAACGATGGGTGCGTATTAAGAAAGCAGCCTAAGCCACACACCACTTCAATAGCAAGTTTCAATTTGGAGTTTTGACTCATCAAGAATCAATTGCTGCCAATAAATTCATGGATTCCCATCAAGCTCGTACTTGTAAAGATATTAATAACCAAATCCTGGTTTTACGGATAAAATAATCTTATCTTGAACTTATTAAGTATATATATATATATATATATTTAAGGGGAAAGTTGAAGATGATTCTATTATTTCTTTCTTACAAATGAATATGCATTTGTATATTAGTTTGTAAGGAAGAAATGAAAATCATCTCCAGCTTCTTAAAAGATGGCAACCCTTGTGTCAGGTAGCTAGCCGACAAGGGGGAAGTTGAAGATGATTCTATTATTTCTTTCTTACAAATAAATATGCATTTGTATATTAGTTTGTGAGGAAGAAATGAAAATCATCTTCATCTTCTTAAAATATGGCCACCCTTGCGTCAGGTAGCCAGCCGGCAAGGGTGAAGCTGAAGATGATTTTAATGATTTTAATGAAAATCATCTTCAGCTTTTAAAAACTATGGCAACCCCAACATGACATGAATCGAAAACTGAAATTCGCTCAAGCTAGGGCGTTCCCCATAAGTGACGCGTTGCATCGGATCCTGGATGCGGTGAAAAATAGGCAAGGGTTGCTAGAGCGTTCTCTCAGAAGCGACACACTACATCGGATCTCGAGTGTAGTGAAAAATGGGCAAGGGCTGCTAGAGCGTCCCCTCGGAAGCGACGCGCTGCATCAGAACCCAGGTGCAGTGAAAAGTGGACATGGGTTCATATCATGGAAGTCGAGAAAGGTGATAGTAAATAAGGTATCTCCAAAACATAAGGTTTGCATCACTACATAGAATATATAGACATTGACAGATAAGAGTTTGAAGTTAGTAGACACAATGAAACGTAGGAGAGTCAACATCGCTTGTATCCAAGAAATCAAGTGGAAAGGGGCTAAAGTTAGAGAAATAGATGGGTATAAATTATGGTATGTAGGAAAAGAAAATAACAAAAATGGCGTAGGAATAATAGTGGATAAGGAATTAAAGGATAAAGTTGTGGACGTTAAAAGAATCAGTGATAGAATTATAATAATAAAAATTGTTCTAGGAGAGCAGATTATAAATGTTATATGTGCATATGCACTACAAGTAGGGTTATAAGATATAATCAAGAGACAGTTTTGGGAAGATATGGAGGGAGTCATGCAAGAAATTCCCAACACTGAAGGGATATTTATAGGAGCAGACTTAAATGGCTATGTGGGAAAAGATAAGGAAGGATATGATAGAATACATGAAGGGTATGGTATAGGTGAACGAAATCAGATGAGGGAGAATATCCTCGATTTTGCTTTGTCATATAACCTATCCATTGCAAATACACTCTTTAAAAAGAAGGATGAACACTTAATAACCTTTAAAAGTGGACTTCATAAAAGTCAAATAGACTTTTTTCTACTTAGGAATAATGAACGATCTATATGTAAGAATTGTAAGGTGATACCCAGTGAGAGTTTAACCTCACAACATAGGTTAATGGTTATGGATATTCATATTAAAAGATGGAGTAAAAGAACTGAACTTAATACACATCCAAAAACTAAGTGGTGGAACTTAAAAGGAGAGAAAATAACCTCATTCAAAAATAAGTTGATGGTAGCAGGCAATTGGAACTATGAAACAGAAGTAAATACCATGTAGACTAATATGGCTAAGTCTATTAAGAAAGTGGCAAAAGATGTCTTAGGAGTATCTAAAGCTAAAAGGCTATTAACAAAGGAAACATGGTGGTGGAATAAAACAATGCAAAAAGCTATTAAAGAAAAACGAATGCATTTTAAAGCATGGTAGAAGATTAGAAACAATGAAAACTATGAACAATATAAGAATGTTAAAAACGTTGCTAAGAGAATAGTAAGTGAGGCAAAACTTAAAGCATATGATGAGCTCTATAATGGTAGAACAAGAGAAGGTGAGAAAGATGTGTTTAAACTTGCAAAAGTAAGAGAATAGAAGGGTAAGGACTTAGAGCATGTTAGGTGCATTAGATGCGATGATCAAAGGGTATTAGTCAAAGATGATGAGATTAAACAAAGGTGGGAAATATACTTTAAAAAATTGTTAAATAACAATGGCCCTGAGAATATAGGGATTGAAAATATTATAAATCTAAATAACACTGGATATTATATATATGAATGTAGGATTAAAATGCTTGAAGTAAAAGAGGCCTTGAGAAAGATGAAATCAGGAAAGGCCATGGGGTCTGATGGTATACCAATAGAGGTTTGGAAGCATATGGGAGATAGTGGGGTAGTTTGGTTGACCAAGTTGTTTAACAAGATTATAAAATCAAAGAAAATGCCTGATGAGTGGAGGAAAAGCTCTATTGTACCAATCTATAAGAATAAAGGAGACATTCAGAGCTGCACTAATTATCGAGGGATCAAACTTATGAGCCACACCATGAAACTTTTTGAAAGAGTGATTGAGAAGAGGCTACGACATAAAATAAGTGTATCGGAGAATCAGTTTGGTTTCATGCCTGGGAGGTCTACTATTGAAGCTATTTTCTTACTAAGACAATTAGTAGATAAATATAGGGAGAGGAGAAAAAACATACATATGGTCTTTATTAACTTAGAGAAAGCTTATTATAGAGTCCCTAGAGAGTTAATATAGAGGGTGTTGGGTGTTAAAGGGGTTTCTCAGGGGTATATAGACATAATTAAAGATATGTATGAGGGAGCAGTAACAAATGTTAAGACTACTAGTGGCGTGACTGGTGATTTTTCTGTTATTGTCGGATTGCACCAAGGATCGGCATTGAGTCTATACCTTTTCACATTAGTTATGGATGAGTTAACAAAACATCTGCATGAGGAGATTCCCTGGTGCATGCTATTTGCAGACGATATAGTTTTACTTGATGAGACAAGGGAGGGTGTAAACATAAAGCTAGAGTTATGGAGAGAAGCATTAGAATCGGAAGGATTTAAAATTAGCCGAACTAAGAAAGAATATATGGAATGTAATTTTAGTAAGGAGAGTAGGAGTGGAGCACTTGTCAAGATTGATAACCAAGAGGTCTCCATGAGAGACCACTTCCGATACTTAGGATCATTGATCCATGAGAGTGAAGAGATTGAGAGGGAGGTTACCCAGAGAATTCAAGCGGGTTGGAACAAATGGAGATGTGCATTGGGTGTTTTATGTGATCGGCGGGTGCCACTCAAACTAAAGAAAAAATTCTATAGGATGGTTATTAGGCCGGCCATGCTCTATGGATCAGAGTATTGGGCAGTTAAGGAACATCATACTCATAGACTGAGTGTCGCAGAAATGAGGATGTTGAGATGGATGAGTGGTAAGACAAGAAAAGATAAAATTAGAAATGAAAATATTAGAGGAGATGTAGGGATAGTACTAATAGGTAACAAGATGAGGGAGATTAGACTTAGATGATTTGGACATGTTCAAAGGAGGCCAACAAAGGCACCAGTTAGAAGGAGTGAGGCAATATAAGTTGAAGGTTTTAAAAGGGAAAGGGAAAAGCCCAAAAGAATGTGGATAGAAATGGTGAGGAAAGATTTAAAAACTTTAGGACTAAATAAAACCATGGTATTTAATAGAGTGGAATGGAGGAATAAGATTCATGTGGCCGACCCCTAATTGGGATAAGGTCTTGATGATGATGATGATGATAATGATGATATATTTAAGGGCGGCTATGCTGGGAAAATTTTTTAACTGCCCTTTTTTATTTTTTTTACTTTTTCAACTGCCGAAATTACCATGTATATATACAAGAATGCGTCGGTATAAAGAGCAGGTGATATTCCCATAATTACCTTCCACGAGGTAGGAAGGTATTTATGGGAAGCGTCGGTGATCAGAAGTCAAGTACCGCACAAAAACGACGATTAGTCACGGTTTCTCTCACCATTAACCACTTGATTCCCGAGCCAAAGCAAAAGAAGCGGCCAAGATCAGTGGGTGGGGCCAAACGAGCAGGTGGATAAAGTTAACCGGCATTGTCTGCGGATCTTATCTATAAATACGGGCTCCTCACTAGCCTTCAGTTCCAGTCAATGGGGTGGTTGAGCAGAGAGTAAGAGGAAGTGAAGAAACAAAGATGGAGAAGAGAGTTCAGTCCTTCCTTTCTCTGCTTATGCTGGCTTTGATTCTCTCTTCTTCCTCTGTAATCACTGCTTCTCGACATCTGGAATCAGAAACTTTTGAAGTTTATAGTAGGAGTCTTCTTGCTAATGGACTCGGCACGACTCCTCCCATGGGGTAACTCTCTCTCTCTCTCTCTCTCTCTCTCTCTCTCTCTCTCTCTCTCTCTGAGATCAGATCACAGTAAGCTACCATTGATATTACGATGACTTGTGTTCTACAAGATATGCATGTCTGTAACAGCCCTTGGGTCCCTGTTGTGGTGATCTTTAGCCATTGGGTCCCTGTTATGGTGATCTTTAGCCATTGGGCCGCAACATGTTAGTGCTTGGATGGTCCTTCGGAAAAGCAGAGGCCCCAGATGAAAGTCATCCAATACGTTCTGTAACGCCCTCAAAGAGCCCATGCCTTGCAATTATATTGTCCACTTTGGGCCAATGGCCCGCACGATTTTGTTCTTCCCTCACACGGGAAAAGGCTTAATTGCAAAGTAGAGTCTTCAGGACCCTTATCAATAGCCAAAGAACTCTCTCCCTAGCAATGTGAGACTAAACTCTCAATCCCTCCCATCCCTCAGATTATGTTGGGGCACTCCTCAAACCATCTTTGCAATGGTTCACCTCTCCCCTCCTCAGGGGCCACGCGTCCTTGCGTGGGGCTAGCCTCCACATCAGGCCGGGGTCCTGCTCTGATACCATTGTAATACCCCCAAAGAGTCAACGCCTTGCAATTATATTGTCCGCTTTGGGCTAATGGCCCACACGGTTTTGTTCTTCCCTCACGCGGGAAAAGGTTTAATTGTAAGGTAGAGTCTTCAAGACCTTTATCAATAGCTCAAGAACTCTCTCTCTAACGATGTGGAACTAAACTTTTAGTCCCTCCCGTCCCTCACATTATGTTAGGGTACTCCCCCTCAAACTATTTTGGCAACGGTTCACCTAGTCCCACGACGCTAGGGAGAGAGTTCCTGGGCTATTGATAAGGGTCCTGAAGACTCTACCTTGCAATTAGGCCTTTTCCCACATGAGAGAAGAACAAAACCGTGCGGGCCATTGGCTCAAAGCGGACAATATAATTGCAAGGCATGGGCCCTTTGAGGATGTTACACTTTCCGTATGATGAGAGGCTGTTCACAGATCCAGAGGATAAGATTTCTGTAGCATGGGCTTCCTAATTCAGGGCCCAAAAGATGAATGGCCTGGCTGGGACCCGCGCACTTCTACTTTTGTCCATGGATGCAATTGTTTCTATGTAAACTACTGACCATCAATATAGTTTCTCCAGTTACTTGTCTTTCCTCATCCATTGAGTCTAAACCGTTGATTTATCTACATGGAAGCATGAGTGTGAAATACCAACCCAATCTTGTATACCTAACCATAAAGATTCAACCCACATTACCGGAATCCCAAACCAGCCAACCATCTATGATGCAGCCAACTGCCAGGTCCTGCATGCTTGATGGTAAGCCTCACACTAGCTGTTACCACTTTCTTTTTTCCCTTTTGGAGCATTGTGTAGCTAAACAAACTTAGAAAGTCACATATAAATTGTAGCATTATGTAAATATTCTCGTTTGATGCTTTTACTTTCTTAGGTGGAACAGTTGGAACCACTTCAACTGCCAAATTGACGAGAAAATTGTCAGAGAAACTGGTGAAATCAATCCCTCCAGACTTGTTTTATCCTTTAGATAAATGGGTTATACATGTTTTTGATGGTCCCACCTGGGCTTCATCAGCTTGGCATGATGGCCTTTCCCCGGTTCAGAGCACTCTTTTCTGATATATGTAGTTTATGTTGAACAGTTGATGCTTTGGTGTCCACTGGGCTGTCAAAGCTTGGATACACTTATGTTAATATAGGTAACCTTTCTTTCCGATCCTAGTTATTGTTTAATTAGATGAACACAGACAGAAAGCTAACTGAGACTGAATTTTTTGCTCTTATAGATGATTGCTGGGCTGAATTACATCGTGATTCCGAGGTTTGGTTTTTCTTTTATTTAGCTTGAACTTGAAAGGCCTTGCTATTAGTAGCTGGATAGTTACAGAAAACAATATAACATAAGGTTTCCTAGAATTTCATGAACTAGATGTAGTTCTAGCTACCACCAAGAACACGTTAATTAGGATCCTTTGGTGGCTTTAAGAGCACTATGATGCAGTTCAGTAGGAAAGCTTCTATTTGCAGAAAATATTTCTGACTTTGATTATCCTTAACTGTTTCATTTTCAGGGTACCCTAGTGGCCAAACGGGCCACATTCCCGCTGGGAATTAAGGCTCTTGCAGATTATGCCCATAGCAAGGGACTTAAGCTAGGAATCTACTCAGATGCAGGGTAATTTTCCTATCGTTTTGTTTCTTATGGTGATGCATAGTTAGCTATAATCAAAGTGGGACTGATGTTAGTAGATGATATGTTAATCAAGGCTTACAACACTTCAGAGTGTCTCCTTCAGTGGATTGGTTTATGAGATTCTCTTTCTGCCCTTTTTGTTTGTTTATAACGGTATGGTATGGGCAGGTATTTGACATGTAGCAAGAAAATGCCAGGATCACTTGGTTATGAAGAGAAGGATGCTAGGACCTTTGCTTCCTGGGTATGGATTGATTTTATCTGATATCTTAGTCAGCATTCTTTGCCTTATGGAACTACAGAGAACCTTACGATGAGAAAGTGTAGACTAATTTTATCTAGGACCAAAACAACCAGCTACTCAAAATGGAGAGGAGGCATGTAATTGTCTCCCCAAATAGCAGTATCTAAAACCGGAATGAAACAGCCATCAAGTACTTTCCCGAGAGCGAGATGATGAGTCTAAATTGAGTACCAAATGCATGAAAACCAGTTGACTAATCAGTTGCCCAGTCAAACTACTAGAGAGACCCAATCAACACCTGAAAATCAGGCATATATCACTGAAGGTGGCAGTAGAGAGCACCATGCATGCTGATTCCATATCTATAATACAATCCAAGCATAGACCACAAATGGAGAATTGCACTTCGAAACTAGCAGAATATGACTTGCTGCAGCTTATTAATTTGAGCATTCGAACTCCCATCATTTTCTGGACCGACACCTACTAAGCCTGTCCAGATCTTCGGCTTCCAGTTTCTCCATATCCTGCTTGATGAGAAATGGTGCCTGATCCCCAATAGTAGAAGTTTGAACTGCTATATGATTTGCAGACATCAGATGTCTTTCAGGGTGTCATTAGTGCTTAAGATGAGATGATCTGACGTGATGTGAAATGATATGGACCATATTGTTAGTGGTGCTTGAGCTGAGATGAGGAAAATATCTCCTCATCTCAGTGCTAGTGGTGTTTGAGATGAAAATCATCTCATTTAAACTCACAGTTGAATTGAATTTTCAGTCATCTCAGTGCTTAAATCATCTTGAGCTGGATCTCATCTCATCTCAAGAATCACTAATGCCATGTTTAGTATTTAGGACAGATTGGCCACTTCTTTTTATAAATAAGCAGTACGCTTCTTTTTGTAATCAAGCACCACCGCTTATCTTTTAGTAATTTAGATACTTTTAATTGGACAATAAAATTGACTATTTGGGATTTTCAGGGCGTTGATTATTTGAAGTACGACAACTGTAACAATGATGGGTCTAAACCAACAGTACGGTAATTAATGTTTGCAATTGATCCGTCAACTATCTTTCACTAAAATATGTCAGTTCATAACTCATTTGATGCCCTTCGTCTACAGATACCCAGTCATGACCCGAGCTCTAGTGAATGCTGGACGCCCTATATTTTTCTCTCTTTGTGAATGGTAAAGCCTATCTTCTTGTGAATGATGTCTTTTATTAATTTTCTCCTTGATGTATTGGATTGATCTTGTTTCTGCTGTTGATTAGGGGGGATATGCATCCAGCTTTATGGGGTGCTAAGGTGGGCAACAGTTGGAGAACAACCAATGACATAAATGATTCGTGGGAGAGGTAAAGTTCGCATCAAATGCCCGATTATATGCACAGTTTCTAACTTAAACATGATCCTCTGGACATATTTTGACTGTAGTGTTTTTGCCTTAACAGCATGATTTCTAGAGCTGACATGAATGAAGTATATGCTGACCTTGCTAGACCCGGTGGTTGGAATGGTCAGTAATATTCAATTATGCTGTTTAGTTGATTCATAACTGAGAAACCAGGGACTTTTGCTACTGCTTAAATACTTCTTCATTTGTTGTGTTGGATCAGATCCAGACATGCTTGAGGTGGGAAATGGTGGGATGACACATAATGAGTACATAGTGCACTTCAGTTTATGGGCCATGTCCAAGGTATTATTACCACAGAGATTTGTATATTGCTTCATTGGTTAATTTTTTGACTAAGTGTTTATCATACTGTTTCAGGCACCCCTCCTCATAGGATGTGATGTTCGTAACATGACCAAGGAAACCATGGATATCATTGGCCATAAGGAGGTGATTGCCATCAACCAAGGTAAGGATTATAAACTCCGCCATTGATGAGATAAAATGATGGCATAAAACTGAAACCATAGAACTATGAAGGCTATTCCATTTATATATCCTCTACCAATAGAACCACAAAAGTGGAATGGTTATATATAAAGGACTCCTAATTCTACTTATGAAGTTCAAGAAAATCCACCATTCTTCTCTATCCTTAGTTCTTTTACTTGCATGAAATAGTTTCAACGTGTCACTCTATAATTAAACATGTGCGTCTTGTTATGCTAATATCACATAGATCCGCTCGGTGTTCAAGCAAAGAAGGTTAGAATGGAAGGAGATATTGAGGTACGCTAATGAAGTTGTAAACTTCTGTGCAACTTTAGCCATCTGTCAAGTGAAAGTAGCCTTTGCAAACTTGCTCTTGTTACAGATTTGGGCTGGACCACTGTCTGGCTACAGGGTGGCTCTCCTCCTATTAAATAGGGCACCTGTGACAAACACAATTACGGCCGAGTGGGATGACATAGGCCTGCCCCTAAACTCTGTGGTTCTTGTACGAGATCTCTGGAAGGTAGTCTCATATTCCAAGTTTCTGATGCATATTCTCATTATGGTTCAGTTCCTCTTATATTTCTGTCTTCACTCTAGCTTTTCTTTGCTATGTTTCTTCTGCAGCGTAAGACACTGAAGCAGACATTCAAGAATAAATTGGTAAAGGAGGTCCCTTGGCATTCGTGCAGCATGTTCGTGTTGACGCCAATATCTTAAATTGCATTACCTGGTCCAGGCTTATGCTGATAATCCTTCCTATGATTCAACTAAATAAATCGGAATATCCCTCAAAAAACCAATAATTCAATGGCACAAAACGAACAGATCAACCTGCTGTCAATGATTTTTTCTTGATTTAGTTTGTACAATGCAGAGGAAGATTATAATTATAACATCTTCCTTTCTTAGAAATGTTAGCTTTGTTCTTGTTTGAAAATTGAAGTATGGTTTGAATCAGACATTAAAATGAGATGTTTGATCCTTCCTTTCTGGGACTTTTCTTGATTAATTAAGGCTATAAGATATAGTAGTAACGGCCTTAATCCTCTCCACCAATGACCGATATCATACAGAGTACACCTTTGAAAATGATGTTTTGTTTGAATGCCGGTTTTGTCTTTTAACTACTGATTAGGTTGGTGGGATAACAACAGACTATAAAAGAAAGGCCTATGCTAATATATTGTCAACTCAGCCTCTCCCAAGCCCGGATAAAAAAGGAGGAGGGTCTTGCGTCAGGTGCCAGCCGGCAAGGGGGAAGGTGAAGATGATTCTATTATTTCTTTCTTACAAATGAATATGCATTTGTATATTAGTTTGTGAGGAAGAAATGAGAATCATCTCCGACTTAAAAGATGGCAACCCTTGTATCGTGTAGCTACCAGAAGAGGAAGTTGAAGATGATTCTATTATTTCTTTCTTGCAAATAAATATACATTTGTATATTAGTTTGTGAGGGAGAAATGAAAATCATCTTCAGCTTCAAAAAATATGGCCACCCTTGCGTCAGTGCGAAGGGTGAAGTCGAAGATGATTTTAATGATTGTAATGATTTTCATGATTTTAATGAAAATCATCTTCATTTTTTAAACTATGGCAACCCCAACATGACATGAATCGAAATCGAAATTCGCTCCAAGTTAGGGCGTTCCCCATAGCGACGCGTTGCATCGGATCCCTGATGCGGTGAAAAATAGGCAAGGGTTGCTGGGCGTTCTCCCGGAAGCTGCCACGTGTGGATCCGGGTGTAGTGAAAAATGGGCAAGGGTCGCAGAGCGTCCTCGGAAGCGACGCGCCGCATCGAACCAGTGCGGTGAAAAGTGGACATGGGTTCATACCATGGAGGTCGAGAAAGACGATAGTAAATAGGGAATCTCCAAATCATAAGATTCGCATCGCTACATGGAATATAGGGACATTGACGGAGTAAGAGTTTGAGTTAGTAGACACGATAAAACGTAGGAGAGTCAACATCGCTTGTATCCAGAAACCCAAGTGGAAAGGGGCCAAAGCTGAGAAATATATGGGTATAAATTATGGTACGTAGGAAAGGAAAATAATAGAAATGGCGTAGGAATAATAGTGGATAAGGAATTAAAGGATAAAGTTGTGGACGTTAAAAGAATGGTGATAGAATAATAATAATAAAAATGATTCAGGAGAGCGATTATAAATATTATAAGTGCATATGCGCACTAAGTAGAAGTACAAGATATAATTAAGAGACAGCTTTGGGAAGATATGGAGGAGTCATGCAAGAAATTCCTAACACGAGGGAATATTTACAGACGGACTTAAATGGCCATGTAGGAAAAGATAAGGAAGGATATGATAGATCTGCCGGAGGGTATGGTATAGGTGAACGAAACGAGATTGGGGGGAGAATATCCTCGATTTTGCTTTGTCATATAACCTATCCATTGCAAATACACTCTTTAAGAAGAGGGATGAACACTTAATAACCTTTAAAAGTGGACTTCAAAAAGCCAAAATAGAGTTTTTTGTAGTTAGGAATAATGAACGATCTATATGTAAGGATTGTAAGGTGATACCGGTGAGAGTTTAACCTCACAACATAGGTTAATGGTTATGGATATTCATATCAAAAGATGGAGTAAAAGAAGCGGAACTTAATACACATCCAAAAACTAAGTGGTGGAACTTAAAAGGAGAGAAAATAACCTCATTCAAAAATAAGTTGATGGTAGAAGGAAATTGGAATTATGAAGCAGTAAATACCATGTGGACTAATATGGCCGAGTCCATTAAGAAAGTGGCAAAAGATGTCTTAGAGTATCTAAAGGTAAAAGGCTATTAACAAAGGAAACATGGTGGTGGAATGAAACAAAGCAAAAAGCTATTAAAGAAAAACGAATGCATTTTAAAGCATGGCGAAGATTAGAAATAATGAAAACTATGAACAATATAAGAATGCTAAAAACGTTGCTAAGAGAATAGTAAGTGAGGCTAAACTTAAAGCATATGATGAGCTCTATAATAGATAGAACAAGAGAAGGTGAGAAAGATGTGTTTAAACTTGCAAAGGTAAGAGAAACAGTAAGAGTAAGGACTTAGAGCATGTTAGGTGCATTAAAAGCGATGATCAAAGGGTATTAGGTCAAAGACGCTAAAGATCAAACAAAGGTGGGAAATCTACTTCCAAAAATTGCTAAATGACAATGGCCCTGAGAATAGAGGAATTGAAAATACTATAAATCTAAATAACACTGGATATTATAGATATGAACGTAGGATTAAAATGCTTGAAGTAAAAGAGGCCTTGAAAAAGATGAAATCGTGAAAGGCCATAGGGCCTGATGGTATACCAATAAAGATTTAGAAGCATATCAGAGATATTGAGCAGTTTGGTTCACCAAGTTGTTTAGCAAGATTATAAAATCAAAGAAAATGCACGATGAGTGGAGGAAAAGCTCTATTGTACCAATCTATAAGAATAAAGGAGACATTCAGAGTCGCACTAATTATCGAGGGATCAAACTTATGAGCCACACCATGAAACTTTTTGAAAGAGTCATTGAGAAGAGGCTACGACATGAAACAAGTGTATCGAGAATCGGTTTGGTTTCACGCAGGTCTACCATGGAAGCTATTTTCTTACTAAGACAATTAGTAGAGAAATATAGGAGAGAGGAGAAAAGACCCACACATGGTCTTTATTGACTTAGAGAAGGCTTATGATGTAAGTCCACTAGAGAGTTAATATGGAAGGTGTTAGGTGTTAAAGGGGTTTCTCGTGGGGTATATAGACATAATTAAAGATATGTATGAGGGAGCAAAGAATAAATGTTAAGACCACTACATGGCGTGGTGATTTTCCTGCCACCTTTGCTTTGTCGGATTGCGAAGAAGGATCGGCATTAAGTCCATACCTTTTCACATTAGTTATGGATGAGTTAACAAAACATACGCATGAGGAGATTCCCTGGTGCATGCTATTTGCGAGACGATATAGTCCTACTTGATGAGACAATGGAGGGTGTCAACATAAAGCTAGAGGCTGTGGAGAGAAGCAAAGTAGAATCGAAAGGATTTAAAATTAGCCGAACTAAGACAATATATGGAATGTAATTTTAGCAAGGAGAGTAGGAGTGGAGCACCAAATCGAGATTGATAACCAAGAGGTCCCCATGAGAGACCACTTCCGATACTTAGGATCATTGATCCATGAGAGTGGAGAGATTGAGAGGAGGTTACCCGGAGAATCCAAGCGGGTTGGAACAAATGGAGATGTGCATCGGGGTTTTATGTGATCGGCGGGTGCCACTCAAACTAAAGGAAAAATTCTATAGGATGGTATAAGGCCGCCCATGCTCTATGGATCGAGTGTTGGGCGGTTAAGGAACATCATACTCATAGGTGAGTGTTGCGTAAATGAGGATGTTGAGATGGATGAGTGGTAAGACAAGAAAGGATAGAATTAGAAATGAAAATATTAGACGAAATTTAGGGATAGCACCAATAGGTAACAAGATGAGGGAGATTAGACTTAGATGGTTTGGACATGTTCAAAGGAGGCCAACAACAAAGACCGCTTAGAAGGAGTGAGGCAATACAAGTTGAAGGTTCTGGCTGGGCAAGGGAAGGCCCAAAAGAACGTGGATAGAAGTGGTGAGGAAAGATTTAAAAACTTTGGGACTAAATGAAGCCATGGTATTTAATAGAGTGGAATGGAGGAATAAGATTCATGTGGCCGACCCCTAATTGGGATAAGGTCTTGATGATGATGATGATGAGCCTCTCCCAATCAGGCTCTCTTAGTACACCTAGATAACTAGAAAATTAGGAAGAGCCTTCAGTCCTGGTGATCCAAATCATTCCTTTTCCAAGTCACACATGCAAAGGATGAACTTATCCACTATTACTTCAATTGGATGGCCTAGGAAGTTCAGTATCTTTGATCAAACAGAGGATTATAATTGTCTTAATATGATACTTATGGGACATGATCTACCCAATATTAGGATCAGAAGATGGGAAGCGTTATACAGTGGACGTGCATAATCTTTGCTCGGAAAATAATAGCAGACTAAAGTACAACTCTGACCCGCAACTTTTATGTTCGCAACCATTCGTCTGATTGGGGTGAGAGGACGAATAATCCATCTTTTGATGATTATGAGCCTTTGATGTGATGTGTTGTTTTTTCTGGCAGTAAATGTAAACTGTTGCTGTTGCTGTTGCTGTTGCCTCTCTAATTTTCATTTTGAAGGCCAAAATAAAAGACCTAGAATAACTCTATGGGATCTAATTTCTGCACACGACCTATCCAATCCATGGCATGACCTACAATAGAGATGGTCTGGATCATTTCTAAAAGTGGGCCCTACTACTTTTTATAATACAAATCAATGCAAAAGAGGTGTGTTAGAAATCTAATCAACTTTTACTACAAAGTCTACAAGGCGCCAAAAGACGCACCGACGGACTAAATTACATGCTGATAAAGGACAAATCAAGGGTCCATACACTTAGTGGGTCGCACGACTGTCAACTTCGGCGTGATTGTCTCACGTGCCACGTAGAACAGAACGTGGACTGCAAGCGTCCAACAACTTGTCATCTTCAATTGCAGCTGGACTCAGAACACGAAAGAAGAAGAAGAAGAAGAAGAAGAAGAAGAAGAAGACGCTGATGAAGATGAATAAGAGCTCCATATTTGTTATTCTTCCATCGTGTTCGTTTGGTCCTTCTCCAGCTAAGCCCAGTCCCCACCAATATCTTCATATAAAATGGGATCACTCTTGACTCTCCTCCATCCCCTCTCCTGTCTCTCTTTCTCGCACTTGTGATTCTCCATCAATGGCACGATCAACCGGATCATATTCAGTTCTGGATGGTACGCTCCGCCAGGTTTCGATTTTATTGGTCTTTTTCTCTTGTGCTGTGAATGGGATATCGAATGGAGGGAGGAGAAAACATGGAGAAGAAACACAGGAAAGTCTTATAAACAATGGCCTTGGTCGCACTCCGCAGATGGGTTAAGCATCTCACTGTCTTAAACATATTTAAGTTCCTGTTTAATATGTTTCATGATAGACCGTAAATCTGTTTGATGATCTAGATTATGATGGTCTCTTGCCCATGAACGTATAGGCAGTAGAAAAATTTATGATGCATCCTATGGTCTGCATTCTACAGCAAAAATTTGACTTAATTGTATAATTGGGTAATGGTTAGTAGCAGATTACAATAATAAAGTGGCGTGACACATGTAAACAGGCTACTGTGCCGGATTTCAAGATCAATGGGTGAGAAAGAGGGACCGCATCGGTGGGTCCAATCCATTTATTTTTCTCAATGGAAGCAAAGTGCTTTAGGTACTTGATTTGTTGCAAGCTGGAAGTAGTACATTTATATATGCATTACCTACTCTATACAAAGCAAGAGTCTCTCACCTAATTTTTTGGCTCATTCAGGGTAGAAACCTAAGGTTTGGAATGTTAATGGACAGTCAACTTCCCAACCGCTACTTTGGCTATGTCTCGCTAACTGCCCAACCCTATTTTGTAGCGTCTTTTCTAGTATAAACTATAGATTCTAATAGGGTATGGATCATTTGTGTCTTGTGACAATGAGATGAACAGCTGGAACCACTTCATTGCAACGTTGAGGAGAAACTTATTAGGGAAACTGGTAAGTCAAGGCTTCTATTTGTACTAAACACACAATAGGGATATGGTTTTGTTTACTAGTTGCTAATTTGTTTCTTAATCAGCCTATGGAGATTCATTTCGGAGTTCTCTGGCAGTTCTTTCGAACAATTATCTTAACTTTAGCAAGTGATGCTGCTTGTCTACTTTCTACAGAGGATGCGTGGTGTCATCTGGACATTCTAAAGCGGGACACAAATGATAAATTTAGGTGCTTTGCCACAAATTATTATTCTGTTTTTTGCTTGCATTATTGCCTCTAAGAGTAGCTTTTAGGAACTTAAATAAATTTTAGGTAAGTGAAAATTGTACAATGAAAAGGGGGTTTTTATTGTCGAAAACGGGTGTCAATATCAAGCAGTAATGGAAGTTTTAATTGTTATCTTTTGTGCGTATTGGATGATAGTTGGGCAGAGCTGAATAGGGACTCCAAGATACAAGATACATTCAAAACTATGATTAATTGAACATAAGCAGCAGCAGCAGCAACTCCATTCTGAATTTCTTTTGTTTTGGTATTGGTAGGGGAACTTGATTCCTGAGGCTTCCACTTTTCCGTCAGGCACAAAGGCTCTAGCGGATTATGTCCATAGCAAAGGACTCAAGCTCGGTATCTACAGTGATTCAGGGTATGTTAATTAAACCATAGCCTGCATAATTTTCCTACTTCCATCCTTGTTCTCAAAACTATGCCTTTACATTTCCAGAACCCAACCTTGCGGCAAAGACCATGCCAGGATCACTTGGGCATGAGGAAAAAGACGCGAAAACCGTCGCCTTATGGGCATGTTTGATTTCTTTACGGATTAGTTAAACATATCTAATTGAGACTCACAATTTGATTAGCTTCCCTGTATCTTTGTAGCTAGTAACTACCATTTAAAATTTTCTTTTAGGGAGTCGACTACTTCAAATACGACAACAGTAACAAAGAAGGTTCAAGTCCGAAGGAGAGGTATCATGCTAACAACATTTCAGCTAAATGTCTCAATGGTGACTGGTTAAAATTTAGAAACACTACTTAGACTCAGAGGGACTGAATTTGCGACATATTTTCTTAGTTTGGCTTGGTGCAATGGTTGAGTTGTCACCGTATAGTCTGGAGGTCATGGGTTCGGGGCATAGAAATAGCATCTTGCAAAACACAAGGTAAGATTGCATACTAAAAGTCCTTTGTGGTCTGCCCCTTTTCTAGACTCCTCATACACAGGAGCTTCGTCCACCAGGCTGCCCTTTTATTTTCTTAGTTTGTATTTGTTTAATTGCATTATCTATGTTGCTTGTATAAAAGTTTTTGCCTTCCTACAACATGCAATCTTGTCAAACACAATGAATATCTAATAGGGAAATGATAGGAACACCCATTTCAAATAGCAGAATTGACACTTCACAACTAATCAAATAATGCCTCCATAAGTGTACATTCTATTTGAAATGGGTGTTCCTATCATTCTGCAAATCTGAAAAATGAACCATGTAAATTCTGCTTAATCATGCCTTGATTATCTAGGTACAAAAAAGATGAGCAGTGCTCTGCTAAAATCAGAGAAAGGACGTCTTTTTCTTTCTTTGGGAAATGGTATGTTTTGTTAAACATAACCTAAGAAGCACATAATTTCCTGTTTCAGTAAAGAGAATCGCTGAACTCTTGATTTTGCATATAACTGTAGGGGACAGGAATACCAAGCAACACGGGCACCTGGCATAGGAAGTAGATGGAGAACAACATCAGATATCAAACATATGGGAGAGGTATGCCTGTGGAAAACTGATGCACAGACTTGAATACGAGTCATAAGTTACTCATAGGAAGCTACACTCTACTAGTTAGCCTTACTCTTTTCTTACGTGGTAAGCTGATGGTATCCTATTCTGCCTGGTTCTCTTGTTGTTAGTATAACACGTCTCGCTGACCTGAATGATCGATGGGCATCCTGTGCCGGACCCCGTGGATGGAATGGTACACAATGCCCTGAACTAAGTATGTGAAGTAGATTCATTCAATTTTCACTTGCCAACTGTTGGATCAGATCTGGACATGCGTGGAGTAGGAAATGGTGGCATGACCACATCACCGATCTGAGTGCTAGCCAAGGTATGCGCCACAGAAGTGTTCTAATCAAGATCATTCTCACATCCATGGGCTCATAACTACTAATCAAGAAATCGGTTGTGCAGCGTATCTGTCCAATCTCCCTATTTATTGGATGAGATATCCCAAAAATTTACAATGTAACTTTAGAATTGTTAAACAACTATGAGGTTATTGCTGTTAATCAATGTAAGGGATCATATAATCAAACACTTACATAGAGTTAGTATTATGTGCATTTCCTTGAATGAAACTAAATATAAATTGGAAATTTATTTATCTTGGGAAAGTTTTCGAGGTGGGATTGACTTGTGATGGGTGGATTTTGACAGATAAATGTGGAATTCAAGGAAAGAAGGTTAAAAAGGAAGGTGATCAGGAGGTATGTTTCGTCTTATACTTGTAAATGTTTGTTGGGACATTTCTTGATAGTCTAAATTGACTTGTAAATGTGTAGGTTTGGTTGGATCATCTTAGCCATTGTCGGTGTTGCCGTGGTCCTTGGAGTAGAGGATTTTTAAAGGAATCTACTACTGCGAATTGGTCGGATATCGGCCTCCGATCAACGGCTATAGTCAGTGTTCGGGACGGATGGCAGGTGGAGATCAAATTGTAGCCTTCTAAAGCTTATTTCTTGTTTATTTTAGAGTAATTATCAGATTATTGAGTCATACCTCGGAATTCTGCAGCATTCAACGATTTCATCTATACGTGGGCAAGTAACAGCTGCTATGGATTCTCATGCTTGCCAGTTGTATGTCTTTACACTACGTAGGAGATGATTTGCTGCAAGGTAGAAGAGAGAGCCTTGAATAATAATATGACTAACGTGTGCAATTGTGCATGGTTCGAGAAAAGCACTCGAAACCTTAATACTATGTATTCGATTAGAAGGGAATAGGAAACAGGGGTTTACGTGTCAAACTTTATTTTTAAAGTTAAAGTGACATTAGTCCCATCACAAGGGAGTGCAAGCTTCCTTATATAAAGCCTTTACGTTTGCGTGTGAAAAATAATTTTTTTTGTAAATAAGCTATTGTTGGAGTACATGGTGCACCTAATGCAAGTTGTCCATATCCATAGGCTCGTCGTTGTAGAAATGGCCCCATGCCAAGGCCCAACTTTCTTTAGTGGGGCTCACCACAGTGAAGTAAAGTGATAAGGTGGTTTTGATAAGCTTAAGGGCCAAGTAGGTGTCTTGTTCTCCAAGTAAGACTATTTGATGTCTAAGTAAGGCTATTTGATGCCTAAGCAAGGCTCTCTTATATAAATGGGCGTTACTTGTGCCATTTCTTACAATATCTCTCCCTCACTAAAGCTCTCTAGTTTTTTGCCTTTTATAATCTATCTAGCTGAAATATTTTCTATTCTTTCTCTATTCTTTGGAGTTTGTTAGTTAGTACATCACTCTATTCTATTTTCTACTTTGGTTTTTCTTGGGTTTGTTTATTTTAGTATACTTTGTAAGGGATATTTTACTTGAGAAAATCTCTAGTTTTAGAGTTCAAGTTAAAAAGATGAGATGTAAGAGTATCTTTTTTTAGCACTCTTGTTCTAGAGTTTTTGAACTTATGAGTTATCCTTATCTTTCGATTTCTCTTGAAATTTTAGATTCTCGATCCATTTTGATCTTGTTTGTAAAGTGAATTGAATTTTTTATATTGTATCTCTTTGAGGAGGGATTTTATTTTAAGGCATTCATCTTGGAGACAAAAGTGCAAACTTATTTTAATCATGCAAATTAGTTGAGGTAAAAATGAGTCTTATTTGGTTGAATCTTGGAGATAGAACTACTATATCCATTATACAAATTTAGTAGGCTTTAATTATCTTCAAGAAGTTGCTATAAGTGTGCTTCTAAACTAAGGTTCATCGAAATTCGTTTTGAGCGAGAAGTTTTTTTATTTAAAAACAAGTGAGGGATTGTTGACTTTGTTTTTGTGGTTAAAGGGAATACTAGTCCTACATCGCCTTTTCTAATAAGCAATATAAAGAGGTATTTGTATAAGGGATATAAACTGATAGCCCCACATTGCTTTTAGTAGAAAAACAAGAGTAGACTAACCTCAATATAAGGGGTGACCCTTAAGCTATTTCTTATACCAATTCCTACATTCCCTAAGAGCTCTCTCTCTCTCTCTCTCTCTCTCTCTCTCTCTCTCTCTCTCTCTCTCTCTCTCTCTCTCTCAGAGTTGGTTTATATAGCTTGTTAGTATGGGCATGACTATATTCTATAACTTCTGTTTTGTTTAGAGGGTCCTAAACTTGGGAAGTTCTTCTTGATATCAGTTTTTCTTGAAACAGATTCTAATCCGTTTTGAACTTGTATCTGGAGTGAATTGAGTTTTTGATATTATTTCTCTTTGGGAATTATGCTAATTTGAAGAGGAATTTGGAAAACTTTAGTTTTATGTCATTCATCTTAGAAACTAAGAAATGGACCGTTTCTGATTGTACATATTATTTGAGGTAAATAATGAGTTGGATTGATTAAATTTTGGAGATAGAGCTGTCATATTCTTGAGCTTATTAGGAAGCTTCAATTACCTTCAAGAAGCCACTATAAGCACATCGCTAAGCTAGGGTTCATGGAAATTTTGTTTTGTGCAAAACTATTATATTTCCAACTATGGTTCATCGAATTCAATTTTGCAAAAGATTTCCCAACGTCATGATCTAACTGGTAGACCATGATGGATACATATACATGGAGTTTAGAGCATCTTCATGTGAGAGTCTATGTTCCACTCATTGGCCAAGCGAAGAATGTGAGAAGGTTTAATGGTGTGATCCTTCATCCTTGTAAAGGATCTCAATGAGGTTAGCGAAGGAGACATCGCCCTGCTTAATCGTCCATCTGGCTGAACTTTAGAAGCCACCCTCAATAATTACACTTCCTATTCTATTGATCCAATAACCGGATACCTTCCATCCCCACCACGCATGACGTCCACCGCCTTTGCATTTGAGTATATGATAGAATTTGCCTAAAATTCACAAGCACGGAACTTGATCTCCTATCAGAGTTTCGTTCTCAAGAAGGATGCACCACCTCTTTTTAATTATTGACCCGAACTCGATCACCTAATAGTATAAATTAGATTAATGAAAGTGAAAAGCATGTCCTCAATCAAAGAAAAGATGTTTTCCTTACTAATTAAATAGTGTTGAATCCAAGTACGAGTCGTTTAAAGCCTTTTGAAGTGGCACGTCATTAACAGAAGAAGAAGAAGAAGAAGAAGAAGAAGAAGAAGAAGAAGAAAATTGGCACATTAATTTCAGATAGATACCATATTAAAAAGCTGTTCCTTGGTGGGAACAAGATCATCCCATATCTACGAAACCAGTCTGGTGGATTTCTAGAGTCTTATCGTGCACGTCTAGAAAGAGAAAAAGTACCGCATTTGCGTTTTAGGACCAGAGTGGGGATGACGGGAGATCCACACTCCCCACTCACTAGCTATATGAATCAAGTGCAGGAAAAAGCTTGACTTGGGCCTACCAAACAGCAGATGCCATGTGGTCATAAATATTTCTAAAATTTACTCAGTTTTCTCATTAGAACATCGCAGACATTTGTTGCGTCCAATTATTCATCCTTGGCAACGACGTTTCGACACAGCATGCATGTCCACTAAATGAAGGCTTCATTGTGCCAATACATATGGCGATACGAGCCTGTCCTACTGGGATTTTCTCGTAGTATCATTGTATCATAGTTGGAAACCACAATATGCTTTCAAGTGAAGTCAACTAGTTAATCAAACCTCAACAGGCTTCCTCAAATATCCTAGTGAACTGGAACTAGTTAACAAATCAACCTACGCAAAATTCCATCTAGCAGGTGAAATTTGAAGTGAAAACACGCGCGACTTTCAGATATGAATAATTAAGCTCCATAACCAACTTGCCAAACGTAGATAAAACTTGTCAAACACGGTAGAACTTGGTAATAACATTGATAAAATCTTGATCAAATGGAATCGTCTGATGCAAGAGACTTTTTGGGACATGGCCTTCCTGTTATGAGGTCCAACAAATTAATGAACAGTCGGTCTCAGGCATGGACAATTTTTGGACTAGTCTTGGATCTTACAGGTACAGATCGAGTACAGCTAGCAGGATTTAATTTATGAAACAGAATGGGAATTAATGAGAGGAAAACAGGGAATAAAGATCCAAATTACGGTGACTACAAGGTGGGAAAGGACAGAGAGAGACAGAGGTAAAGGACACACCGGAAAGAGATGATATATATGACCATGAACATGATAATGCGTCGGTCCTATCATTTCCACGTGATTGTCTCTAAATAACTATTAGAGTCCATCGAATAACTCTCTCTCGATTTCAACCAACCAAGAGATCTGATGATAATAAATGGTTACAAGCAATGTATTATATTTATCACTTTGTGCCTTGTGTGTTGGGTTAGTCGTGCGTTTTAGAGGTTAGTTGTAAGGTCCCATCAATTTCTCTGTATAAAATGCAACCACCCCTCTTGTCTGCAGGTCCTGTTCCATTTTTCCACATCTCTCTCTCTCTCTCTTCTTCCGGCATGGCACGATCATCCGGAGCGTCGCTTTTCGGGAGTGGGCACTGCCGGATTGTGATCTTATTCGTGTTATTCACGTTTGTTGTGGATGGAATCTCTGCTGTCCGGGTTGGAGGAAGAAGAAGAAACAAGGAGCTTGGAGAGAAGATGAAGGGGAGGAGTCTCCTGGCCAATGGCCTTGGTCGCACTCCACAAATGGGGTAAACATTGCCACCTTTTCTCACCACCGCACACAAATATGAAGAATGAAAAGAAAGAGGAATCTATCACGTAAACAAAGAAAAATACAAGATCAAACGAAACAAGGCAACCCTCTCCTCCCTTTGATATGCACTATTTTGAGGGTTTAACACCTAGCTTCGATGGTTGAAATTGAAGATTGGAGTGTGAATATCAAATAGGGGAGCACAGATGTCCTTTGTTCTGTGCACCTTAGTCCTCAGAATTGTAATTATCGTTAAACTTCTGTTTGACTAGGGTAGACGAGGTTAATCTTTTTTTCTTTTTTTTCTCTGGGGTAACGGGCACGTTTTCATTGCTTTCTTTTTCTTAAATAAATGGCTTGCGTGATTCCAAGATAAGCGCAGAGACCATTTTCATATGAATCGGAGAAGGTTTAGGTAGTTCACCCCTTAGGTTAAACTTAGGAGCCCAAAGTTGCGAGATGTTAATAGAGGTTTGTCCACGTCTGGAAAGGAATACAGCTCAACCTCGACAGATTACTATCTTTGGGACGAAATGTTTCCGATTAATTTATCAAATGTATTATTTCACAGAAACCAATGATTTAGTGATACATGCGCCCCACCACTAAATGACAGCCCTCACATTTTTTAAGATCTAAACTGTAAGAATTGGTCAATTTAGGCCAAGAATTGGAAAATGATACGTTAAGAAATGGGAAATGACAAAACTCTACAGGGAAATTATGTGGGTCATGATCCACATTTTTTTATTCATTTGATTGTCCTGGCCATTGTATTCTACGGTTACAAAATGGACAATAAATCGCTTCCCCCTCCATCCTAGAACCCAAAAATCAGTGTTCCAGTCATTCAATGGGTCAAAAATTTTGAATCAAGGCCCATCTAAGCTTAGGACAATATTATCAAAAGTTCAGATCTTAAAAAATCTAGACCCACCTAGAGTTGTACCTCTTCTTACTATTTAGGGAGGGGCTGATGAGGAGAAGCAAGAGGTGAATATAACATTATCCATGATTAATTAACATGATAGGTGAACTTAGGATTTATATTATTTTAACAAAGTTCAACAATACTCATCAATCACCATACATGGTTTAACGAGGTTCAATTAATAAATTTGTTCTAATAAGGAATTCCACCCAACGCCTGCTTTGGCAGCTACTGCGAAAATTTCAAGCACAATCTACAATCTCATGCATGACAATTTATTTTTCTATCGAGTCTACACTCTCAAAAGGAGATAAAGGAGTACACCCCCATTTTCATGCATGGTAAAAACTGTTTTTTTATATCTAGCCCATTCATTATGTTAGAAATTACCTAATAGGCTAGACATTTAATTTCATGCCCATTTGATACGGCTTACCTATTTTTAGTATTTTGAACACAATGAATGGCTTAGATCCACAAAAAGAAAAGTTTTATCATGCATGAAAGAAGTTGCAAATATTCTTCCTCTCGTTTTGAGCATTACTCTCATGGGCACTTTTTCCTATTATCTTATTGCACAGGCTATTAATTTATATAATCAGTTGACCTTTGAAGAAAATCTGAAAACATGCTATCTTATTAGTTCACCACCTATTGTACTAAATTTAGTGCGATTGTTAATTTATCAATCATTGTTTACAGAGGTTTTTACGATACAACTGTTGTCTCTAAAACTATAAAGTTCCACTTCCTTACATTTTTCTCGTTAGTTTTTTATGACCCCAGCTTTCATTTTCAAAACTGCTAGAGAGAGCTGACCTCCCTATTTTCTCTCTACGTAACCTATATGCACAATATTTTTCACTCTCAGTCATTGTCCTATCTATGTCTCTCTCACTCATCTTTTTCTTGGTGCTGCACCTACATGCTCACGCGTGTTACTAGTATTAAGGATTACTAACAGCACTTGAAAGAGTCACATACATTTGTTCACTTGATAATCAGATGGAACAGTTGGAACCACTTCCAATGCAACATTGAAGAGAAACTTATTAGGGAAACTGGTAAGCTCTACCAATAACAAGTTTTGTGTTAAAGTCTTGGTTTTGTATATGTATGGATTCATTTTGTTCTACATGCAGTTACCAAAAACTTACCTATTGATTCTTGATTATGTACATGCTTCTGAATCTTAATTATTATATGAGGAAGCTCTACTTATCTAGACCCTTTACACAGCGGATGCAATGGTATCAACTGGGCTTTCTGCAGCAGGATACAAATACATAAACTTAGGTATTGATACAAGTCTGTCACTTTTTTCGATTTTCATTTTAGCATAGAAATTCATAGCAGATTCACTCCATTGGCAATGTCATCCTTCACCTAATGAAACACTGTTTTGATTGGTTAGTATCAACTTCGAGGGACCAATATCTATTCCTTTTGCTTTAGCGATTCACACGTAATTGCTAGTTTGAATCACTTTCTTTTGTCTTGCATTAGATGATTGTTGGGCAGAGCTAAATAGGGACTCCCAGGTAATAACATGGAGCTAAACCATGATTAATATAAAATCAGCAACCACAGGGATTCTGAAATTTGTTTCTGTAACTGGGATCTAAATTTGGCAGGGAAATTTGGTTCCTAAGGCTTCGACGTTTCCTTCAGGCATAAAGGCTCTAGCAGATTATGTCCATAGCAAAGGACTCAAGCTCGGAATCTACAGTGATTCAGGGTATGTTAATTAAGCCATTGCCTGCATAGTTTCTCTTCTTTTGGCATTGTACTCAAAAACATGCTTTTATATTTCCAGGACCCAAACTTGCAGCCAGACCATGCCAGGATCAATTGGGCATGAGGAAAAAGATGCAAAAACCTTCGCTTCGTGGGTATTATTGCTGTCTTTAAGGATTAATTTGGATATATGTCTCATTTAAGCCAGTCTAATGGAAGCAGGCAATAGCTTCATCAGATTATCTTTAACAAAATTCAATTTATTTTCCTTCAGGAAGTAGATTACTTAAAGTATGACAATTGTTACAATGATGGTACCAGTCCTAAGGAGAGGTACATGTCCAACTAGAACACAGATAGTTGTTTGCCTTAATTATAGGTCAGTGGTTTACACTCACGAAACTCAGATAAGAGTCTAGATTCTTCAGGGCTTGAACTCATTAAGGATCATATTTTTGGGTGGAAGTTCTTGATACAAGGCTCTGATTTGTTTGATTCCAAGAGTTTTCTGAGTCCTCAACTGCATTTGTAACTTTTGCCTTTTGTTCATTACACAATCTGGTTCGCTCCTGGTAGCGTTATTTTGCTTAACGTGCCTTGATTGTTTCATGACATAGGTATTCTAAGATGAGCAAAGCTCTGCTTAACTCAGGGAGGACCATCTTCTTCTCTCTATGTGAATGGTATGTATCCTTGAACTTGTTTTCCGAGTACTGACACCTAAGTTTTAAAAGTCATCCACTGCTACTGAAAAGCACAATAGTCTTTGCAAGTTATGATAATCCAGTGTTACTGAATGCGTAAACTCAAACGACTTGGGGAAATAAAAATACACAAAATCAGTAATGTATCGAACATCATCTCAATAAATTGTTTGCTTTTGTCTCCCCTAAAGGACTTTCGAGTCTCGATTCTTCTTCTTCTTCTTCTTCTTCTATATATATAGGGGACAGGATGACCCTGCTACATGGGCTCCGGGCATAGGAAATAGCTGGAGAACAACAGGAGACATCCAAGATACATGGCAGAGGTATACATAAATGTTGAAACTACTCTTTTTTCCTGAGCAAGCTGATTTTATTCTTGCTTTTCAGTATCACAAGCCTGGCTGATCAGAATGACCGCTGGGCATCCTATGCGGGACCAGGTGGATGGAATGGTAATTCTCATTATCATCTTCTGCTGCATTATGATCTTTCCTTAAGAACTTGGTTTGATCGATCTCATAAGTAAAGATTGATCATTAATTTAGGCGTACAACAAATTCGATCAAAGTAATGATTTTTCACTTAACAACCTGCTGTGAATCAGATCCTGACATGCTTGAAGTTGGAAATGGCGGCTTGTCCACTGAGGAATATCGCTCCCACTTTAGCATATGGGCTTTGATGAAGGTAACAGTGAAATCCTAATAAGATTCATTCTCATGTTAATGGACATAATTAAACATGTTCTTGATTTCAATTGTATGGGCTTTTCCTTCTTGTTTCTTTTTTTCTTGTAATGAGCTCAATTATGTGGTCTGCCAATTTTGAAGATGGTTTTGTACAATACATGTGTAGGCTCCACTGTTGATCGGGTGTGACATTCGATCAATTGACAATGTAACCTTAGGATTACTAAACAACCAGGAGGTTATTGCAGTTAATCAAGGTAACAGATCATTGTTTCCTTCTTTATATTTGTATAACATTTAATAATTCGACTAAAGGTCAAAAGAACTTCGTTGAAGTGGGGTGGCTTACAATGTGGTTTTGACAGATGAACTTGGAGTTCAAGGAAAGAAGGTAAAAAAGGATGGTGATTTGGAGGTACATTTCATTTTAACTTGTTCAATGACACCACTGTGTAACAGTCAGTTCAAATGTCATACATATAACATGTATACTTTACAAATTATGAAGTTTGTGGCATAAAGGTCACTTAAGTGAATGTGCAGGTCTGGGCTGGTCAACTTACCAAAGGAAAGGTAGCTATAGTCCTATGGAACAGAGGATCATCACAGGCATCTATTACTGCTAATTGGTCAGATATTGGCCTCCAAACGTCGACTATAGTTGATGTTCGAGATGTATGGCAGGTGCGATTTGACAGAAAATCTCCTCTTCTCATTGTCTATAATAAGATGGTCTCATGTCACTTAAGTATGATATGTTTGAATAATTGCAGCATTCAACCGTGTCTTCAGTTCGTGGTCAAGTAACAGCTACTGTGGATTCTCACGCTTGCAAAATGTACGTGCTTACACCACAGTAGAAAAATGATTGACTGCAAGAAAAGAGAGAGAGATCACGGAGTAATTATGTACCATGTAGCAATTATGCGTGGTAAATGGCATGATTACCATGTAATAGATAATAGAAGTAAGTGGATTTCCACTACAAATATAATAAAGCAAAATAAAGGAGATGTTATTATGCTTGGAGGCAGACAAGTATATACTTTTAATACTTGCTAATGGAAATGCTGCAAATTCAGTCTAATGGGTGAAGGCAGAGAGAATGATAGCTTTAAGTAGTCTAATCCCGATTGTGAACTTGAAGTTTTGCTAGTCTTATCATTGATGAACTTCTCAAGTTCGCTACCGGCGCTCAAGAACTCTGGCACGAGACGTTGTCTATAACAACATCCACCCAGATATCCTTCGTAGTTACTATGAGAACTAGAGCCAAATCCGAGTTTGTAACTGTAAAACAGAATTTTCATCTCAGCCAAAATGGATTGCAAACATTTAAGATACAGAACCATTTGGACTGCAACCATGTACCCCATCTGCAACAATTTCCACACAATTTCTAGCTGCACCCCTCACATGGTTGTATAAAAAGCTTAATGTCGATGGCTCACCCAACCCCTATTCTGGAGGGCCCTTGGAGGCCATTGGTGGATCCGTAGTAGCTTAAACATCCTAGATGGCCCATGATTTTAGAACTAACAATACATGGAGAGGTGTTACTCTATGATAGGACCTCCGAACCACATAGGAAAGCTAAATAAAGAAGATATATTCAAGGGGACCCAGATGTCTCAGACACCCTTTTCGGAGTTTGATCAATTATCAGGAAATGCAACCAGCCATGGGCCAGCACCTGCTACGAATAATAGACAATTGCAAAAGAGGGTCTCCTTGATAGTAGTTGTAGAACTTGCTTTGTATGACTTCAACACTTATTAACAACTGTCTGATAATACATGCAATATGTACCGATATATTAGCAAAAGCGTGGGGTCCTTAACTGATCAACCTGCTTGTAAAGCCCTTGGCATGCATGAATGACACACCACATTCCCTTCTATAAGTCCTCCTAATTGCTCTCGTCGTAATATCCCTCACAATGACACAAGACATACAAGCATGTCGGTGCGGTTCTTAATCAACGGTGGCTGTGATGAGATATGTCAGCATCAGATTGGTGCCATGTCATACCAAAGGAATGTGCTTAATTAATTTCTTGGAAAAGCATAAGACAAATCACAGCGTCACCTTGATAGTGGCATAAGCTTTACGGAGGATTCATTTTCTATAAAACAAGAGGCTATACACCCAAATAGAAATGTGATAATCACAATCGAACTGTTGTCGCACGTAAAAGCGGAAGTGCCGGGCTATTGTAGCGTGCTAATGATGAGATCAAGCAGAGAAGAACAAAGTTAAGAACTTAACAAGCTTTGATTGGGAGTCCCGCTCCCGTTTACAAGCCAAATTCTTCTTGATCTTCACATATGTGAGTGTGCCTTCCTAGAAATTTGATCTTTCCTCTTTTCTTCTTCTTGCTCTTGCACGGCATCTTCTCAATTGCTGTGGCTGCTCCTGTGAATAATCTGGGAGTAGAAACAGAGACCATAAGAGGCATCTGTTGACTATGGCTTGTATCACCCCGAAATGGGGTAGGCCCAAATTCTTATCAAATTTCTACAGCTGATATGATTCGCTAGAGAGAGAGAGATGGAGAATTTTTATCTAAATTTTTTTCAATGATCTAAACTATTTGTTTGATTCGGGCTGTTCTAGATGTCATACATATAGTTGAAATCATATATTGGATACCCCTAAGACCATGTTTGTTAGACCTTTTAGGTTGTGAAATTCTCAAAACCATCTATTTCACAGCCCCAAAAGATTCAATAAGCATATATATATATATATATATATAGGGGTATTCTGTCGATGATATTTTTTATATATGGTGCATCTAGGACACTTCAAAATGAATGGTTTAGATCACTGAAAACAATAAGTGGCGGCCCAGTATGCATATAGTTTCACTAATAGCTTTCATAGCTTGCAAATCTTGAGAGATCAAGATAGCACTCTTGTTTCACCTTTTTAACCTAGTTACAAAATACCTGTGTACATAAATAAGATAAAGACGCAAACAGGGCCCTAAATGTTGATGTAATTAAGCCATTCATCTTTGGGGACACCTCTTAGACGGCCATGTATTGAAAATCCCCTAGAACATATGTGCACTACATGCCCCATAAGTGGAAAGTGGATAGTTCAGAAGGTTCATAAAATTATGCAAGAAATTTTTAAACACTAAAATGGTTGTATGTTTTTATGAACTTGCAACTGCATGAATCTATTGTAATAAATACATGTGAGTGAGGTAGATCCCAAGAGAAATTTCACAATTTTATGTTAGATGGATCTTTATTTAAACTATTTAACCAAGCTAAAGAAAGTTGATTTTTACCCTAAACTAATCAATGAATTAACATGGGAACTAAACATACATGTATTAAAAATATGGAATGATAAAACATGTTAAAAGGAAACAAGCTAAAACTTAGAAACTTTCCTAAAGCATGCATTCTAAAGCATTATCTAATGCAAAACTAAGATTAATTACTCTAGAAATGTGAACTTAAAGAACTTGCTACAAATTGAAACTTTCCTAAACTAAGATTCAAACCAGTAACTAATGGAATCTAAACTAAGATTAAATATAATTAAATAAGAAAACTAAATGAAAACAACAACTAATCAAGCATCTAAAAGAAAGCTGCCCAAGTATCATGTGTATGATACATAAAATGGTGCACATAATTTATGGGTTAGAAAATGACCTAAATACTTAATTTAAAGGCCCAACAATGTGCAATCTAATTCAAGCATCAACGGAATAATCTAAAAATCTAATTTGGTTCTTAAAGAATTAAGCAAACATGAAGTATAAAATGCTGGAAATTAAGCATGATCAGTCCATTGAAAAATTCTAGCAACGCGTTGTTTTTTAACATCCAACCAATTAGACATGGAAAGCATTTTAATAAGCACTTTTTATGCAATAAAATATTTAAGATCTAAAGTATTTAGCTATTGGAAACAAGCATGAACTAGGAGTTTCAAATAGCTTTATTGAATCAAAGGCAAATTACATCAAAATGGTGCGCATAATACATGAGATGGCATGGAACTTGAAAAAAAAGAGATGAGCAATGAACTTGATTTAAGAACTACACTCTCTTGGCTGTCACTACAAGAGAGTTATAGTCCTTAGATTCAAGGATCTAAGGGACAAAAACAAGAGAAAAAGTCAAAAGAAACATAACACATCCACGGAGATAATGTATAAACTCAAGAAACAAGTAAAGCAATGAAACAATAAGCAAACAACCAAGAAAATTAGAGACACCTAACCTGATTTTGAAGACTTCAAAGAGTTTAAACACCAAAGGAAAGAGGCATGGAAAGGCTAGAGAAGTGCGGCTACCATGGAGAAAATCTTTGGAAACCCTAGAAGACAAGGGTGAAGGTGCCTCCCTCTTAGGAGGGAGCATCCTTCCCTTCTCCCAAGTTGTCTTTCCTATGTAAACTCCTAAGGAATTTTATACATATTGGCTACTTTCTAAAGGGAACTCCTAGGAGAAGTGAAACATGGGATTGCAAATAGGTTAGGTGACATAGAAGGATTGGGTAATTGCAAATACGGGTCGATCCCATAGGGACTCGCTTTAGAATTTTGGAGTTTTTAATAAAATTTAATTACTAAAAATAAAAAATATAACTAACAAATATAACATAAATCAAATGACAATAAAATAAAATTTCAAAGTTTATTCAATTGCTGCAATTTACAGAATTTCTAAATCCAAGAAAACATAAAATAACACTAAATAAACAGCCTTGGATATCATTGTCCCTGGATAGGCATAATAGGGATAAGGTAAAACAAGAATATTCAGGGACACATCTGTAAATAAAATAGGGACTCAGATGGAATTAAAACGGGGATACAGACATAATTAAAATGAGGACGCAGATGTACTTAACGAAAAAGAACAAAAATGTAATTGCATTTAAAGAGGAAGGGCAAAAATGGGATTTTATTAAAATTTGGTTTTTAACAGAAACCAGACGAAACCCCATGAAGAAGAACGTCGGAGAAGGATGGAGATGGGTTGCCGGCCAGAGTGTAGAGGTGGAGAGGATGCCTAGGCTGTCTGGTGCCATCCTGGGTAGATGGCCTTTGCACAGTCAGTGGAGGGCTCTTCCGGTGAAAAAAAAATGATGCCCCTTCTAAGCGTCATTTGGTTCAGGGGCGAGGAAGATGATGCAGCTGGCCGGTGATGAAAGTGAGTCGCTTGTCTGTTCTGGGCGTGTGACCATTGATGAAGATGAGCGATGCAGTGGGTTGAATCAGGTGGACTGAAGATGGGAATAGGAAAGAAGGGGATGGGTATGTGGCGTCTAGGGTATAGCCGTGCGACTAGTGATGCTCATCCGTTGAGATGGATGCAAGGCTGAAAAGGACGAGAAGAGTGGAGATGACGAGCCCGATACAGAGAAACAAATGGGGGCTACGGTGCTCTACTGGGGAAGTGTGACTGGTGATGGGGGAGAAGGTGGTACAGGCTGTGTTGGTGATGAAACAGAGAAGAAGAGGAGCATATGATGGGGATGAGCGGTGAATTGGCAGAGCAAAAGAGGGGGAGTGAAAGAGAAGAACTAGAAAGAAAGAGATGGAAGGTGCGATGGAAAGAAGAGCCAGGGTTGAGTGTTGAATGGAAACAGCGGAAAACGTAAAGAGAAAGAAAATTTATAGATGAAAGCAAAGAGAAAAATAGAGGAATTAAAATAGCAAGCAATAAAGAAAAATAAAACTAACTCCAAAAAGAAGACTCCCCCTCCCCTCATACAACTCCCCTCTTTATAAGTTTTTTTTTTTTTTTGCACTTCCTTCTTTTACTCAAACTCTTTCCTTATCTTCCTTCAACTCCTTCCTTCTTTTACTCTAACAAAATCCTCTTCTTCCCATCTCTTTTAATTAGAACTCTTTCAATTAGGAATCCTCTTTGATTAGGAAACCTTCTTGCTCTTCACTAATCTGCACCAATGATCCTTGAGGGATAATCTACAACCTTGATCCTTAGCCTTTCATGCCTTTCATAGTTAATCTGTAAAATAAAAGACTAAATTAAAATCATCTAAACTGCACATTAATCATCCAATAAAATCTAATGATCATCTATCATTAATTTTGAGAAATTAAGGTTTGGAAGGTCATTTTGAGCTAAATTTAAAATCAAGCTAAATTTTGTAAATTTAAATAGTTAGATGATCTAATTGAATGCTAAACTAAGGGTCTTTTAGCCAAAATTAAACACTTAACAATAATCTAGGACAACTAAGAGGACACCTAAGGTGGGGGCAAGATGGCAACAAGGTGGGATAAAGTGGGAGGCACCACCTTCATAGGAGAGGGTGTCTCCCCCTTAAATAACATCATGGAAAAGCTTGGGAAACAGAAAGGGGTGGATAGAGATAAAGTTGAAGAGAGAAGAAGAGATCATAAGAAATAGAATGTGGGTAGTTGGTAGATCTAATGGAACTTTTAGGAAAGTGAGACTTAGATGAGATTTGAAAGGTGGGAGGTGCCACCTTCTTAGGAAGATGCATCTCCCCCTTGGTGGAATTGTGGTAGACTTTGATGAGGTGGAGAGAGAGAGAAAAAGGTGGGAAATAGATGGAAAAGGAATGATGGGATGTGGGTTCTTCCTATTGGTCTACTTGCATATTTACCTAATTTGATTTTCACCCAAATATTACTTAATTATCCTCTTGAGAACCCAACTTTAGCTTAGGATAATTGAGTGAAATTCTACCTTTTGTTCTTCCAATTTCATCCTTTGCTTGCCCTAAGATGATCTTGATATTTGATCATATTTTGGTTTGATGAAATTTAGGCTTTAGCTTCCTTAGGTTTCCTAATTAGACTAAGAAACCTCATGCACGACTCCAATTCTTATCTTGATAAATCATGACTATTGGATTACCATCTTGATTTGTTCAAAAGGTCAAAAACTCTAATTAAATCCTTTAAAATTATGATTATTTACATACTTACCCTGGATTGGTTCTAAATATGCAAAATATCAAACTTTTGAGTTATTAGGTTAGAAATGCATGCGTTACAAATTTATGAAAAATCCTAAAATTATTCTTATCTTTTATAACATATGACTACTAATTTGGTACTTGTGATACAAAATTGAACACTCATCAATAATTAACATTGAATAACAATCCTTGGAGAAGATCTTTTTAGTATAGCAATCCTTGGAGAAAATCTTTTCAGCATTGCATATCTAAGATGCCACCTAGAATATGAACAGTTTGGATCACAAACCATTTAGTTCTTCACGTAATTTTTTTATGTGTTATAGTACACGGACAGGCACATTTTATTTCTCTACAATATATACAGATCAAATGTTGTTTCATATCAATAGTGCACATTGTATGAACTATGAAATGCAATTACATGTAGTTTAACAGTTATTCACACCTAATAATGTGCAAATGGAATGGGTATAACTACTTCCCTTGAAAGCTTAGAGATTAGCTGATTTGTGGGATAGGTAAGTGATTTAGTCTTAAAAAGGTTAAAAGGATTTGCTTCTTAGAATTAACTATGAGGATTATGACTATAGCAATTAGATGATGGCAGATTCCAACTATTCAGTGGTCTTTTAGCTTTTCAAACATCGATTGGTTGTAGCTTAACCATTTTTTCTCTAATCTATTGGAAGCTTGAGCTTAATCCTTTTGACTATAATATTGTTTATAGCATCACATAACTACAATTTTCATTTTGTATTAACAAATCTTTTCATATAATACATTCACAATTTTTTCCTTATGAAAGAGTTGATAGGCTAGACAACATCTTTTCAATAGTTGATGCAATGGCTTTGATGCAACTAAGTGTGGCTAGCCCACACCATGAGAGAAATTGGCTTTGATTCTAATTGTAATATCCTAGGGTTTCAATGATAACAATATTATGTGCTTTGGGCAAAGCCTCATGATTTTGCTCTTCCCAATAGGAAAAATATATTATTACCATTAGAGTTACCCAAGCCCTTATAACTAAGTGTGGCTAACTCACACCACCAGAGAAATTGGCTTTGATACTATTTGTAATATCCTGGGGTTTCATTGATAACAATATTATCTAGTAATAACTTCAAAATTTTACTATTACATAACCGAGATATGATTTTTTAAGGAAGATAACTTTTTATGTAAATGTAATCAAGAATTGAAACATAAATAGTTAGATTCTACTAAGAAAATGAAATTCAACAACTCAAAGATTGCTGAAAACGGAGTTCAGATGAGAAAGTTATGGGACTTCAAAGTTAGGGGTAATTTAGTAATTAAAAGTTAAAAAAGAAGAAGAAAAAATTTATAACTTAGATTTGAAATTATCAAATCTAGATTGTACTCATCGATATGATTTCAACGACTCTAAGTTTGCTGAAATCGAAGATCAGATGAATAAATGGTAATTTTCTTACAAAAGGGTATTTTAGTAAGTTCACTAATGGGCTACACTTGTAGAAATATGGGTCTAATTGTAATGAGGTGTTGTGCGTGCAGCAATCATACATGTTGACTAAACTATGCTTAGTAGAATCATCAGGAAAGAACATAATGATGGGTTATTTAACATATAAAAAGAAAAGGGAGAAAAGCAATGAGTTAAATAACTTAGTGGAGGGGGCCACATTTGATAATGGCACCCTCACTTGAGCAAAAACGAAAATAGACATTAATCTATTTCCACCCAAACTCGACCAAGAATAGAAACCCGACAGAAAACAATGGGGAGAGCAAGAAAGAGGAAAGAAGAGAGGGGGAAGAAGAAGAATAAAAAGAGAAGGAGAAGGAGAAGGAGAAGCAGAGGAGAAGAGAGGTGAGATGGGAAAGAAACTTGCATGTCGGAAACAACGTAGCCACACCGGAAGAGGGAATGTTTAATGGTTTTAGGTCACCGGAGAAACAGAGCTCACTAGTGACAATGGCGGCTCTGATCTCAAATCGACTGTTCATTCTATTCTACTCAAGGGCATGATCAAAAGCCCTTTGGTTTCATCGAGATCGGAGGGGTAATGACACTGGATCAAAGGGAAAACAGTACTCACAAGGAAGGTGGTCATAAAATTCAAGAGATGTATCTTCTCTGGCGATGATAGGGGATTTTAATCACTACCCAGGTAGGTTTCTGGGATGCGAAATCTCGTGTTGTTTTGATTTCTTGTGGTTGTTCAATGTAATGTAGGCAATAAGAGTCCAGTTTTCATTTGTTCTTTGTTTACTGAGAAATCTGAATGGTGCCCCTGAATGTCAAATTAGAGGAAGATGATGTAGTTTTCTTCGTTCTTGGGCTAAGAACTGTCCATCTCTCTGGTTGCTTTATGAGTCCTCAAATTGGTCATGGTGGTGATGACAGTGACTCTTATGGGGAAGATATTGCCAAGACGGAGAGTGATCAGTCCACTTATTATGACTTTGAAGATGATGACGAATACAAGGCTGATTTCATTGACGATGATGATATTGAAATGTTCCCTCCTTCACCTAGGCCCAAGAGCAGAGTTAGATTTGAGGAGATAATAGATGATGAGAAACCTGCGCTTAAGAACGGCTCACAAAAACGTCTTAAGAAAAAGTATCAATAGTGAATCCAATGATGACAACAATTCACATCATCAATTTATTATCAAGGGTTCTAGAACTCCAGTTTTGGAAAGTGAAGACGAAGATGGATTCCCAATAGCTTTTGTGTCCAAAAACAAAAGTGGTGCTAAGAATGCTGAGGTAGAAGAAAAAAATTAAATGGGACGACAGTTGAGAAAGAGGAGAATGATAAGAAGGGAAAAGATGAGATTGACCAAGCTGTTACCTTGAAAAGAAAGATTGATGCTGTTTTTGGTGACTTAGACAGGAAAACGGAGTAGGGAGTTGATGGTTTTTTACCATCTCATGTTGGTGTTGTTGCTGAAAGTGGAGGTAAACTTGGTGACTTATGTTTGGGCTTCTACAGTTCTAGTAACTCCCTTGGGTGCATTAAGCATTATTGTGAGTGTTGTTGTGACGCACTTTTTACTGAAAGAAAGGTTGCATAATATGTGTGTTTTGGGATGTGTATCCTTCATAGTGGGTTCAATGGTGATTGTAATCCATGCACCTCAAGAATATACTCCAAGCTCTGTGAAAGAGATTTAGACTCGAGCTACTCAACTCGAATTTATGTTTTTATACAGCAACTTCATTGTCAATGGTCTTGGCATGGGTTCTGCACTTTGAACCTTGTTATGGTCAGAAACATATTAGCTTATTTGGACATCTGTTCTTTGATGGGCTCACTAATGGCTGTCAACATAAAAGCCCTTGGTATTGCAATAAGGCTTACAATAGAGGGGATAAGGCAAGTTGCTTATCTTAAAACATGTTTTGTTCCTTTTGTTGCTATAGCAGTTGTGTGCTTTCTAACTTAATTTAATTACCTGAATAAGATTGAAGTGCGTGGTCGATCATGGAAAAGAGGGCGATTAAAGCTAATGGAATCTGATGAACACATCACACGAGGTAGGTGAAAATTTAAGACAGTATGTATAAATAATAAGATGCATGTTATAAACATGATCTTATTTTTGATTATGAATGTTATGAAACTAAAATGGTATGATTGATAATCGATATGCTTTAAATTGAAATGATAAAAATAATGTTAATTAAAAGAATTGCATGTTATAATTGATGCTTATGACTTGTACATCATGTATGTGAATTGTGAAATTATATTTATGGTACATGGGTACCATGTCAGTATTGATGATGTATGAGTCTAGGTTTATAGGATACATCCTTGGTGGATTATCACCAAAGAAGTGAGGATGTTATTCTTGTTATAAAATATATGAATAAGTAAGTTGCCTGCTAATATGATTATTTTACATCTAGGTATGGAGGCCTGAGAGTTTTGTTTTAGACAGGTGTAGGCCTATTGATGCTATGCTAGGAGAGTTACGAGGGTTTAGCTACTTGCTCTTCGAAATTGATTATGTTATTGAAATCAAGCCTAAGAGAGGCTAAAAGTCGGGTGGGAAAATTATGGGAAGGGCACCACTGTGATAGCCATGGTCCTCTCATACGGACATGGATATTGTGATTTCCACTGACGATGGTATAGGTGGATTATTGAGCAGTTATCCGGACGCGCTGTATGGATTCACACTGCATGCATAGTAGTCCTTATGTTTGATGCACTAGGGTGCTTATATTATTGCATTATGAGATGCCTTATATGATGTGGCATGATGATATGCCTTATATTGTTTTCCCAACAGAGGCTGAAGGATTGTGGACCCCGTATATTTAGGGGCATGAGGATTATATTGATATACCAGCAAAGGTTGGATGATTATGAACCCCACATGATGAGGGATATGATTCTAAAACCCAGTATAGTCTGAGAATGTTGATTATGATATTTATTGAGTATATTCATAATTTTGTATGTCTTTTAACAATTTCCATATATGTGGATTAATACTATATGTATATGATTGAGGGCATAGTTTCATATAAGTTTTCATAAGGGTATATGAAGGGGTAGAACTGTTATGCAAAGTATGGTTCATGAATTGGATTATTTTATTTAAATGATAAATGATAATTATAAATAATTGATTTATCAATGGATTATTGATAATTATGAAACATACTAATATTTGGTTATCAATTGATTATTAAATTATAAAATACGTTGATACTTGGTTTAACAATGGATTCATGAATTATGAAACATATTGTAAATTTAATTCAATATAATTGCTATGGAAATGAATATTCTAATTACTGTGGAAGAATTAAGTTATACTTAAATTTAACATGCTCCTTAATTCCCCTACTAAGCATAGCTTGTTGAGATATTGTAAATGAAAATGATAGGACTTTACCCTCTCCCCTTTCTTTAACCAGATCTGGTATTCCTCAATGCATTCCTTCTTTTCATAGACGTATGATTAGACAAAAAGATTCCATGGGAGATGCTTTAGTTCGTTTCTTACAATATCTCAGATACAAATAAATAGGAGAAGATATACACGACAAGAGGAATCCAACAACCATACTTCTGCGATCAGGTATACACTTTAATAAAGCTTTTGTATTGTGTAGTTAGTCATTTGAATTGTGATATTAGACATTTAATATGATATTTATAGGGGCTGTGTAAGTGAACCACTAGATGGATCATGTTTTTAAGAAATGTATGTCTATCTTCTAGAAAAACTATGTATATATGTATAGTGTGAGCCTAAAGGCGACATCTAGGTTTTTAGGAAAATGAATGTTGAAGAAAAATCTTTGTTGTTTTGAATTTTAAAATTAGAGGCATGCCACCTTTTGAAAAATAAATGTTAAAACTTGTTTTGAAAAACCTGGGGTGTTATATATCTGCTTTGGGCAAAACCTCATGATTTTGCTCTTTCTAGTAGGAAAAATATATTATTATTACCCAAGCCTTTATAAATGACCTAGCTCCCTCTCCCTAAGTGATATGAGACTAACTCTTAAGGTAATCCACAACTTGATGTCCTACTCGAGTCCCTCACCCTCTCAAGTGCTGGTGCATCTTTAATATTACTCGTAAGTACATGAATTAATGCAATAATTTGCATGCGAGACAGGTTGATCCCACAAGGGATCTCAAGAAATTTTCAATTGATTGAATCTTATTTAAGTTGCTTATCTTAGCCAAATAAGTAAGATTTTGATGAAACTAGGAATTTAAACAACATGGAATGGGAATCATGCATAAAATTAAAAACATGAAATAAAGGAAACTTTTTAAAAATAAAGATTTTCCATGGAATTAGAAAGTTTTTAGACTAACATGCTTTCGATAAAAGAAACTAATGCAAAACTAGAATGAGAATCTATGAAACTTTTACATAAGAAAACTTACTAAAATGAAACTTTCCTAAACTAACACTTTCTTAATTCTAAATTTTTTTGGAACTAAACTAAGATGCAACTAACTAAATAAGTAATCCTAAACTATCATGAAACAAGAGAATGACAAACCACATATAGGATGGTCACCCAATTACCATGTGCATGATCCACGGAATTGTGCACATAATTCACGAGTGAGAAGATGGCTAGAATTCATGAACAAAAAGCTTGCTAACATATAATCTAATCAAAATAGTAAATAAACTATAGAAAAAGCTAAATGGATTTTCAAGGAATCAAGCAAATAAGGCGTATGAACTGCTATAAATTATGCATAAATCATGAAAGGTAAAATCCAAGAAATATAATGCTCATGGAACTTAAATCAAACAAGGCATGGACTGTTATGGTGCATGTGATTCAAGGCATGAAACATGATCGTAAAAGAATTTTTTAAAATAAATTTCAAGTATAAAAATAGCCAAGAGAAACTTTGTTTTGAATAATAAACTTTATTGGATGGAATTTGGTACATGAATTGCACATGGACATAGAGAATGAAGTTGAAAATTGTGCACTATTCTAATGCCTAGAACTTGATTCAAAGTAAAGCTTAAACACACTCCAACAATCTTAAACTAATCTCTAATATCATGCATGTGAAGCCCAAAAAAGAAACTGAAAGAGTAAGAGCATGAAGATGTAAAAGAAATAAAAAAGAACTAATCCTAAATCTAAGTGAGAAACAAGAAAAAGATAAAGGGAAATGAAAAGTTTTAACACTACTATTCTGTTGGCTATCACATAAGAGGAAAGATAACTTTGATCGTGAAGAATTAAGAAAGAAGAGTAAGAGATGTGGAAGCAAAAGTAAGATGAGAACAAGAAGGAACTACGTGTAGGAAACTTAAACAACAAAGAAAGCAATAAACAAGCAATGAAAGCTACGAATTAAAGTAAGGTACCAACCTATAATTGAAGTGCAAAAGCAAAGAAACAAAGCAGAGAAAAAGGTGTGCAAGAGAAGAAAAATTAGCTAAGATGTTGAAGTCCAATACCCTAAGAAGATATCCAAATAGATGTGCATGATTTCGAGGAATAAGAAGCACCCTTCTGCTTAAATTAGGCATGGAATTCCTTAGGTATTATATAATGGTTTGGGTTTCAATATGCTAAGATCCTATCCCAGGAAGAAGAAGGAGAATGGAAAGTAGGACTCAAGGTAGGAAAGTTAGGTGGTGATTGGAGATAGAAGATTAGAAAGTTAGGTGAGCTAGGTGAGTGGACTATTTAATTATGAGTAAAGGAAAGGGGGCAGGCATTGAATTCTAAGGGATTAGATGTGGAATCCCTTTCCTTAAGGTATCTAGCATATTGGGATGGACAGAAGGTGAAAAATGGAGGAAAAAGGTAAGAAGGTGAGTTAATTGAGTGCGGAATAGATTTAGAAAGTGGAGTAGGTGGAGTGATTAAAATTAGAAGAGGGAGGTGTCACCTTTCAAGGAAGGTAGCGTGAAACTCATCCCTTCTAATTATGTGATGTGGTGAGTAGGAAAGGGAGCTTAGTTTCTCTCTTGATTGGTCCACCTATGCATGCATATCTTACTATGTTGATTATCACTCAAATTTCTTTCTAATTATTACTTGAATAACCCAATTTTAGCATGGATAATTGCTTGCAAAGTCTCCTCTAATAGTGTGACCCAATGTGGTGTCGCTCTTATGTAGTTTCATAGCTCACTTTGATGACTTAATGCTTGATGGCTTGAGTAGCCAAGTCCTTTGGCTTCAAGGCTTGCATAGCTTTGCTTACTTAGGTTTCTTGTTAGACTAAGAAACTTCGTACATGGGTCCAATTCTCATTCAAAAATAATAAAAACGGATGGCTTTTTACATAGGCCCAATTTAGTCACCTTTGATGCTTCAAATTGCTTCTTTAGACTTTATTTGTTTGTCTTAAGATAATCTTAAGCCTTTGATTTAGCTTTGGAAAGTTAAAATTTAGCTCTTTGACGTTCTTTTTATCTTGATATTCAAATCTTATCTTTCTTAATTTTGATCGTTAGATCATCTTCTCAACACCTATAAAAGAGTAAATATCCTAATTAAATCCTAAAAAATTATGATTATTTACACACTTACGCTGGATTAGCTTCTGAACTTGTCAAATATCAAACTTTTGAATTATTAGGTAAAAAATAAATGTGTTATGAGATTCTAAAAAAATCTAAAATAATGTCTATAATTTATAACATATAGACTACTAGCTAGGTTCTTTTTATACAAAATTAAATACTTATCAATCATCCTTTAGCTTTTTGACAATATCACCTTCACACGTCACCTTCTCCCTTTGATTTTTTTGGTGAGATTTGATCATATTCTTGTTATTTTTTAGGGCTTTTACTCCTCTTATGATGATCAACAAGATGAATGGTTCGGATCATAAAAAATGATCCTCATTTTCACTGCCCGAAGTCAACCCCTCTTTGTGGGTTTCTAATGTTTTTGGGACTTTCTCTTGTGAAATGTGGTCAGATCGAAAAAAGTATTGATGGGTCTTGATCTCCTGCGCACCTTCTCTCTCAATTCTCCTTCTCATCAATGTTAATGAATTTTTTCAGGTAGCCATTGCTCTCCGTCTTCCTCTTTGCCTTCCTTCTTTCTCTCTTCCTTCTCCCCCTCTTCGTCTTTCCTCCATGCTTCTCCTTATTCTTCCCTTCTTTTCTTTCTTTCTTATGTCTAATAACAGTTGATCAACATTGACTTTCTTAAAGGGGAGGAAGTGCCAATATAAAATAGCCCCTCCTTTTTATAAAATATCAAATATATGTTAAATAATATGAATATTATATATTATCATATAAGATATTTTCTTATTAAACTATTTTAATTAATTATATATTCATAACTTACTTTTGAGGTACACATCGTCATGCTAATATCTGACCAAAACCAAGCAAGTGGGGCTAGGTGTAGGAGGTAGTCCTGGATAAGCTGATCTCAAATGGAAAAGGACCCTAAGAGTTAGTCCCACATAACTTGTGAAGTGAGAGCTGCACTAATTATAATACCTAGACATTTCTCTCAGTGTATACATGTTTTCCCTCCAGCGAAGAGCAAAATCACGAGGCTTTGACTAAAGCAGATAATATATGCACTATTGAGGTCCATGATATTACAATTGGAGAGCCAATTCTATACATTACAATTAAAATGTACGAAAAGGAACTTAAAATTGAGGGTTGTTATAGGTCACAGGTTCAAGGATTGGAGATAGCCTTTTGCAAAAATGCAAGATAAGGTTACGTACTACAGACCTTATGTGGTCTGCCCCTTCCCTAGACCTGCATATGCAGCAGCTTTGTGCATGGGCTGTTCTTTTTTCATGTACTGAGATTCCCTAACATGATTTGTTATTTTCGGTGCTTAAACTTGCAGGAAGACCATGCTAGGTTCCGTTGGATACAAGGAACAGGATGCAAACACCTTTGCTCGTTGGATATGATTGAATTATGCTAGTTAGTTAATATTAATCTAAGGCAAAAACAGTTGTTACCATGCAATTATATCTCCGTTATCAATAGGTCTATTGATTGCATTGTATTCCTTAATTCATGTGTTTGACTGGGTTGGTTCTTATCGTCCACTCAAAGAATTCCACAAGCTTGGCCTCGATATCTAAATAATTTTATGCTGTTATCCAGTGCATCGATTACTTGAAATATGACAACTATCATAATCGTGGCATAAGTCCCCAAGAGAGGTACCATGAGATGAAACGATTAGCAATAATCTGATAACTGTCTCGACTAATGACAAGTTTAGTATTTGACTATTTCTTAATACTTGGATGAATGGGTGGATTAAGATGAGCAAAGCTCTCCTCAACACGGACAACGATCTTCTTCTCTCTATGGTGTGTGAGTTCACCTAGTTTTTGCTTACGTGAAATTAATCCCCTTATTTCTCCAAATATATCACAAGATGATTTGGCTTGAGTCAGGGGACATGAAGATCCTGCAACTCTGGCAGCAAGCTTCGGAAACAGCTGGATAACAACTTCAAGAGGTAATATATATGTTAGCATTGTACATAATCAAGGGAGACTTTGATGTGTGTGTGTGTGTGTGTGTGTGTGTGTGTGTGTGTGTGTGTGTGTGTTAACAAATCATACATCTCCTTGCTTGTAGCACAACACGTGCTGATCTGACTGATAAATGGGCATCATATGCTGGACCTGGTGGATAGAACGGTAAGTTCCTATAGACCCGTTCATCTAGGATCAAAAGTTGGCATCTCTTAGTTGCAATGCATTTGATTTCTGAAAGGTATTAGAGACTTCACTTCGAGTTCCATGTTAGATCCCGATATGCTTCAAGTAGGAAATCTACTGTAGAGTACCACTCGCACTTTTAGCGTTTGGGCATTAGCTAAGGTAATGGAGAGTGCACCTCATTTTACTCTCATTTTCTTTTTGGGTGGCACATCTTGTTCTGATTTTCACACAATTAAGTAGTGAATAATTTGATAGATTTAAGTGTATTTTACTATTGTAGTCACCGGTACTGATTGTGACATCCGACTAATGGACAACAAGGTACTAGGTTCGTTGAACAACAAGGAGGTTATTGGTGTCAATCAACGCATCAATCGTTTGATTTCCTTCTTGTTCCTTTCACGCACATATGATGTAGGAATTATGCAAATTGCCACAGTTCAAAGGTTTATGTTTAGCTTAGAAATAGATGAAATATGTGCAGAAGAGTAAGAGGGAGATGAAAACTAAGTATTTGAAATAGACCTAAAGATTTAAGACTTCCAAGTGGGTTGTGTTGTGGTAACTTCTTATGGCAGATAAACTTGGGGTTCAAGGAAAGAAAGTAATGAAGAATGGAGATCTGGAAGTAAGTTTCTTGATGAATTACTCTATTCTGGTCCTTTAAGTGATGACAGGGTAGAAATGGTCCTATGGAACAGAGGATCTTCCAAAGCATCAATGATTGCTAAGTTGAGTGACATCAGGCTCAAATCATCAACCGTAGTCGAAACTCGAGATCTTTGGGAGGTATGGTCACAAACATGTAAAATAGCATACTGATTCTTTCATTTTCAAGTTTTCCGGAAAGCCATCTTCCTAACAATATCAATTTTCACATATAATCTGCAGCATTCACCAGAGCAGTCAGTTAAAGGCAACCGAAGGCCATTGTGGAATCCCATGCAAGATGTACGTTCTTACACCACACGTGAAGTGAAAGTCCACGCGTATCTAGATGAAAGGCAGTTAGTTTAGTCCTCAGCCTTGCTAATTCATTTGCCCGAATGTATGGAAGGATGATGTTTGCCGCTGAAATAAAGATTACTTTGGCTTGCATCAGACATACTTTTACTAAGCCAAGCTTGTGAGCTTTGAGGTGGTGTTTCCGAAGACAATTCCATGTATTTACACGCGCAGCTAGATGACACATCTAGGCCAATTATTTGGTGATTGAAATTGTTACTCTCTCTCTCTCTCTCTCTCTCTCTCTCTCTCTCTCTCTCTCACACACACACACACACACACACACACACACACACACACAAGGTTATCTCCTCATGTGCTAAGGGTTTCTAATAGTCATCTTCCTTTGAGGGGGAGTCTTGGCGCAACGGTAAAAATTATCGTTGTGTGATCTTGAGGTCACGGGTTCAAAACGTGAAAATAGTCTCTGGTAAAAATACAAGGTAAGGCTGCTTACTATAGGCCCTTGTGGTCTACCCCTTTCCCGGACCCCACATAGATAGTAGCTCTGTGAACTGGAGCTGTCCTTTTTTATCTTCCTTTAATCAATAAAAAACCTAGCACAAAAAGGGAAAATTATGAACTTAACTAAATCCACTTGAAACCATGGTATCAAAACTAAAAATGCAGACAGAACGCAGTGAACGCCGAGCAGAGTCTACTTGGTTTAATAAAGAAGTGGCTACATTTCGTCTTATAATTATTAGCAAGCGTTTCTAACCTTTAGTGGCTATCTTCTTTTCCTTAGATGTTCTAACCTTTATGGTATTGGTTACTAAACCTTCAACGCCCTCTCCCTCGACGGTGCAGCATTCTAATTCTAATTCTAGGTAAAAAATTAGGTCTTGCAGGAGTTTCCAAGGCCACTGTTTGCTGCTCAATTATTTTCCTAGACTCGGTATAACTCACCAAGTGCGAGAAGCAAAGTGCGGATCCACAAAACTGCATCGACTCGACAAGCCCCGGCCCGAGACTCTAAGTTTTGCTACCATGCTTCAAAGTACTAGATGTACGACTCCAAATCTTAGTAGCTTTGGAGAAATGGGCCAAGTAGAAGAATATAAGCCAGAGCCCAAAGTTGCAAATTGGACTAAAAGTCCCGGGAGATGCTAACTCAAGAACAAAATAAGAAAGCCAAATGTGTAGGAAGTGAAACCTGGCTTGCAATTGTGAAGTTTTCCTTGCAAATTCATCGACCACGGTCTACTCTTCCAAACCCACCCACCCCCCCGCCCTTTCTCTCTCTTGCCTTCTCTTCTTCTCCGCCAAATCCCGTTTTTCTACTCAGATCCCGTCAGAAATCACCAAACTCTAACCGCCCAAAAACCATTAGAGCTAGAACAAGCCTTCGGGTTGGGGGAACAGCCTTCATCAGCTGCCGACAGCCCGACACAGAATGGAGACCCCATCACTCGGCTGTGTTGGTACTGGTACAGACGTCGAATGCGTTGTTTCTCCCAACTCAGAAACTGATCCATTTCTGCATACCGACAGTTCCACCTCCGAAATCAAGACTAGTAATCAGAACGACCTTTACTTATGGTGTTTTAGATTCCCTCCTTATGGATTCTCCATTCTTCTTCCGGAGAACAGCTATGGTCGCCATGAAAGAGGTTTTGGTCGAAGTGGATCCCTTTTTCTTCTCGTCGTTTAGGCTAATTCCGGCTGAGGCCTTGCTTGTTGGTTTTGCTGTGATTAAAGGGAGGAAACAGCCTTCTGGAATTGCTGCGTGGGTTTCGATTCTCTTGTTTGGAGCTGTTGATGCCGCGTGTTTTCATGTGGGCTTTGCAAAAACAATGCATCATTGCCACTGAAAACATTTGGGTCATATCATGTAAGCTGTAGCTTGGGTTCTGGATTTGCTGAGGTTATGGATTTGTCGGGGTTTGATTTTGTCATAGTTTTTTCTTTTGTCAGTGGGCAAGGATTTCTTGCGGAAGGCTTGAAGAAGACTTCAGCTGGATTGAGAAGTGTAAGTTCAACCGTGTCTTTTTAGCTACAGTTTTGTTTCATGGAATTGGTATTATAACTGAGGATTTCTTCTGAAATTTCATTTCTATCTGGTTAATGCTGCTTGGTTGAATCTGAACAGGACTTTGTAAAGTACTTGGTTTGAATTACAGTGTTAAAGTTATCCATTACTATTGCTTGAGTATTATTCACTTTTTACTAATACCGATGCAAATTTGGTATTTACAAGTTATCATTGATTCTCAGCCACTGGCGGTTGCGATACTTGCTGACTTGTTATTTGGTGAATCCATTGGTGTGGTTGGAGCTGCTGGCTCAGTGGTTGGTGTTATTGGACTTTTACTTCTTGAGGTTGGCTTCTGCTCTTATTAAACCAGTGGCCTCTTTCCTGTAAGTGCGTATGCTATTATTCCAAAGTTAAAAATTTGGTAACTCTTGCTTCGATAAATATTAGTTATTCTTCGCCACTTGGAACATAGCAGCGAGAGTAAGTCACCCTCATCTGGGGTGTAGTCATGTATTTCATGAAATTGTGAATGCTTTGATATATATACTCTATCACCGTCTGCTTATAGTGATGTTATTACAGGTTTAACTCAAGATTTTTGCATTATATACCGGTCAATTCTAGCTACAGATATAGTTCAATATGCTTTGCTTGCATCTGCTGGAATTATTACAAATAGATCTGTCATCGTGAGCTTGCAGAAATCATGTGTATGAGTGTAGATCTATGGAACTTTATATTTTGGGTGATGTTTGCAAAAGTGAACATCAACCAAGATAATCCTCCACCTCATTGTCACTTAATCTTTTGTTGACTAATCAAGCATCTGATTTCAGTAAATTGCATGTGGATACACTGCAGTTGCTAATGTTTCTTGAACAGGGTCCTTCATTTTCTTCGGAAGGAGCTGATTCTGCATTATGGGGAAGTGGGGAGTGGTGGATGCTCCATGCAGTTCAGAGCATGGCACTAGGAACTCTCATGGTCATCCGGGTGACCAAGTACTCAGATCCTGTCATGGCAACTGGATGAGTAAGTTTGAACTTTTGCTTCTCAATCAGTAATCTGTTCAGTAATGCTAGGTGCTTGGAAACTAATTTCTTCATTTTTAATTGCAGCACATGGTTATTGGAGGACTTCCACTTTTAGCGATCTCAGTACTTAATCATGATCTTGCCATAAGTGGGGGTCTTTAAGGAGCTAACATCCAGTGATCTTTTAGTCCTTCTATATGCCTCCATATTTGGAACTGCAATGAGCTAGTGAGTATACTTCTACAAGCAACTAGAGGTTATTTTCATTCCTCCCCTTTGTATGATTCAGTATCGACTACAAGGCCTCACATATATCTTTGCATTTGGAAGTGCAGGCGCCGTTTGGTAACAATTCTACATTTCAAAAGTCAGTGTGCGCTACATATGCCTTCATATGGACTGCACACTGATTTTTTATATATAGAGTGATGCTGGAAACATAGGGACATGCACACTGACTTTTGATACATAGATGTCTTCCCAAACGGAGCCTGCACTTGTAAATGCAAGGTTACATGCCAAGGCCTTGCAAATGATCAACAAAGATTAGCAGGATCAGTTTGATCATTGCCCAAAGTATTGGATACAAAATTTTCATACCTAACTTCTAGCCAGAAGTATAAGTCAACCACTTGTTTAATTGATCAAAACCAAAAGTACAAGTCTAAGCCCTTGTTTCATAGAACTTCATTGACAGGTTTAGACTGTTTGTTCTTTTCATTTTATAGCCATCTGTTTGAAGGCATGAATTGGAGGCTTAGAAAAATTGTTAGATGGGGGTGCATTTTCGTGCATCGCCCATACATGGCACAGATAACTTAAAAAACCCCTGTAATACTTCTGGCCATCCATATTCTTCCAGAATATATATGCAATTTATAAAATGTTCTAAGGAAGAGGAAACTTAGAGAATATAAACTGCAATTACCCTAATACAGTAACCTACCTGTATTACTACATAGTGAGCATCTTGATATGTGAACATTATGCCAATCAGAAAATCCTGATGTCTAGTTAAACACATATTTGGCCATTAAATGAGAACCCTTGGCTTTTACTCAGGTAAATTTTGCTTCTCCTTCAGATATCACATTCTCAACTCTCTGAAAGGAAAATAAGAATATGCCTTCAGTTGGAACATTGCCCAAAAATTTATACTGATCAGGCAACAATGAGTGAAGCAATTGTTTTAAAAGTAAAGCCAGTGAGTAAATTCAATCGATAAACCAGTAATGGATGACATATAGGATTGTTCTATCAACGCGGCATTTTGGCTTTAGTTCTTGCAAACTAGGGTGTAATGAATCGTTCGACTCTTCTACTTCCGCAGAAGCTCAAACTTCTTTTCAGTAATTTTAACTAATCGATTAAAAGACAATCAAGACATTTACAACAATATGCACTCACCCATGGCCAGAATTCATTGGGAAGCATTGCTTCATTCGACATTCTAATGCGTGCTTATACCTTGAGGTGACGTTTTCACCTGTACAGTTGTTTGGAGCCTTGGTCCCAGTGGTTGTGATTTACATGGTGGATTACTGAAACCTAGTCGATAAAGAAAGCAGTCCAGGCATACAGTTCCTAGCTGATTTTGTCAGGCTTGGAGTTCTGTGAAAGAAAAGAAGTACATCAAATTTTGTTAAATTAATTTATCGTCTTGGATCTTATAAATGAGACGTCCAATTTGGCACATGGTTTGCTTGATGACGATGTGATCCGTTCAATTAAATACCAATTATCCGAAAAGCTAGAGGCTGAGCCCGCCGTTGAGAACTTGGAATGGCAAAGGGGCGGGTGGGGAAGGTTTGCACTTATGCTCTCCTGCCCCACAATTTGCTTTCCCCTTGCACGCCTTGCCACGGAGAATTTGTAACCTAATGCGGGGAGCGCAGATTGTAGAAATCCCACCTCGACCAGCCCCATTCATCAACTGTTATGGGCAAGACAGAGCAATATCACCATGTTGGCAGAGTGTTGAAATGTTACATTTATTTTTTTATTTTTTTTTTATTTTCTAACCTTTTTATATATTTATATTTAATTCGGGTCATAAAATTTCTTCCACGTCACGAGTGGGTCACTAATTTCCTGGCCCTGGTTGAATCCGGCGCATTATCATCCTTGTCGAGAACGGGTAATATCTAAATTGACTGCTATATTTCTTCTAAATGCCGAGAACGACTCTAAGTGGGCTCAGGTTTTAAAAAATCGAAACTGTTCAAAATGTTGCCCTTACTCATCGATGCTTCAAGATTGGAATGATTGTGAAATTTTTTGCTATCCAAACGGATGAGAAGTTTGAAACATTTTGCAAACAGTTAGGTTCGTGCGACCGATGAGAATTTTAGAACATTGGCAAGGACAACTGTGAATGATTTGGATCTTCAAAAAGATCAGGGCTCACGTAGGGTTACAGCTGCCCTTCTTGCTATATAGCGAGGAAAAACAAGGGCGCATAAATCACCACCCTCTGTAAGTTTGAAATTCTTATTCGGTGGCATTTCTTCCGCTGGAGCTTTGAGTTGGTCCACTTTGAAGAGCAAAGCATGAGCTGCTTCAACAGTCCTGCTTCTCCCTCCACTTCTTCATTTTCAATCCTCCGACGTCCGCTGCTCTTTCAAAAGCGTCTAATATTTTTCTCTCACAGAAAATTTCCGGCGAATGGGCTGGTTTTGGGGCACGGATGGGCCAGAGTTTGTGCTGCTTTAGAAGAAAATGCTGAGCTGGGAGGAGCAGCAACGGCGAAAAGCTCGGGAACGACGGCGAGGGGAAGAAGGTTACTCAAAGTCAGGGAGGAGAAGAGGAAGCGTGAGTACGATAGGAAGCACAACTACCCTGCTTGGGCCAAGTAAACTCTCTTGTTTGTGTCCAAAATTTCCTCTCAAAATCTTCCTTTTCTGTTATGTAATACTTCCTTCGTAATCAGCTGTTTGTTGGGTCAGTAATTTTCCGTTTGAATTTTATGGATTTTCGTTTTCTCTGGGGTTTCAGTTAGTTATTATCAGTTGCACTTGAATTGCCCAGGGTCCTGGAAGATGCCTGCAAAGATGATACGGAGCTCCGAGCAGTTCTCGGTGATAGTATTGGAAACCCAGAGCTCATGAGGAAAAGGGTTTGTTTATATTCAATTACATTCCTTCTCTTGGAAACAAATTGGGTTTTCAATGGAGCCAACTAGTGCTTGCTTGACTGTGGACTTTTATATTGAACAGGTTGAAGAGAGAGTCAGGAGGAAGGGTAGAGATTTCCGTAAGTCAAAAACGGGTTCAGTTCTGGCTTTCAAAGTCAGCTTCAGAGAGTAAGCAAACATCAGCAACTGGTTATGCCTAATAAGACTTCTCAAATGTATTTAGATTGTGGTTGGCTAGACCTCGTTTACTCATTAACAAATTGTTTGTGTTCTACTTCTCTGCAGTTTTAATCCAATTGATTCCTATATATGGTTTGAACTTTATGGGGCACCATCTGATCGGGACGTCGACATTGTTGGTAGTGTAAGGGTGTCTTTTTCCTTGCCTATATTCAATGCAATGGCTTCAAATTCATTTAAATATTCATTTGTCATGGTATGTGGTTGGTTTTACAGGTAATTCAATCATGGTATGTCATGGGGCGTTCGGGAGCTTTCAACTCCTCTAATCTGCAGGTCATTGGTATTCTTGTTCTTTAGCAAAATGTCCATGTTTACTGTATTTTTGTGAATCTTTATTTTCATATAATTGTTAACCTGAAGTTATTTGTAACTAGATTTTACTTTTGACTTATGCTTGAAGGATTCATTATACATTCCCAATGATGTTAGTTAATTTATGGCCTCATATTATGTAAAAAGAAAGACTGTTTCCTGTGTAGTCGCATATTTTTGCCACACATGACAGGCGTGTTGGAACGCTATTAAACCTCCTTTGCCTTTCGCTCTCTTCTTATGCTGCTTATGTTTCTTTTGATACTGTTCCCATGTATTTCTGTATTCATCTTGTTAATTAGAGCTGGTAATGTGTTCCTTGGTATTGTAATATAACAAATAGGTTTTCATGGAGTTCAGGTTTTCCAAGGGTGTTATTTTACACTGAATACAGAATATTTCTACATTTGCAAGTTACTTTTGTTTTCTTAATTTTATTCTCCTGTCTCCAAAGGTATAAATTTTGAGGTAGCTCCTATAGTGTGTTGCATTTCTTCTTTATCTAGTTACAGAATTGCAGTGCCCTTGGAAGGATGTCCTGACTTCTGAGCCACAACATAAGGGAAGCATCTGTAGTGCCAACATCTTCTTGGTAGCATGTACTTCGTAATGGTATCCATGTGATGCGTTCTGGACTTGACTAGTCGAGAATTAGTGTTTTGAACTTCTTTTCTTTAATTTAGTGCTATTTTCTTGCATAAGGGGCTATCCCCTACATATAATCTATTCTTTCTTGTGTATGATGCTGATTTTTAAGTTGGCTCTCTGTTTCACGTTGTAAATGCAAAACCAGATCACTTGGTTAACATATATTTATGTTACTGTGTTGCAGTTGGCTAACTCATCTATGGATTATAATCCTATCTATGATGACGATAAAGCTGCCAAAGTAATGCCTTCATCATTTCATGATATCAGTGACGTTGAATTTCAAGATAACTGGGGCCGTGTATGGTAGGAGTCATTGGCCTTGTGATTGTTGTTATAGACTTACTGCTCTTGTATAGTTACTTGCAGTAACATCTAACAACATTGTGTGTTCAATTTGGATCTGCCTTTCAGGGTAGACCTTGGAACGTCAGATTTCTTTGCCGTGGATGTGCTGCTTAATTGCTTAACTGTATTGAGCTCAGAGTATGGCTACCTTACCCAGATTTCTTGGTGATAAATGTCTTATCCATAGTTGCTCACTTGAATGATTATTTTCCATGCCAGATAACTTTTACATGTCTGGGAATATATAAAGGTTAAAAAGAACTCGTGACTTTGCTTGAAGTTGATGAGGCATGTTGCCCTTAATTGACTTGAATCTGAACAAAGTATTTGATTGAGGTTAGTTTAAAATGTAATTATTTGAGAAAATTGATTACTCAACTGAATTTTACGATACTTGTTTGAAATTTCGAGTACTTATTTGAGAAATTTCAAGCATTTGGTTGAGTTCTTCGAGCAATCATGTAAGCATGTTTTCAAATTTCATTGATTGGATTACACAACATAAGCTAGCCCATAGATACCTCTGTGTTCTTGATGATTTCAGGTGTGCTGGATACGATTCTTGTTTATATTATTGTCCAATGGGGTCATATCATCTGTTTTTCTTGTTTCTTCTCTTCTTGTTCTGATATAATTGTTCTGCCAGTTTATAATTTTCTAGGAAAAAAGGAATAAACAGCAATACATAGTTGCATCTTGTTTATTGTATTCTTTGTCTTAACTTGTGTCTATTTTCAGATATATAGGCATTCAACAGGTGGTATTTGGCGGTCAGCGCATGGGTGACTGGGAAGAAGGGATGACGAATCCTGAATATGGATACAAGTACTTCAAGATCTGATGAAGTAATATTTATATGAGTAGAAGATTGGAACAAACTTGACATGATTCTGATATAGCCTGCTGCTGGCCAGCCTTCTAGTACTTTTAGTCGCATCTTCCTTCCATGAGAGGGGCTCTTGTCATGACCTTACTAGTATGTTGCACTTTTAATCTGCACTTGCATTATTAGTAGTGGGTGCATGAGGGTGAAGTTATCAGTTGTCATGATATTCGCAGCAGTGTTTAATAAATGAGAAAGGTGGCGTTTGAAGAAATAGTTCATAACGCATTTGCTTCTCTTTGTTGAACAAGGCTTTTGTCCCCATACTAACTTTGTTCAGAGCAGGGAGGATGTTGCATTTATAACGAATGTGTAGCTAACAGATGTTGATGCAAGGAATGCGTACATGCTATGCTTGCTGGTGCATTTATAATGAATGTGTAGCTAACAGATGTTGATGCAAGGAATGCGTATCTGCTTGATGGTGCATTTTCAATTTATCCAATCTTGAAGTTCGTACTTGAAAACTTTAGGTTAAGAAGGTAAGAGATGATATTCTCATAACCTAAAGTTGCATTTCCATTAATGTGAAAGCTACATTTCAGTCTTATACTGTGTTTGAACTGTGAGGAACAAAAGTGCTTATAAGCATCACCCATTTCTCTTGCTTGAACGTCAGCAGTGTTCCTTGTATTGAGCTGGTGCTGGTAGTAAAGGTGCCAAGTATTTTCGGGAACAGGAACTTCCTCGTGACTAGGCTAAAATCTCCAGAAAACTAAGTTACCTTCCTCTTTGGGTTTTCTCTTATTAATCTGATTCCTCTAGCCGTTTGCAGTTAGTTCTCTAGGAAACTAGCTTCCTTTCATCTTTAGGTCAGTGATGCAATAAAACTTAATCTTGAATCAAAGCAATGTAGCTAGGTCAAGTCCAAAAATAGTGCAGATTAAGTTGCCTTACGGAGTGCAAATCTGTCTTTAACGCTAAAAGTTTGATGTGGGAAGTAGATTTCTTTTTCATCATTTACGATCTGTGAAATCCACACCATGCGTTACTAGTATCATCTTAACACGTTGCAGTGCAGATGTATTCTCCTCACCATCATCTGGAGAAGGTGATAATAGGTGAGCACACTTTATTTGGGATTCCACCACAGCAAGTTGCAACCTTTCAGCTGGTGTGCCATACTTACGCCTGTTCATCTTCATGAAACATTTTTATCAATTTACGGCTGCTTGGCTATAGATTATTATAAAAATGAATGACTAGTTGCATCGCCAATACAAGCTTAAAATTCTTAGGTTTGTACAGTATGATCCTTCTTGCACAATAGAAATGAATCCGAAGTTTTACTTGGTGATTTTTACTTTCACTGGTCCTGAGCCGAGAATATAACTAAACTGTGCAAGAGTAGAACTACACCATTTGTGTCAGTTGTTGCTTGGAATGCTCTTGGGGAAACATAATGAGCTTTATCTGCATTTAGGTATCTTGCTCCCCACACATTTTATCAACATGCCTTCCCCTTTCTTGGATATGACGCCTCCTCTTCGAGTTATTCTCCCATTTTCTTTCCTATCCGCCCTATTTTCTTTGGCTTCATGTCCTCGCCAAAGAAGTCAGTCTTGGCCTCCGCTAGTATCATGGCCCCTAATGTTATCTGGGCTCTATGATCTGCTGCTATGCCCGCTGTTCCCTTGTGTTTCATCACCCTGAGGAGGGGTACACTCAAGTCTTCTAGGGCATTGCTGTGAACTGACTTATCATTTGAAACTGGTAAGTACTATCCAGATTGAGAGGAAGAGGCTGATTCAGGGAAGGGTTCACTCGGTAGCCTTTGGGTGGACAAGACAATCTTTATTTTTGAATTATCACTGTCTATAATGCTGGTCCAACTGTTTTTGACATCTTTACTACTAGTATTTAGCTTCGCTTTACCTTCACTAGTTTGGCAGTTGGATGTATCACGTATAGTTGATTCAGTTTCTTGATGAAGCCATATGAACTGAGCAACATCTCGTGTAATCCAATCATCCTTTTCTGCTAACATCCATGGATTCCTTACACTTTCACAATTTGGAAGTACTAAAGTGTCACGCATTGCTCAAGGAGTAAGTGTCACAATTTACTTAGTATGAGCATAGTCCCCGTCGAAAGCAGAAGCTAATACATAGGAGAGTGCTTGAAGAGATTTCTCCATTTGGATTAAGCTGCGTATTTATGAACCCTGAACCCTAACATCCATGGATTCCATACACTTTCACAATTTGGAAGTACTAAAGTGTCACGAATTGCTCAAGGAGTAGGTATCACAATTTACTCAGTATGAGCATAGTCCCCGTCGAAAGCAGAAGCTAATACATGGGAAGGTGCTTGAAGAGATTTCTCCATTTGGATTAAGCTGCGTATTTATGAGATGTTCAAGGGCTTCAGAACAAACTCTACAGCTGATTAAGCAATCTCGAGCCACCGGCCCATTCAGTGTTGCATTCACCAGAGTCAGTCTGTTTCCTCAGTGTTCTTTTTGTTACTTATCTACAACTGCAGACAACACTCTGTTCATATGAAAAAGCGCTCTTGATTTTCTGAAGATTTTAACAATTTGGAAAGAACTAGAGGAACCCAGCGAGGGCAATTGAACAGAAATACTCCACCAATACCATCAAATGGAAGGAAAAATGGGAGCCAATTTGGATTTTAAACTAACCTTCCTATTAAAGGATAAAGTGAACGTCTGTTCAGCATCGAGATCACGACCAACTTGAGATACTGAAGTTTGGATCTCTTTCTTCCGAAGCAACCGCTGAAGGATGAAAGGGAGCTCTGACACCTCGGCAATGACGATTGACACAAAACGCAAGAAGAAACCCAGAAAAAGGAAAATCATGGGGGGTAAAATCAACAATTGAGAAGTTCAAATGGACGGAAATAGAGGAGCCCAAGATAGAAAATGAAGAAATAGCTTCGAAGTCGGGCAGCTGGGTTTCGTTATCAGGGTTTAGACGAGAAGAATTGTATTTCTGGGATCCAGTAACGAATCAAACAAAGGTAAGAATCGAATGGGATAAAGAAAGAAATAAAGACTGAGGAAGAAGGATTTGCTCTAACATAGCTGACAATGTATAATAACGATTTTCATTTCAAGTAATCGGAAACCGTTATTTAATTCCAAGAGTTGATTGCAGGCACTTTTTAACGTCTCGGAGAAGAAAAAGCTATCAAGCTACAATGCATATACCATATCGAGTGTATGCTTCCAGATTCGAGAACTTCCCACTTTGACTCGGCTGAGTTAGTATCTTCCCAGCCTGCCACGACAGAACGGTTAGGTGGGAGTTATAAGTTTCTAACTCTATTTAGTAGTGGTAAGTGACCCTTTTCCATCCTTGTTGACTCTTTCATACTGCTAATGTACATGCAAATTGCAGCCATAAAGTCCGTTAACAGTTGGAGTGAAGAACTCCTTAATAGCTGGCCAAGTTCTAGTTCAAGTGAGGAGAACCATGTCGCTCTAAAAGTGACCAAACATTTGACTGAATGAAGGTTTTAGAGTCTCTCCTTAAGGGATACTGGGGACCTTATGGTCCAGGTCTTACAAGGATTATCACAGACCAAAAGTCCAATGCATCATTTGATTTATTGTTTTCTTTTATTACAAGTGAGGAATTCTAAAGTAAATTACTCACCCACACTGTAAATCTTGTCTTCAACCACAGGAAAAGTGGTGACTTGAACTTGCGACCATGTGTATCCCAAAAAAATGCTGTGTTGTCTGCGACCAACTACGTTACACATTTGTCTGCAATTTATCAAGTTCTTTAAAATATTAAATTTTTACTAACTTTTATAGATCATTTATACTTATGAAATGTATGATGCACAATATTTTTGAAGTGTATTGTGATATCCAATGACTTTATAATTTCAAATACTTGGTCAAATTCTCTTGGTTTGTTTGCCGGTTACTATTTTATAACATCTTATATTGGAAGACTTGTCAGACATTATGGCTGTGGTTTGCCTATTTCGACAGTGTTCCTGCTAATGTATGATAAAAGCTGCAACTAAATCAGCTATATAAAATATGACAAGATTCTGGCACATCTAATTGATTACTGAGCATATAGGCACCGCATGAACTTTTGGTTCTGCATGTAAATCCTAGGATTTAGGTAGGCAAGCATGCAGCGCATCAAAGCCTTCTACTTTTACCTGCATCTTAATTTTTGTTGGAGAAAATAGATTGAGAAACCATAAAATTTTCTATACATATGTATATCTAGAAACTTGTAATTTCATCAAAGTTACTGAGGGTTCACTATCATGCAATAGAATATCAAAGAGAAGATGAGAAGTGGGACGTTTAGTGGGACCATCCAAACCAAGGATATATCATCAATGACGCAATTGTCACCACATGAATACAGTAGATAGTCAAAACAAGTCGCACGCTACCAAAAGAAAAGGAATAAAAAGTTGCCACTATCAGATTCAATAAGTTACAAGTCTGTAGATAGGATGGTCGGGATCATCTTTTATGGCAATTTTTACTGTCCATCCAAGTTCAGGCCACTAGATGACAAATTTCAATATATAATGACTTAGGTTTAGCCCTTCATTGCATTCTATTGTGTTTATTTTATTTGTAATATCTGTCTCAGTGATGGCTAATTTGTGATTGAATCGATGCCCTTGAGATTAGAATACTAAGCCGCAATAAGTACATTCGCTTCGTTAAACTCAACAAGTTTACAAAAAAAAAGAGAGGAGAAATAACTTTGAAAATGTTCTACCAATCCTTGTCTTTGTTCCCATTTGTGGTGCAGATTGGATTCCATGTGTGGTTTAGAAATGTTTGCATTGGTACATAGCTAAATGGAGGAGCTTACATCTTACTTCATCTTCCCAAGGAGTTGTTGGCAAATGCTGAAAATGTTTTAGGATTATCTCATAGAATTCCATTGTCATCTAGTCCGGTTAGGATACCTGGCTTTCACCCAGGCGACCCGGGTTTCATATCCCGGCAATGGAAACTTTCTTTTTCTCTCTTGCCATTTCTTGATTTAGTGCTTGTGTACTTTTCCACTGGAGTTGATTAATAAAATATTGAGCACATTATCGGCAGTGATTGGTTGATTAATAAAAGAAGCTGTGCATTTTGAGTTCCCTTACCATGGAACTTCCTTTTTCATTTTTAAATGGTGGACACACACAGACAAGCTCACTCTTGCGAGACTTCACCACGTTCACACACTACCAAGGATCCAATTATCCATGATAGTTTCATCTGGTTGCTTGGGTATGACAAACGGAGGATGTTTATATCGTTTTGGTGGGATTGAAGATGAACAAACATATGCATATATTAATTGGGAGGGGAAATGTGCTAACACTGTAGTGCATCAGGCTTGGCTGGAGGCTTTAAGCTGCCTTGGTTACCTATCAATGTGAAACAGAAATGGTAGCTCAACCAGCCTTAAACTTGAAGCTTCAACCCCCAGAATTTTACGGAATTCCAACATGTGTATTCACCAAAAATGAAATTCAATGCTCCAGCATAACCGACCTTGACTATTTTACAACTATATATCATGGGTCACATGGGATGCGGTGAACCACCTAGACTTACCAACCGGAATCCTAACCAAACTCTTTCAAGCATTACTAGAACTAGAGCCATAGTGTAGACTGCAATACATAGAAATAAATTGACGTGCCTAAGCACCAACCAATCAGTACGATCGTCGGCCTTCTCAAAGTCGAGTTTCATCCTACAAGCTTTAGTCTCGACTCTAGCAATACAAGCAAGACCGCTTAGTAACAATGAGTGGACAGTCATTAAAGAAACTTTTGACCCCCTGTTGCAGATAAAAGTATTCAGACATTGATAAAAGAGCATTTGTCAATGATTTTGTTGGAATATTAGTGGGTTAGGTTTTTAATTTTGTTGTCCTTCCGTTCTATTATTCTTCTCTTTCAAAGCAAACTTTATCCGATCCAAATTTACGCAAGCTATAATGTAAACTAAACACCCACCTCTCTCAACATTACCATTGCCACTATTTGAAACCCTTCTCTGTCTTTCCATTTTAGCTTTTCAGCATCCTCTAATCATTTCTCCTGGTTCCTCTATGGTGGAGGTACATAGTATTTTCTGGAAAATAGAAACGGAAGTGCGGGTCCTATCTCTCCAATTTTTTAGCAATACATTCTGTTCTGGCACCTCTAAGCTGGCCCTCAGCCCTTGGCGTGTGGATAGCACCAAAAAAGGATTCCTTTTCCACACTTTTAAGAGGAGAGGCCCACCTTATGGGACCGGTTGGCTGAAATTTTGGGTATCTCCCATCTCGGGTGAATGCATTGAGTGGAGTGGATTGCTCAAAATTTGAAAGGATAGGACCAGCACACCCCGCTTCTGTTTTTCGGATAATATTATGTGCCTCCACCAACCACATAGAGAAGCTCCTTTACTGTTTTCCTTTGCTATGCTCTATATGAAATCCATCTATAAATTGTTGGGAGAGGCATGCATTGATAAATGATGATGTAAGGAGAGGGAACCCTGAACCTTGAGCAAAGTGGGGTGAGAAAGAAAGTGAGGAGAAGGGTCACTTGATGGTTAGGAAGAAAGTAATAGAGAAGGAGTAGAGCCATTTGTTTCAGATTTCAAAGGAAACAGGAAAGCTATAATTGGGATGTCAAAAGTAGTATGAAACGAACTGAAATGGGAGGACTTGCCAACTCCATGAAGTGGGAGAGTAGCTTTCCGAACTATTTTTCAGAAAATTGAAAATCATTGATGTATTTAGTTATTTATTTGTACATGGACGCATAAAGACGTTGCAGTAAGGTACTAGATGCAATAGGACAAGGATTAGACTCCCAGTGAAAAGTGGATGCCCAATAATGTTAGTGATAAAATGGTAGTAAATCTTAATCCATTGAAGGGTTACCTAAGATCGTCCAAGGACGGATTATGAGGGTATCGCCTTTTAGGGTTCATAACCAAGAAAGATAAACAATCTGGGTTACACACCGTATGGGCCTCCCATGCACCTTAGCTTTCTCAAAGGGAAAGTAGGAAAGCTGCAAGCTCTAACCCACCTAACGAGGCCATGAGCGTCTACTTTTCAGCAAGGAAATACCAACTTTTTGCATTTGTTTTCAATTTACAAGTAGTTAATAGAACGTGTCTCATCTCAAAGGGCCTAAGAACAAAGTCTTGGATGTATCCAAGCCTTTACTTTTGAACATTTGAAGAAAAGAAAAGGACTTATTTTTGGTTCTTTCTTATTTATAGAGTCTATTTTTTGTCTTCAAAATGCCCACAAATGAAGGGCTAGATACCCTCAATAGACTTGAAACTTGGTACCGAGGTCATTTAAGGTGAGGCAGATATGATAACTGATTTAGATCATAGAAAGAAATGCAAAAACGTGAGCCTCCCAATTACCTTTTTGTAGGCAACATTTCTTGTTCTTTGTCTTTTTATTGTCCTTTTTCACTTGTAAAGCTGTTTCTAATAAATAAATATGGTACTTGGCATTCTCCTTGCCTCCCGGTGACAGCGATGTTATACTCTAATATTTGGAGATACAACATGCATAGACGAGCGGGTGTCACGCACCCGATTGTGGAAACATTTATTACGGATTTAAAGATGTGACAAATTTTTAGGACATCAATGAGTTATAAAATTATATATATAAGATAAATATTAAATGTCATGAGCCAATACATGTTCAACAAAACTACATAAAATTTGAACTTAAAATAATACATCAAAAGTGTTTCCTTAAATTATATTCTTATACCTTCAAGTAAACTCTTTTTCAGCGAAGACTTTTCTATTTCATTACTTATATATTAAACATATATCAACGGAGTAGCATTTGATAAGTATATTATAATTATATGTGTTTTATTTTCTACACATGAATTTTTTACTAATTTTTATTTAGTAGACTACATCATGTCTGATATTTCTGGATGAATAAAACAAAACATTTTCATATAAAACATTTATCATTTAGAGGAAATTCATATATAAATCATAATTCAAATCCAAATTTTAAATTCAAAATAGAATCAAATATCTGATATCACTCAAATCCAAAAACATCGATTCATGCATTAAACATGACAACTAGAGTGCTACCTACAGCATATGGTCCAGACAAGTTCATTACCCCACTGATTAAATGAGACTCGTATAAGACAACAAATACTCTATGATATTTCATCAGGCAAGTTAAAGTACCTAGAGTTGATTCCAAATAAATCCAAGCTAGAAGTTGTGATAAACTAGTTGAAGTACGTTTTAATAGAGTTCCTCACTAAAGTACATCTTAGGCGAGTCATCCAAAGTGACTACCATTGATCGTATGGAGTCCAAACAAAATAACTCTCCACTAATATCTCGAGTGCACCCAAATAAACTTGTAATAATGTCTTAACAAGGTCCAAAAGTGGAAATAAATATACATAGGACTTTTTAATCTAGCTAGATGTTACACAGAAATTCAAATTTCAAATACTTTTCAAAACTTTGCTTCAGGATAACAATAAATGCGTATTTCCAAGCTTTTCTAAATAATAATTCCATCAAAACATTCCAAATATTTTTTTTTCCAAATTTTCTTATTTTTTAAAATTTTCTTTTTGATAATCTTTCTATTTTTAAGACACCAATTTGACAAATATTTTTTCAATTAAAATATTTATCAAATTATTGATAAAAATCATTAATCTAGTACTTTGTTTTAAAAAAACATCTGATCAAATTTGTACAATTCCACGTATATAAAGTTATTAAATTTCTAATATAATTTTTCAAATATTCAAAATGTTCTGAGAACGTATAGTTTATAAAATTCATTCTAATCATTATTTTTAATCTCAACCGTAACTCACATCTAACTATTTTGATTTAATCAATCATATGTACTTTCATTCAATTTAACCATACTTATAAATTGATTTGCAAGATCACATCTGTATATTTTAATTTTATAATATTTCTTTTAGAATGATTTGATAAAACATCTCTTCGCTTAGATTAGATTTTCTAATCTTTTTTATTATTCATTCTAACCAATCTCTACAAGTTCTATTGCATAGATTCATGTTTATCTAATGATCAACTTATGGTTTTAAGTCACTTACTTAGATTAGATCTTGAGCATTGGATTGATCATACTTGTTGATCTAATCTTAAATTGTTTCTTATAATTACTAAATCCTATGAATTTAAATAGATTTCACATTTGTAATTAGTAACATCAAGATCAAATGCATCTATGCATGTGATTTAGATCATATTCTTATATGATAACTATCAAGAAACTAATTGTTTGTTCAATATAGTGCACACAAGATCAATATCGCATACACTTAAATGAGAGATTAGATCATGAGCAATTATGTAATTCAATCAAGATTGTACGCATTTGATTGTGATCATGCGTACTTGATTACATAATTAAAATTGTGTATATCTAATGGTTTGATTTCAATCTTGCGCATCTATCAAAGTAGGTTTTATCATTTTCTTTTTAATTTTTTCATGTTCATGGTTCTAGATCATTTTGATCTATTCCAAACGGCTAGATCTAAGCTATCTTCACTATTAAATAACATGTTTTCTACTGATCAATTACTATAATACATGTATAAAACCATGAAATCACAAGATCTGATCACGTCCACTACTACCAACAATTATTTTGCATAAAAAAAATGCTTGAACAAAAGATAGATTTCACATAAACATGTATTTAATGGTTAGAAGCTTGCAATCTTGAAATGGTTTATTCTTATGCCTAGATCTATGTTAAATTTTTACTGTAATCTGGATCAACTCATGGAATTGTAATCATATGAAATCATAGCATACTTAATTAGTATTAGATCATGTTTTTCCCAAGCTTTAGCACCTATCTAATAGTTGGATATGTGTTGCATGCTAAACACGTTTTAGATTTGGTAATTGAAGTTTGCTAAGATTTTGGGTAGATTTATATGATTAAAGCTTCCACTGGGATTCTCGTGTGTGGATTAGAGTGAGATGTCTAAAATGGACATCTCCTCTTGTAACCCATTCTACATCTTTCCATTTTCCTTCATTTAATGTTATAAAATATTATATTAGATCTCATCCATTTTGATTATCCTATAATGTTCGATAAGATCTAATGATATAATACTCTTTTATTTAACTTCAATTATGTTCCATATATGTATCTAAGTTTCAAACATTTTTAGATATGGATTAAGTCCATTTTGAAAGATCAAATCTTCTTAATTTAAATTTGACATCCATGATTAAAACTTGTGAAATTACACTTATTATCATATCTAAATTTAAATGCTAATTCCAAATATGAGTTTACTTCAAAATTTAATTAAAATTCAATTGAGAATTATTTTTTTATCTGGACTTCAATTATAGATCATAACTTTTTTTTAATCTAATCAATTTTACTTAATTAACACCTGGTTTTAATACTTCTAAGTGTTAATTTATTAGTTAACTTAATGATCTTTGTTTTATTTTTTTATATCTAAGTTATAATTAATTTATAACTCAATTAAACTATTAATTAACTAACTACTAACTAATCCAACTAAAATACATAATACATTTTTATCTAAATTGTGTTATATAATTTTTATTATTTTTCAAGAGTAATAATCAAGTCAAATGACCATTTTGCCCTCAATATTTTTATGTAATTTTGTTATAAATACTTAGTCATTACATTTCACCATCCTCTAAAGAATTTCATTTCTCTAAATTTAGGTAAAATTTAAAAGAAGTGAGGGTATTTTTCCTGTTCTCATCTTACTATTCCCACATAGCTTCTTCCATCAAGTTATGTTACCACAACACCTTCACTAATAGAATTACTTTTATTCATAGTATTTGTTCTTTTCGATCTATAATTTGAATAGATCATTCTATGTATATCAAATCCTCTCTAATATGTATTGGCTCCAAATTCAAAACATAAGATGGATTTAGTTCATACTTTCAAAGCATGGATACGTCAAAGACATTGTAAATGATTGATAGTTATGGAGGTAAAGCTATCCTATATGTAACATATTTGACTTTCTTTAGAATTTTGAATGGTCCGATAAATCTTGGACTCAATTTCCCTTTCTTCCAAAACCTCATGACTCATTTAGCAGGTGATACTTTTACAAATACATAATCCCCAATCATGAACTGAAACTCGCTCCGATAATTGTTCAAATAGCTCTTTTGTCAGCTCTAAACCATTTTGATTTGTTTGTGGATCAACCTAATCTTATCAATTGATTATTCAACCAACTTTGGTCTAAGTATTTTTTGTTCACGTCCTCCCAAAATAGTAGTGACCTACAATGTTGACACCCCAGGTTTTTAAAACACTTTTTCACATTTATTTTCAAAAGGTGGCTAGCCAGAATTTTAGAAATCCAAAACAACAGAAAACATTTTATTTGAAATTCATGTATAAAATCCCAGATGTTACTTTTACTCTTATGCTATACATAAATATATAGTTTGTTTATAAAATAAATATGCATTTTATGAAAACAGGAACCATTCAGTGATTCACTTACACAGCCCCTATAAATATTATATTAAATGCCCAAGTACCATAATCCAAATAAAACTAACTACGCAATACAAGAATTGAAATAAAACTCATACCTGACAGTAGTCTGGCTGCCAGTATCATCATATCACGTCCATCTGCTCCTATCTATCTGTCTCTGAAATATTGTAAACATTCAAACATTTACAATATCTCAGCAAGCTATGCTTAGTAGGGGATTTAAGAGACATATTAAATTTAAATTAAATCAAATATATATATATATATATATATAATTCCTTAATTCTCAAACAATCAACATCATAAATCACAATTTATAAGATAAGCATATCATGCACATACTCATGTTAAAATCTCTATAACATGTTTCTCACAGAAATTTATAACTAGACATACTTTACCATCTGTAAATTAATAGAATCTGTCAAAATGTGAGTATCATATATCATAATATCAAATCCCAGACCTATATTGGGTCCAGTATAGGTTTATACCCATACCCCTTTACCATCAGGGGTTCATAAAAATCCATCCTCTACTAGTATACATATTTAGTATTTACTAGTATCATAATAATTCAGTCTTTTACTAGTAAGTAGTACACAAATAATATTCCGCTTCTACTAGCCCGTCAGTCCATAGGCCCACCTCAGGAAGCATCCTCCACTAGCCCGTCAGCCTCTCAGACCCGCCTTAGGAAAACGTCCATAATACATATCTCTTACTTCCACTAGCCCGTTAGTCTGTAGGCCTCCTCATGGAGCATCTCTCCACTAGCTCTTCAGCCCGCCTTAGGGGGGTACCTGCACTAGCCCGTCAGCCGTAGGCCCGCCTCAAGGAGATATTCAATAATAATAATAATAATAATAATAATAATAATAATAATAGCAGGCTATATATGCCTATGTGTGTATCTCACTTCCTTTAGCTCGTCAGTTTGTAGGCTTGCCTTAGGGAGCATTTCTCCACTAGTTTGTCAGCCTCATCAGACCCACTTTAGGGAAGTGCCTCCACTAGCCTATCAGCCCGTAGGCCTACCTCAGGGAGCTATCTCTACTAGCCCGTAGACCAACATCAGGGAGATTTCAATACCAACAACAATCGTATCATTATATATATATATATATATATATATATATTTGTCCATATACATATTTATGTACCCTATGTACGTCTACAATCCATAGCCATAATCCACCTCTCTTTAATAGAAATAATATATCAAGGATAATATTTAATCATTTTTAAAATTTTCATAACAATCACTTAAGATACTTAGTAATTGCATTCAATTTCAAGTGCATACTAATAATGATTATTCAAGATATATTTCATATGAAATCCCAAAATAATGCCTCATATTTATGCACCTTAATTCACTAACTCATAGTAATTCCATGGGTCAGATAGATTAAATTATCAATTTCATAATAAGGAATACGATCATGTATCAAATACTGATCTTAATATGTAAACAAGTATGTACTCTTAAAGTTCCACTTACCTCTTGTGACGAATTCATCAATTTCACTAGCTAATCGACTTAAGTGTGCACGAGCTCTGATATTGCTACTGATCTAGTCCTCATTCTCCACCTTGATTCTCCAAATCAAATAATCAATTAGTAATGAAATATAATTAATCCCATTAAATAAGCCAAATGGTAGGGATGGTGGAATTTGATCAATTCCCTATCTAAATCCTTGTTTGATCTCAGCCATTGTTCAAGATTGGCAAAATCATCTCTAAACATGCTTTAGAATCAAGATTGCTTGTATGAATCTTAATCTACATTCCATGAGGATCATAATGGACAGTCGAGATAGGAAAAAACAAAGTCAAATAATCACAGATCAGATAATCTGACCTCTGCTCAAAAGTCTGGTAAATTGAACCGTTGGATCTTCCCTAATTGAAAATTAGGATGATGAATTATGTTCCTCACATTACAAGGATTGCAAGGGTACTCTCAGGTTTCTAATATTCTTCTTGACTTGTCTACAATGGCAGATCGAAGTTTGATGGTTTATGAGGAATCTGTTAAGTCAACTTAGTTTCTCAAAACGAGTCAAGTGAGTTGACTCAGTGAGTCAACTCTTCCTTATTCATCTGAAACAGAGAAAATGTAGAAAAAATAGGAGTGGTGGTTCTAGTGGCCGGCAATGGATGTCACCGTCTAAGTCTATCTTCAGGGGAAAAGAGACGGGAAACTTGTTGCAAAACAAGAGGAATAATATAAAAACTACTAACTTCTACCACTAACTCCCATAAAACAACCACTACTTTTACTACTAACACCCATAAAGTTGCCACTAACTTTTACCAATAAAACCTATAAAACTACTACTAACCAACTTTCAAAGCCACTCAAATCACTATCTTTCAAATAACTAAATCTTAACACCCTCCCTTAAACTAATATCTGCAGAAATCAGTTTAAGAAAAAAAAATAAAAACTTTGACAATTCTGTTATGCCCTCCCTTGAACAACATCATTTGAAGAGCATACTCGCAGCATCCTTCGAAGCTTCACAAACACAACTTTCTTGAGTGGTTTAGTCATAATGTCAGCCACTTGATTTTCACTTTTACAAAATACCAAATCAATTATACCATCATTGCAAAGATCACACAAAAAATGATATCTAACATCTATATGCTTGCTCCTTTCATGTAAAACTGGATGTTTTTGAAATCTTGATCGCTGAAACATTATCACAATGGATTGTTGTTGGACCTTGCTGGTGATTTTGAAGTGTTTTAAGCAATCTCCTCAACCAGATAACTTGACATGAACAAGATGCTGTTGCAACAAATTCGGCCTCTGTAGTTGACAAAGTAATAATGTGTTGTTTCTTTGATGACCATGATACAACTCCAGAACTCATCATAAAAACAAAACAAGATGTGCTTTTTCTATCATCAAGATCTCCAGCATAGTCACTATCAGAAAAAGCAAACAATTTTTCATTTGATCCTATTTTATACAAAATTCCAAAGTCAATTGTACCTTTCAAATAACGAAAGATCCTTTTTGCAGCTAAGAGATGATTCTCTATTGGATTCTCTGTATATCGACTTATTAAACTAACACCATGCATGATGTCAGGCCTTGTTGAAGTTAGACACATCAAACTTCCAACTATCTGCTTAAAAAGAGTAACATTTATCTTCTTCCCTCCATCATCTCTCATCAACTTTAAGCCACATTCAGTTGGAGTACACATTGAATTGCTATCCTTCATTTTGAACCTGTCCAAAATCTCAAGAACATATTTTTTTTGTGAAATAAAAATACCAGCTGATGATTGCACAACTTTAATACCAAGGAAAAAATGTATCAATCCCAAATCTGGCATATCAAATTAAGTCATTATATTCTTCTTAAAAGCATTAATCATGACTCTATCATTACCAGTATATATCAGATCATCTACATATAGACATACAACAAGCATTTCCCCATTACTACCACGTTTTGTAAAAAGTGTATGGTCATGAGGACATTTATCAAAACCCTCTCTAGAAAAATAAGCATCTATACGACTATACCAAGCTCTTGGTGCTTGTTTTAGTCCATATAATGCCTTTTTTAGTTTGTATACCTTGTTCTCACTACCTGGTTTCACATATCCAAGAGGTTGATCAACATACACCTCTTCTTGCAACTCACCATGCAAAAAGGCTGACTTCACATCCAATTGATAAATGAACCATGAGTTTTGGGCCACCATAGATAATACCAATCGAATAATGTCAAGCCTCGCAACTGGAACAAACATCTCTTTATAATCAATGCCAAATTCTTGCTTGTATCCTTTTACAATAAGACGAGTTGTATACCTATTAATTCCACCATCCTTGTTGAGCTTAGTTTTATAAACCCATTTCACACCAATGGACTTTTGCTCACTTGGAAGATATGACAACTCCCAAGTATTATTTTTTTCAATTGATTGAATCTCCTCATTCATGGCTTTTTGCCATTTTTCATCTTTGACAGCTTCATGGAATGTTAAAGGATCACAATCTGCAAACAAAGCAAAATGAGCAATTGAATCATCATCAGATAAGTTATCTCCACCTACATAATCCATCATCCAGTTTGGCCTTTTTCTTGGGCGTGGATGAACATCATCAATCTGCTCAATTGCTGTTGAATTTTCACCAGAAGATTGAGGTTGCTGATCTGCAACAGGGGATTGCGCTTGATGTTCAATTTTGTCTTCAACTTCATCAAAAGTGACTGAAATAGGCTGCTGCCTTAAAGCTTTTTTGTTCTAGTTCCATGTATTCTCCTCATCAAAGACAGCATCTCTATTGATTATAATCTTCTGTGTGATTAGATTGTATAATTTATATGCTTTGGAAGCTTCACTTATGCCAAGAAAGACGCACTTTTCACCCTTATCGTCAAGCTTCTTCCTTTTCTCATCTAGAACATGTGCATAAGCAATACAACCAAAAATTCTGAAGTGATCTACACTTGGTTTGCGCCCACTCCAAGCCTCCTCAGGTGTCATGTTTTGAACAGAAAAAGTAGGACTTCTATTTAACACATGAATGCTCCAATTCACTGCTTTTGGCCTTAAGTTCTTTGGAATGTTCCCTCTTGCTAGTAGGCTTCTCACCATGTTGAGGATGGTTCTATTTTTTCTCTTAGATACACCATTCTATTGAGGTGTATAGATAGTTGTGAGCTTCCTTCGAATGCCTCTTTCATCACAAAATACTTCAAATTCTTTTGAACAATATTCTCCACCATGATCAGTACGAATAGTTTTAATGCTTTTTCCTATTTCCTTTTCCACGTGTGCTTTGAAGCTTTTGAATGCACTAAAAGCTTCTGATTTCTCCTGCAAAAAATAAACCCAAGTTTTTTTAGTACAATCATCAATGAAGGTAATTAAATATCTTTTACCTCCATTAGAAGATGGATTTATTGGCCCACAAATGTCGGAATGAACCAGTTTCAAGACATTCTTTGCTCTCCATGACTTTCCTTGAGGGAATTGTAAACGATGTTGTTTGCTAACAATGCATTCTTCACAAACTTGAGAAGGAATGATAATTTGAAGAAGTCCTAATACCATATTTTTTTGTTGGAGAGTTTTTAATCCGCCAAAGTTCAAGTGGGCATAGTGAAAATGCCAAAGCCATGAAGGATCTTTCACTTCAGCCATTAAGTAAGATTGCGGATTTTTTATCTTCAATGGAAACAATCTGTTTGAACTCATTTGAACAACAGCAATAACTCCTCTTAAAGGATCATATATCTCACAAGCACCTTTCTGAATAGTTATTACATAACCTTTTTCTTGCAATTGACCAGCACTTAACAAACTACTTTTCAAGTCAAGAACACAAAAAACATTGGAAATGGTTTCTATAAAACCATTCTTCATTCTTATGTTGATATTACCTTTTCCCATTACATTCACAGTAGAGCAATCACCAAAACTCACAGTAGAATGAAAGCCTTCATTTAAATAAGAAAAAGAAGACTTATTACCACACATGTGATTACTGCAGCCTATATCCACGTACTAAATATTTGATTCAGGCTCCTCGTTGGCATGGTAAGCCATCAATAAAGTATGTACTTCCTTATTTTATGCAAAATTCGATTTCTCTTATTTTTCTTTGTCGTTAGGCAATTTAGTATAACATTCGGAACAATAATGACCAAATTTATGACATCTAAAACATTCTATCTTAGATTTGTCAAATTGTTGATCTCGTCCTTTGCTTTTGCCTTGAAATTGGTCATCATTAGCTTTGAAAATTTGATATTGCCTACTTCCATCTCTGTTGCATCAACCTCCTCTTCCTTTACCTCTACCTCTACCCCTTCCTCTAGGATTTGAGAATTAAGTAAAGGTAGAAGCCTTTAGAGCTTGCTCATCTGTAGTTGAACTTCGGTTCATCTTTTGTTCATGGACCAATAAAGAGCTTTGGAGTTCATCAAGTGAGAGTTCATCTATATCTTTAGATTCTTCAATTGAGCAAACAACATAATCATACTTTGATGATAAAGAACATAGTATCTTTTCAATAATAGCAACGTCTTCTATTTTCTCACCATAGAATCACATTTTGTTTGCTATCCCCGTGGTCCTTGCATAATAAATTAGTAATAGACTCATCATCTTTCATCTGTAGAGTCTCAAAATCCCTCCTCAAAGCTTGAAGTTGTGCACGCTTCACCCTTGACGAGCCTTGATATTTTTTTTTCATTGAATCCTAAATCTGCTTGAAAGTTTCTTTGCTAAGAATTGTTTCCAAGATAGACCGATTAATTGCTTGAAAAAGATAATTCTTTACCTTCAAATCCTTTAGCTTTAAAGCTTCTAACTCTGCTTTTTGTGCATTTGTCAAAACTGTACCAGCTTTTGGCTCTGCTACACCGCCATCCACAATCTACCAATATTCTTTGAACCTTAAGAAGTTCTCCATTAGCATGCTCCAATGGTCATAGTGACCATCAAAGCGAGGAATAGTTGGTTGCACAAAGGTTTCTGAAGCCATGAATGAATCATTGCTGCTACAATAGAAGAAAGTTACTGCTGTACTTTCTCACCTCTTTCTTCACTCACGGATCTCACTTCTGTTTTGACACTCACAATTTTTTTTCTTTACACTCAAGCACTCTCTTCCCTCACGGTGGCTCTGATACCACTGTTGCAAAACAAGAGGAATAATAGAAGCAAAATAACAAAATAAAAAGCAAACCATGAAGTACACTTCCATTAATTGGTAATAGTCTATAAATAGACATAATAACAAACTAATTTTACTCACTAACTCCACTAACTTCTATAAAACAACCACTAATTTCTCATAAAACAACTACCACTTTTACCACTAACTCTTATACAATAACTACTAACTTCTACCACTAACTCCCATAAAACAACAACTACTTTTACCACTAACACCTATAAAGTTGCCACTAACTTTTACTACTAAAACCTATAAAACTATAACTAACTAACTTTTAAAGCCACTCAAACCACTATCTTTCAAATAATTAAATCTTAACAAAGCTTGGTCTTAAGTCGCCGACCCACCTTGTCTAGGCTGAGTCAACGATTCTGGCATTGGGTAACTCTCAACAGAAGAGAAGTGGGAGGGGTTTCAGCGCATCACCGGTGGAAAAATGATTTTCTCGGTCGCTAGTGTAAAAATGATTTCCATACGTCACTGGTAGAGAAATGATTTCCAGTTGAAAGGAAGGTTTAGCCAGTGCTCACAAGTAGGTTGCTAGTGAGGATTTTTGTGTGCTGTTGCCGATGATCGATAGAGAATCCTTGGTCTTGCTCTGGTAGGTTCGAAAACCAAAGGGGAGATTTGGGTTCTGGGTCACTAGGGATGAAGAACCCATCTGGGGTGGGGAAGTACAGAGAGAAAACTATGTAGATCTGGGCATGCCGGCATGCTGAAGAGCTTGGCTGTGCCGGTGTCCGAAAGAAGATAGAGGGAAATGGGGGGAAAAGATGGAGACTTAGGCAGTGGATGCCCGTCTTGTCGCCAACTGTAACTCCCTCAACAAGGGAAAAATGAAGGGGAGAGAGAGGAAGGACCCGATACAGGAGAGGAAGCTAGTTCTCCACGTGTAGCTGGTAATTGAAAGGGTGTCCCGTACCTGGATCTAATCGGGAATGGGAAAAGCGGAGAGAGATTAGACAGTTTTTGCAGGCAATGGGGAATTTGCTCTACGCCATTAGGGACGATTAGGAGGGAAACGACAGTGATTGCTGATGAAAAATGGCAATTTGCCTGGGGAAGAAGAGAGGAAAGATGGAAGATGTCGGCATCGGGAGGTTTGCTCGGAAAAAGGGTTGCGCCGGTGTACGAAGAGTTGGCCTGGCTGAGCCAGGTGATAGCGAAAAAAACGGGAGAAAATGGGCATGGTTTGCTAGCTTGATTGGATCACCAGTGGAATGATTGGTTTTCTCGTTTTCACCGAGTTCGGGAATAGACATAAAGTCTGTTCTCGTTTTACTTGAGTGGGGTGCCAATATCAAACCTGGCCCCACTTTTAAGTTTTATTTATTTATTTTACAAGTTTAATGATGGTATTTTTACCGTTTTGAGTATCATGATTGTAATCAAATGTATAACTGTCATGATGGTTTTCCTAAGGCCTCTTTTATTGTCGGACCTCAATTTCCTAAATGGTAAAATTATAAAAATACTCGTAGTAAAAAAAATTATAACTTATTCGTCCGAACTCCAATTTCAACAAACTTAATGTCGTTGAATTCGTATCAACGCGTACATTTCAAATTTGATAGTTTCAAATCCAAATTCTAGATTTCCAAAACAGTCACCTTCATGAAATTCAATTCCTTATTTTGTTTCTATTAAAAGTGTAATATAATCTGCAGTAAATGATCCAAATTTTCGGGTATTTGGATAGACCTCTCAATATATCCTTCAGTATTTGGATAGTCCTTTCTCATTGTTCATGAGTTTGAGGACGAAGGTCATTTTGAAATTCAATTGCATGCCTATAGCATCCTCTGAAGTACTCCAAAATTGATATGCAAGTTTTGAATCTCTATTGGATATGATGGTTAACGGCATTCCATAAAATCTCACTACCTAAGTGGTCCAAGAAGCCAGCCATCTTGATGGCTAACAAGTGAGATAAGTTGGTAAGTCTATCTACAATTACCAACATACTATCATTATTGCTCTTAGTCTTTGATAACCCTGTCATGTCCCCACAGGTGTTAAATGTCCATTTTTTGCATACTTTACCTTCATTTAGCATGACATTTGATATATTTTTAAGGCATTGTTTTAAAAAAATATATCATTTGAAAATTTTATCATCTAACTATAATTTGATAAATTTTCAGGATTAGATGAATATCCTATGTAAGTATGTGCAACACCACATGTATGGTACTAATTAAAACATTTTTCTGTGTTTTGTCTTTCAGCATGTGGATTCTATTGGAAGGGGCAAGCATCCCAAACATGGGATGAGAAACTTTTCACGAGGACCCTTTGACTGACTGGGAAACTAAGATTATCTATATGGATATGTAGATGAGCTTTTGTAGATCCATCATCAAATCACATATACGCATGTTTACATTAAGGTTAAAGCTTTGAAAGATGAACAAACTCTATATATACACCACATGCACACTAGAAGAGAAAACCTAAATAAACTAAGTGTTTAGTCCAAACAAAAACAGAGTATTTCTCCTGTGAGGCAGAAAAACAGAAACAAAGCTTTAAACAAAGTCACAACTCTCTCTCTCTCTCTCTCTCTCTCTCTCTCTCTCTCTCTCTCTCTCTCTCTCTCTCTCTCTCATTGGTTCACTTGGTCAAGACAGTGACAACACGTTCCACGAGTTTCCCTGCTTAAGTCTCCCTTTTTGATTGCTAATCCTATAAGAGATCATTCACGACAGCTGCTTTATGCTGCAAAAAGAAACTATTACTCTTACAAGTCTCTTGATGAGAAGACAAAACCTGCCTCACTCACTACTTTTCTCCCGAGTGTTCAGGGATCTGACAGGGCAATGTTAAAGATAGCTGCATCGATGATTGTTTGTTAGGCCTTGATATTGCATCAACATCATGTATCTACATAGAGTGAGAACTGAAATAGTTGAAATCATGGTGCTCAACTCTCAGCTGTTTCAACCAGGAATCCGCAGCACTCAACAGGGAGATGATTCTTTCCTGATCCGTAGTTTCAGGATTTATCCAAAGGTTCCCGTACATTTTGTAGGTGGCCATACCAAAGGGTGGTAGAGAAATGCCATTGGTCTCTTCTTTACGTTGGGTCTTCCCAACATCAGCTTCAGAAGGACACAAGTCTTTGTCCCCATCACCAGATACATTATCTGCAACATAATTGCCATGAGAATAAATCTTAAAACAATGCCGCTGAAACTTCTAAACATACACGTTAGTTCCTTTTCAAATGGTGAATGGATTGTCTACAACCTCCTGGTTGTGAAACGAAGCACTTAAACCTGCACAGATAAGTGCTCAAGCCGGCTCCAGAAATCACGTTGACCAACACTAAGCATGGTTCAACTCTCCGGTAGCCAAAGTACGTAAATTGCCTCTTGGAATTTAATGTTATGTATCAGATGAGACTGATAAAGTGTCCATGTCACTGATACCAAGACATTGCATTTATCTAGTAGATGCGTTAGTGCTGAGCCCCAAATCTACTTTGTAATTAGTCCAAGTGGATTCTGGTAAACAATTTCTGTCTTATTGAAGTATAAGTCCAAAAAGGAAAAACCTAGGAGCAGAAACATAAAGCAATCCTTCTTCCAGGCAAAGCCAAGTTGATTAAGCCCAACCAACAAACAAGCTGAGGCTGAACAGTTGTCAGCATTTGGCCCTGTAAGAACCTAAAATACCCAGAGTTCAGGTAGAGGATATTGAATGCTATTGCTCACGTAGCACATTTCAATTGTATATGCCATCCACAACCATGCCATACCTGAGCAACACACTCGACTAAGACACAACTAGGGAAAGATAAGAAAATTGAAAAATGCCAGTATAAAACTTTGTGTAAAATCAACACCCATTAAAGAAAGTACTTAGTTTATTTATTTGAGTCAAACAAAGCAAATATGCTCCCAGCTTGCTGTATTTGGAACACATTGATACACTAAATAAGGACCGACCAGTGCACAAAGCTCCCACGTATGCGGATTCCAAGGAAGAGGCGGACCACATAGGGTCTATAGTACACAGCCTTACCTAGCATTTTTGGAAGAGGCTATTTCCATGCCCAGGTCACACGGCAATACTAATGTGGATAAAACTAAATATTCATGCGTTAATCATACAGTTCAACCGAGACTAACCAAAAGAAACTTACGCATTTTGTATGACATAACTACAGAGAAATAGAGAGCCAAAATGAAAGGGAAAAGCTGGTGCAATATCTATAACCTATTGACTTAGGTGATTCACAAGCCAAGCTGCTGACAACAACCTAAATTTCATCACTGAAGGTGGGGTGTGTCCTACAAGCACGAGGGTGTCATATGACAATCATCTTAGACATGGAATATCTCAGAAAAGATATGTTGGTCAATCTATTATTCAGCCTGAAAGAGATTTCCGCAGACAAGGCCAAAAATCATGGTCTCTATTAATGGAATAATGCATTCCATCTCTTGTTTACCTAAGCATACAACAACAGGAGAATTTTATTAAATGAAAAATGAGATGAAAATGAGAAAATAGTATTATTTTCTTATTATACGAGTAGGGATCAATGTCATACCTTGGAAAGATGAGGAGAGAGTATGGAATGTAAGGAAGCATGCAGACAAGTCTTTCACATTTTTCCCAGTCGGAATGTGATAAATAGGATACCTAGAAAACCTGATCAATCAGAAACGCACAAACATCCAAGACAAATAGCTACATGCATGCATGGTATGCACACTGAAACAAGGAAATGATATCATGAAAACTATTTCTACACTTTTGGATGGCCCAAACCTTAGCTTACATGTATCTCTGTCATTTTGGGTTAGGCTATTTTAGTACATTAAAAGACCACCTGAATTTTCATGGCCTGTCCAATTGTTTGTTTGCACAAGGTCAGGCTACACTAACAATCTTACTATAAGCCCATTGTCGATAAAAAAATTGATAGGAAAGGAAATTGATAAATAACAAAAGTTTAATGCAGTATTTTAGGAGCCTTTGATATCATTTCTCAAGGAAGTCAGACATTTTGGATGTTTCATTTGGACTGATTGATTGGGAAATACTATTAAACTAGAGAACCAGGACCAGGCAAAAGAAAGAGAGAAATTCACAGTGCCCATATAAGACTTTCTAAATAGAGGTCAGCTAAGACCAGGAGACTTTCGTAATAGAGATCAACAAAGACCAGGACCATGTAAAAGAAAGAAAGTTAGTCATAGTGCACATCTAAGACTTTCTAAATAGAGATACCATACCAAAACAGGTTTACTTTTCAGTAATAAAAACAAATGCGGATAACAACAAAACTGCTCTAATTTACCAGTTAAAAATTTTCAGGAAATAATATCAATTAAAATGCTTTTGAGAGTTGTACGATACCAAGACCCTGCAGTGTCACTTTGACAGGGAATACAGCACTGCAGGTGGTCTATCTGGTTAAAGGTGGTCATCTGGCTGCAGGAAAATCAATGTAAAGTTGGATCCTACATCAAATTTCAAGAAATAGGCACAAGATTTTAACCAGTGGGACTCTCTTTGATGCTGTATTAGCCAGCGGAGGAAATCTTGAGCAGCTGCTCTATCAACCTTCCACTATAGATATGACAGTGGACTTGAGGGCATCTTCTCTGAATAAGAGTTATTTCATCCACAGCATTTCAATATCCCAGAAGTTGTGATTATCTTCTCCTCCACATGAGGCATTGAATCTAAACATTGTATTTTAAGAAAAAAGGAGAGAGTTTTCATTGGCTCTTCTCAATATAATGTGTTCCTAAATTCCACAGTTTGATCAAATAAAATTTCCCAACCATTCCTCCCAAGTAAATTCTTCCTTTTTCATTAATAACAAAGGAGAGCTCCGTGTCTCTTAAAGGTCTTCCAATCGATCAAAAGCCCATTCTATTAAATATGAGCTTAACTAACCAACTAATCATGGAAAAGATGATTTATTAATGTCAGGAAAGCATGGAGTGGAAAATGAAAATTTGAATATGGAGAGAATTAGTGCTTATTAAGAAAAGAGTGCAGGAGATATTTTACCAATATCAACAGTTATACGATGTTTAGATAAATCTTTTCTCGAGGAGCACAAAAGACAATGATTAGTAACCATACCAGGCAACTGCCATCCAGCTAGCAGGCGAAAGATCAATGCTCTTGAGCAACATCAGACCAGGATAACTCTCAGTTAGTTCATTGATCTAAAGCCAAGTGATAAAATTAAGAAGAAGTTAGAAAAGCAGAAGTGGTAAAAAAACAGCAGTCCTCCAGCCCTAAAAACCATGCATTCAATGGAAAATTCATCAAGTAACAAAGACTCGATGATAAGTTTGGCACCAAACAAGGCGCTGACTTCAGCAAAACTGTAACAGAAAGCTGATAACAGACCAATCTCTGGCTAATGTTTTCAATTACCTTATCCATGAGAGGAATCCTGCCACAAGGAGCTGATTTCTCGATATACTGACAGTAGAGATACCCGAGCCTATCACTCATTAGCCACGTGCCTTCCTGTTCAAAGATTGAATCTTCTGATGCAATATCCCAACTTCTACTCGAATTGTTGCTCAGGGACCTAGATAACTTATCAGTCTCACTGTCCTCACTCCAGGTATCAGTCTCGAATTCCACTACATTACTCTCCTCCCTAAGATTCCTGAAAACAAATTCACACACAATTTCATTAGTGCCGGCCACAAAAAGAAGAAGCACGAAGAGGCGAAAAACTGAATAAAAGCACCTGAGAGTGGTGAACGATTTGCTCGTATAGATCTGTAGGGCGGAGAGGTATGGAACATAGTACTGGACGACAGTTTCCCCACTGCTCAATAGAATGGGAGCTCCAGCGCCATAAGCGCTCCACTCATCATAGCCATCCCAAAGATCTCCCAGAGTAAAGTAGTCAATCCTGTCCTTGTCCAAGGGATGCCAAAGGCTGTTCAGATCCCTGAGGCAAGTCTACAGTTGAAAAAGGATGAGGAAGTTACACGCATGCTGTGACATCTATGGCAAAACGAAACAAGTTATGGAATTACAAATTCAGTCGACATTGGATATCTAGAAAAGGTCACATAAGAAAAGACCAGCATGGGAGAAGTGAACAAGAAAACCCACAATTTCATACAAAATCAACATCATCAACGAGAACTGTTTTCTTCCACCAAAAACTTTGAGTTTTTTAGTCGGATCCTCCAAAAGAAAAGCACATGATGCGCAAGAAAATAAAAACAGAAATGGACAATACCAGATGACCGACAAGAAAATAAAAAATGCTAAATTCTCCAAATTAGAGTTCCCCAAAACACAGCAGATGAAACAGGAATAGAAAATTTACATCTTTTCCATGTATACGCACAGAGAAAGATGCTATGATTCCTGAGGAGGAAAGAGACGATCGGCAAGTAAACAGAAAAGCTATATCCTCATCCATATCACCCAAGGAAACTGAAGCCGGAGAGCAAATTCAGGTCCAAATTTTGGCCCTAAATAAGACGATAATACAGAAAGAGAGTGAAAGCAAGAGGATCGGAGAAAGAAAATGAGTGCGATTGTGATCAAAGTCATCAAGCAGGAGGAGAAACAGCAGAGTGTGTCTAATTATCATAATAAAAAAAAAATGAGAAAGAGAAAGGAAACTGAGACGATACCTTGGGGAGGAAGTGCGAACGAACAGTAGGAGTTGTAGAGTCGATGAAGCATTCGAGGTTGGAATGCGTAGAAGAAGACATGGTGGGTGCCGATGATCTGGTGGAGGCTGCAGCCGCGAGGAGGAGGGAGGGAGGCAGGCAGAAGGTGTAGTTGTGGATGGGCGTATATCTATCCAGGAGGCACTAAATAACTAAAATGGGGCGATTTTTAAGGACTCGTAATCTTGTCTCAGACAACACATAATTTACGGCTTTAAATTCCGCATGTACCCCAACTAAATATAGCAACTCCCTCGAATCCAGCCAACACAACTACCAGATCCTCTCTCGCGAGCGAGGTAGCGGGCAGTAGCAGCAGCAGAGAATGGAATGGGTTGGTTTTGGTTAGGAAGAAGAAGAAGGGACTTGTAGCAACAGCAGCAGGGTGGTTTGGGTTGAAGCCGCGGGAAATGGAATGGGACAAAACCGATCGATTTTCCCTATTTTCCCATTCATTTATTTGTTAGAGAAGAGAAAAGGAGCAGGCTGTTTATGGTTTCCGTCTGCATTTCTGGTGGTGGGATTTGGTTTGTTTGAATACCGCGTCCCAGTCAGTTTGCAACCCAGAGAAGAGGAACCAGTGCTTGTTACTTACTTTCTATTTTATTGCATGCAGCATAATTAGTTAATTTAATTGCCAAGAAAAAGGGATTTGGGGAAGACGAATGATCCAGAAGAGCCGAGGGAGTAGGAAGTCGAGACTCGATCGGGTAAAAGATGGAAAAGGGCCCGCTCCCCGGACAACTATAGAATCGTTGAAGGCGGTACCGCCGCGTGTCCTGCTCGTTTGGTCCGTCCGATTTCAAACCTTCCAGTTAAAGTTTTTTTTTTAAATATAATAATTCATTAACCACACGCAGAGGTGGCAAAAAATATCAGGAGCTCACAAACCTTTGACAAACAAGACAGTCAAACCTCTCTAAATATTGAACCTTTGTTGAAATCCTACTACTATTATACTAACGAGGACCAAGCATCTAATAATAGCCGGGAAACACATATGGAAACTCTGTTGCATTCTTAGAGTCAAGATATTGATATTTTATACATCTTGTTTATTATGTGATTAGGCAAAGAAATATGATTATCACTTGTTTTGGTTATGCGTATCATTCTTGCACAGTCACGTGGTTTTGCGTATTAGGATTACAATAATGTTGAAGTGGATATTTTTTCTTGTATGAGACTGGGAACAACTAAATTTCGCGCTTCTATTCTTGTTCTAAAGGCAGAGGTTTTCTTTGCTCGAGAAATCTGAAATACCTAATTATTCGCCATAAAAGCATTGGGATGATATTCATTTGCTTAATGCATGGATCGAGAGTTACTCAGTTACTGAGTTTGCGTGGAAGCATCTCCATTAATAATTTTCACCAGGCATTTGATGGGTCTGCATTGGCCGATCCAGGAAAAGCTGGTGTTTTGGGGTACTTGGTGATGACAGAAGACACTTCATTGAAGGCTATACCGTCCATCTTGGACATCAATTAAATAATGCAAATAATGATGCTGAATGGTAATCCTTATCGTTTGAACTCGATTTTAATCCTTATAGTACAGATTATAGGCAATTCTGGAGTATAGCTTATGTGTTACGCCTTCTTTGTCTAATTTATTGAGGGGGTTTCGAGCCCGGGGCACTTGCTAGACATGCCCTTCCCCACCACCAAAGTCCAAGAGGCAAACACAAGGAATTGAATTGCATTTGCGGGAGAAAGTAAAATTAATTGTGAATCACGAAAGGAAATTAAACCCAGTTGAAAATTCAAGCGAAACAATTGATGGCTATCAAAGTGGAGGGAAGGGCTGTTTTCCCTTTTGACGCGTTGTTGGTCAATCACAACGACTAAGAGCTAATCTCGTACCACTAAAGGGTCCATACCCATAGAATGACAACAAAACAATGATATATCACTCCTTAATTTATTTGGCCCCCCTTTTGTTTTATGTGCTTCTTTTTCTTTGTTATTGTCTAATTCTTATAAATTCTTTAAGTTCCATTAATCAAATTATGTACTCCTTGCGTTACTTGATACAAAATGGGTTGGAGTCACAAGATTTAAACTCACAAGCCAATAAGACTCTGATGCTATGTTAGATTATCACTCAACCTAAAAACTTAAGTTGATAAGAAGGAAGAGGGCCAATAATATTTTATTTCTAACACGATTTAATCAAAATTTCTTCTTCTTCCATTAATTTCCACTTATTCGTAAGCCACTCCAAGCTTCGTGGAGCTTCTTAGTGGCTCTTTCCAGAATACTACCAATAGGTCATAGCCTTTTATCTGCCTGCATTTATATATGTAGGAGTAGCGCCAATTTGCTATTATGGCACTAGGGTCTCTGGGAGATTTGGAGTCAAAGAAAAGGGAAAGGGGTGTCTTCTTACTAGGTAGATATACTAAGGATATCTCCTTCAAGGACTGAATCACAAGACAACAATAAAATAAGAGAGCAAGTAAAAAGGCTCTGCTTGTCATGAGTGTACCACCATGGAGTGGGCCTGCTGATGTATAAAAGACAGAGACAGAACAACCACCACTATTCTGTCTTCTGAATAATACAACCTGCACCTACCAATTTAATGAGGCATTCCCTCAAATGAATTGGGAGCCTAATTTGTACAAACTATAGGGCGGAGACTCCAATTTCACCTTAATTTGACATATAATATTGTAAGTAATATTGTCTATGCTAAGACCAAGTTTTTTTGTGTCTGTAGAAAGAAGACTAGCCGTGCATGGTTTTCTTGACCAATGCCGAATACCTTAATCAACGGACTTTTACCCATCAAATCCTCCCTCGCAGATACAGCTCCATTCCCTCTTTCCTTGCTGTTTAATTTATATGTCCACCAATTTTGGTATTATGATGAATGGTTGGGATTACCTTCACATTGTATCATGCTAGCGAATTCATACCCACTAACAAGTTAAAAGCGAGGAGGAAAAGAAACAAGGAATATCTAACACCATACACTTTCTCTAAAATAAATAAGCGGGCCGGGTTGTTAACACTACAAGTTAGAGCTGTTACGTTTTTGTATTAGTATATAAAATAAGAGAAGTCGTTACATGAAAGGAACAAGATTTTTCTTAAAGGGTTCATATACAACCAAATACCACAAATACGATGGTCATGCACCAATATTCGCATGTGTGAGTCATAGCTCAAATGGAGGGTTGTTATGTGATACGTGCATGGTCTATATTAGAAGATCGACAATGAGTGTACTACTAGTAGGACCACTTGCTGTGATCTAAACCACTTTGATGCATGCATGGCTCAGCTAATTAAGCAAGGCCCAGTAGATAAATGCATGGTCTAGATCATATTTCTCCTCAACACTGAAATGTGGGAGTCCATTAAATGGATATGGATACCTAAGTACACGACGATACCAATCAAACCCATGCATGCATAAGCATTTTAAAGGGAATTGATTGATTCCTAAGTTATCTAACCAGTGGGCCCTTCTGACCAATGCATCCATGACAAGGTAATGCGATTACTTGGCCCTCTCATTCTGTGGAACGATCTATATGCATTGCCACAGGCTTGCCTTGCAAGGCCTGCAGATTGCAAAGAATTCCTATGTAGCTTGTAGATGTGGGCTGATGGACTTTGGCCTGTTGTTGAAGATCCGTAGGACAAGGCTTGGTTTCTAAAGAGTCCTTGTAAATATCTAGAAAAAGGTAAACTTAGATACTTATGTTAGTGTTCTATAGACAAATTTCTAGAATGGTCATAAACCACTAGATATTTGACACATATAATAATCTTAGTCATCCATTGAGGAGGTAGATAAATGTGAGCATATATAAATAGGGGTTAGCTCCTCATTTATAACCAACTTAGACGATTCAGTTGTAACTCAAGAAAGGGATAACTAGTTCTTTTTAAGCAACACTCTTTTTGAGTTCCCCTCATTACTTTAATGGATAAGTGAGTGTGGCTCCAGCAAGTAAGAGTAAGAGTAGAAGGTTGACTTGTGCTTTACAAAGGAGTTGCACACAAGTACCGCACGAGTTTAGTCTAAGGAAATTATAACCCCCCGACAAGTGATATCGAAGCGGGTTGAAGTAGGTGTTGCTTATTGAGTATTGGGAAAATCTTGTGACAACATCATGATAAGTGAGTTAAGGATAACCAACATACCACTGTAGGTTCAACAGATGTCAAGGTGAGAGAAGTCTAGATACCCATCATGGAAGTTGGCTTTGGAAGCTCAATTCAGCAAGTTCAAACTAACTTTGTTTGATTATTTGAACAAATCTAGTGCACTTATTGATACCTTACAAAGCCTCAAAGATGACATGCAAAGTATGATTGAGGTGTCTAAGAGCATGGATGTTGAGACCACTGAGAGAGTCGAGTGCATGTCTAATTGCTTTGAGTCTATGGAATGCGAGACAACTAGTCTACATGAGGACGTGGCTGGGTAGGAGGATATAAAATTAATAACAGAATCAATAGCAAGTGTTGAGACAACACAGCTAGGCTCACAATACATAAGTGCTTATGATGTTGTTTTAATCTGATGAGTCCTAAGAGAAAATGATGATCAACAAGGGTATTAGCACAAAGGCGAGTGTACCACAATGATAGAACTCTAGGAAGAACAAGACTAAGGAGAGTCATTCAAGTAGCATGAAGGCTCGTGAATGTCACACTAAGGTACTGGAGGCCAACAACAAAGGATAACTATGCCGCGGGGCACATGACAAGAAAAGTCCCCTCAAAGAACAACAGTAGGAAGGTATCTGTGTTCAAGGGGAAGAACAAGACGAGACGTCTCATAGGAATCACGAGGCAACATGAGACGTGCCAATGGTTGAAGTTCCAACATCAATAGAGATGTGTCAACGAGGGCTTCAACATTATCAGGTAAAAAAAATATCACGGGCTTGTGTTGCAAGGCCTGTGACCAAGGCATATAAACTGCAAAGAAGGCCTGTATAGCTTGTAGATGTGAGCTGAGGGACTTTGGCCTATTGTTAAAGGTCCGCGGGACAAGGCCTGGTTTCTACAATAGTCCTTGTAAATATCTAGACAGAGGTAAATTTAGATATTTATGTAGAGAGTTTTAGAAATAGAATTCTAAAATAGTCATAAACCATTAAATTGTTGACACATGTATAGACATTCGTTGGGGAGGTAGGTGAGCATGTATAAATAGGAACCAGACAATTTAGTTGTAACTCAAATAAGGAATAACTAATTCTCTTTAAGCAATACTCTTTTTGAGTCTCTGTTATTGCTTTAGTAGGTAAGTGAGTGTAGTACTAGCAAGTGAAAGTTAGAGTGAAAGGCTGACTTGTGTTTTGCAAAGAAATGGCATATAAGTATCTCATGAATTTAGCATAAGAAAACTACGACTGTGTGAGCATGCTTCTGACAAATAAGTCGCAACATAAAAGGGGCAGCCCCGTTGTATGAAGCTCCCACCTATGCAAGGTCCAGGGAAGGGGCGGGGCACAATGGCCTAAAGTAGGCAGTCTTACCTTGCATTTTTGCAAAAGATTGATTTCACGCTTTAAACCCGTGACCTTAAGGTCATATGACGATAATTTTTACCGTTGCGCGAAGGCCCGCCTTCAGATAAGCTGCAACATAGCAAATAGGTGTGCAGCCAACATCCCACGAGACATTGTTAATTGCGCGGGAGTCATTGAATCGTATTATAATACGATCCCCTAGCGCCTGTCACAGCCGTAAGCGGGTCACATCCACCGTGAAGATGGTCCCAAAATAGACCATGGAATTATGTACAACCACAGACTGTTTTGTAAGAATTAAAAGATATTTTTCAAACTTAATTTCCAACTCCTTATTCAAGACGCGCGATTTCTTTAGATCACCATTTGTTATGGTTTTCAAACGTTTATAACACAAATTAAGACTTAGCAACCTGGATATGATGAACCGAACCGTTCATCTGCTAGCTGCAGACGGCATAAGATAGTCAAGGCCCCAAATATATATCTGGTACGTCGATAAAACAATCCTGGCCTTGCAGTTATTTGTTTTGATTTAATCCCCCCAAATCAAGAATGAGCGTATCATATAAATCGTGCTAGCGCACTCCTAATATAGTAACTATAGACAAGTGTTGGTATCAGTCTTTTTTCGGATGTCGAGGATTTTTTTTCATTTTTATTGAAATGGTAGGAATTTTTTTTATATTTTTTAGTAAGATATATTGGACATGAGATACCATTCTTTAAGTAGAATTTGGCTAATAGATGTAGATGTTATAGAGAGAGTATTTGTTTGTTTCTGTAACAAGTAACAACTAAAAGAGCATATAGACACAGAAATAAGGGAGAGGCCAGCAGACAGATGAAAAGAAGGATGAGAGGAAGAGAGAGGGGGGAGGAAACTAGAAAATAAAATGTTAGAGGAAAGACTTTGGAAAGCAGGGTGAGAGAAATTAAGACAAGTGAGCAGACTTTAAAGTTAAAAAAGGGAAGAGGAGGGAATTTGAGAGGGGATACCTCTTTTTCCACAGCAAGCAAAGGGAAAGGAGACATACAAGTTGGAGAGAGAGAGAGGAATTATCCGGTGCAGTAGGTCCCATTGGAGTTGCATTATAGGCTTGTAATGCAAACACACACAACTTAGATCATGTAGTTCGTGGTGCTAGCCTCTAGCCCACTGCTACTTTGCCCACATTAATGCTGGAGGAATGAGGTTGACTTGTTTCGTGAACGCGTGATCACTCATGGCATGATCCAGTTTCTTTATTCAATGAGTAGAACCCACAAGTTGGGCTAGAGATGGATCCAATAGTCTCTTTTCCGCTTGGGACTTGGGACCACTTCACTCTTTAAGCGAAGTTTAGGAAAAAGAGAGGATGCCCAGTAATTTAATTTGTAAGACAAGGTACTTAACCCTAACTATATAAGTAACCTTTTTGAGCTAAGTTTAAGAGAAAGATAAAAGTTTATGATTGATTAATCTCACCTAATTCCCCGACAAATAATCTTCCCGTTTCTTCTAATATTAGCTCCAAGAATAATTATATTTGCTCGTCGGCAAACAACCATTGTTTGTTCGTGGCTAAAAATATCAATCGAGCAAGAAAGAAAAAGAAGCGGAACAAGTGGTTGTACCTTTCAAGCTGGGAAAAAAAATCCAAGTATATAAGTTGGTCTCCACTCTCCAGTACTCATATATAGAGATTTCTCTTTCTTTAACTATTTTTCCTTGGTTAAAAATTTGAAGCTAACCTTTTCATGGGAAAAGGATGCCATTGGAGGAAAGCAAGAATTCTCAAGTCAATTACGAATCCCTGTTTCTTTTCCTATAAAGAATTAGGAATATTCGATGGACAATTCTGGAAGGTTCTTCTTCTTATTAGGAGGAAGATAATTGGGCCCTTTACTTAATCTTTTTCTTTATGAGCATGAGACATGAGCTCTCCTCTTTACTTAACGGTAATCTATATATGAAGACGCTCTTTCCTTAGTTTTAGGCCTCCGACAGCACTAATTCTTTATAAAATTACTTTGATATTTAGTAGCAAATTACGGTATTTGATGTGATTAAAGCGTTGGAAGGAGACGCGGTATAAAGCATCTGACGGGGAATGTGCCTTTGATGAAACTGACACCCAACGATCACTGTGTTTTTCTTCTTCTTTCAATTATGGAAGTGACCAAGTGCAACATCTTTTTCCAGCTTTCAGTGTTGATACCGCAGAAAGAATCTGGTGTGCCACCTCACCTGGATGATTGCTCCTCGCCGCTAGGCCCGCTTCGCTACTTCAATTATTGGATCCTATCTTTGGCAAAGTTGGTCTTGATCATATGTCCTTCACCAGGTTTTCTTCTTCTTCCATTTTTTTTCTTTATCCTTTTAATCAGAATTTTTATGATGGGATTGCAATAAGATCATATCATATGGTTTACCCCGATGATGATCCAACGCACCAATTATATATATTGAAGAAGAAACTAAGCTAAAAATGCGTGTTTTTATAGCTGCTTCTCTTATTCGTTGTATTGTTCGGACCTGGCCAATGCGCCTTTTGTGTTTTCTCGTTGATGAAATTATAGCGGCCTAAACAATTAAAAAATGATAATTGAGCCTCTATTACAAGGATAAGATGTAGAGGAAAGGCAAGGTGATCAGTAGGATGGTGGTGTTAATTATCAGCTCCCAATTAATAAATTTTCTCATGCATCCGCTCGGCACAAATCCCCTATTTGGCTTTCCTATCGTTTCTCCACGGATATACATATCACTAGCAGACACGTTTACAATGACGACTCAGAGGTGAGGGTGTCGGCAGCCACCCCTTTCACTGGTTTCTTAAAGCATGGGTACTGCTGTGTTTGTCAACGTAACACAGTAAGTCGTGTCATTTTCTATCGGGCTCGCTCTCGTGACTGATTTCTTGGTAATGTGAAAGGATGGACTAAGGATAGAGAGCCATCAATTCAAATGAGAGAGGGGAAGAGGGTTCAATAAATATGGTGATGGATAGAGGGGAAAGCGTCAAAATGCCACACCAAGTTAGCCTCCCTCTGGAGCCGACACGTAATGAAAAGGATATCAATTTATATATACTGGGTAGGGGGAGAGCCTGTCAGAGGCTTGGCAAGCACCTAGCCTTCCTATCATGTTTTACTGCGCCCTTGGTGCTGCTGCCGTCGCCCTCCCGCTCAGTGCTCGCAGGTCATGTGATTGTTCCGGCAACTTGTATCCATCACCCTCCCAATTGCTAAATCAATTAAAGCTCTCAAGCCTAAGTGCCAACTTTTTCATTGAAGAAGTTCCACCCTTGAACGATCTAACAGCTCATCTGATTGCCCCTGCTTTGAACGTCTAGAGTTCAGGAAACATACCGTTTGAACAGTTCTATCATCTGTAAAATTGTACTCTTGCTTACAATAAAGGGGCAGTTAAGGGGCTTTCTCCACATAATAATCCAAAGTTTTAACGTTTAAATGTAACTTTCAATGTTTTGTGGCATTCTTGCTCCGATTGTCAATAGTAAACGTAATTTTGAATACTCACAGAGACGCCAAAGGCTATTATCTCTTCTTATCTTTCTCTCAATCTCTATTCACTTGCCGCTTACAGCCTTCACTCTCAATCTCTTAAACTTTCTTTTTCAATGCAAAAAGTTACAAAATAAACTACCTAGAAGCATATCTTAATTTCTAAATCTACTTGAGATCTCCTAAATAAGAGAAAAGTGCAACCTTGAACCTCCTTCTAGGCGTAACAAAGAGAGGCACCATGATATTTGTCGACTAACTATGCTAAACGCCTTTTGACCTCTTGATCTCCTAACTTAATATTTGTTCTTATTATTTTTCTCTCTAATTATAGCTTTCTACTAGTGGTCCTAACATTTGTTTCTGCTCTCTCATACATATCTTTTTAATTATATTTATATATCCTATGAAACTCATTTCTTGCCCAATACCCCTCTAAAAGACCACTTTAAATACTTAGGATTGATTATTCACAAGAGCATAGAGACGGAGAGGAGATTGCTCTAAGAATCCAAGCAGGTAGAAATAAATGAAGATGCACCTCTGGAATTTTTGTGATTGGCAGATATCACTCAAACTGAAAAAAATTTCTATAGGACGGCTATAAAGCCGAGCATGTTCTACGGATCATAGTGTTAGGTAGTTAAGGACTATCTTGTACATAGGATAGACGTAGCCAAAATGAGGATGCTGAGATGGATGAGTGACAAGACAAGAAATGATAAAATTAAGAATAAAAATATTAGTAAAAACTTAGGAGTAGCATCAATAAGTAACAAGATGAGAATGATTAGACTTAGATGATTTGGACATGTTTAATAGAGACTAAAAATGACACTAGTTAGAAAGAGTGAGGTAATGCAAGTCGAAATTCTCGTGACTTATTTTTTGATAATGTGAACGGATGGACTAAGGATAGAGAGCCATCAATTCAAATGAGAGAGGGAAAGAGGGTTCAATAAATATCGTGATGGATAGAGGGGTAAGCGTCAAAATGCCACACCAAGTTAGCCTCCCTCTGGAGCCGACACGTAACGAAAAGGATATCAATTTATATATACTGTGTAGGGGGAGAGCCTGTCAAAGGCTTGGCAAGCACCTAGCCTTCCTATCATGTTTTACTGCGCTCTTGGTCCTGCTGCAGGTCATGTGAAAACAATTAAAGCAATTGCTAAATCAATTAAAGCTCTCAAGCCAAAGTGCCAACTTTTTCATTGAAGTTCCACCCTTGAACGATCTAACAGCTCATCTGATTGCCCTTGCTTTGGACGTCTAGAGTTCAGGAAACATACCGTTTGAACAGTTCTATCATCTGTAAAATTGTACTCTTGCTTACAATAAAGGGGCAGTTAAGGGGCTTTCTCCACATAATAATCCAAAGTTTTAACGTTTAAATGTAACTTTCAATGTTTTGTGGCATTCTTGCTCCGATTGTCAATAGTAAACGTAATTTTGAATACTCACAGAGACGCCAAAGGCTCTTATATCTTCTTATCTTTCTCTCAATCTCTATTCACTTGCCACTTACAGCCTTCACTCTCAATCTCTTAAACTTTCTTTCTCAATGCAAAAAGTTACAAAATAAACTACCTAGAAGCATATCTTAATTTCTAAATCTAATTGAGATCTCCTAAATAAGAGAAAAGTGCAACCTTGAACCTCCTTCTAGGCGTAACAAAGAGAGGCACCATGATATTTTTCGACTAACTATACTAAATGCCTTTTGACCTCTTGATCTCCTAACTTAATATTTGTTCTTATTATTTTTCTCTCTAATTATAGCTTTCTACTAGTGGTCCTAATACTTGTTTCTGCTCTCTAATACATATCTTTTTAATTATATTTATATATCCTATGAAACCCATTTCTTGCCCCATACCCCTCTAAAAGACCACTTTAAATACTTAGGATTGATGATTCACAAGAGCAAAGAGATGGAGAGGAGATTACTCTAAGAATCCAAGCGGGTTGAAACAAATGGAGATGCACGTCTGGATTTTTTGTGATTGGCAGATATCAGTCAAATTGAAAATTTTTTTATAGGACGGTGTAACAGCCCGGGTCCAATGGTCACAATGTTGTCCTCTTTGGGAGCAACCCGCATGGTTTTGTTCTTCCTTTGTTTGTCAGGGAAAACGCGTTATGACTGTTAGAGTTCTCCGAACTCTTATAACCAGCCTAGATCTCCCTCCCCAGGTGATGTGAGACTAACTCTCAGTACCTCCCCACCATCGTCACCTCAACCTATCTTGGGCCTTAGCCTTAGACTATCTTGGGGCATCCCCCTCAAGCCATCTTGGCCCCGCCCTCAAGGCATCTTGGCCAATGCCTGTGGGTTCACCTTTCCCCCTTTAGGGATACGCTTCCACAGGTGCGGCTAGCCCTCCCCATCACGAGGGAATTGGCTTTAATACCATTTGTAATAGCTCAGGTCCAACAATCACAATATTGTCTGCTTTGGGCGCAGCCCGCACCATTTTGTTCTTCCCCGATTTCCTAGAGAAAACACATTATGACCGTTAGAGTTCTCCAAACTCTTATAACCAGCCCAGATCTCTCTCCCCAAGCGATGTGAGACTAACTCTCAGTACCTCTCCACCCTCGTCACCTCAACCTATCTTGGGCCTTAGCCTCAGACTATCTTGGGGCATCCCCTGCAAGCCATCTTGGCCCCGCCCTCAAGGCATCTTGGCCAATGCTTGTGGGTTCACCTTTCCCCCTTTAGGGACACACGTCTACGCGAGCGGCTAACCCTCCCCATCACGAGGGAACTAGCTCTGATACCATTTGTAACAACCCAGGTTCAACGGTCACAATATTGTCCACTTTGGGCACAGCTCGCACGATTTTGTTCTTCCATGGTTTCCTAGGGAAAACGCATTATGACCGTTAGAGTTCTCCAAACTCTTATAACCAGCCCAGATCTCCCTCCCCAGGCTATGTGGGACTAACTCTCAGTACCTCTCCATCCTCATCACCTCAACCTATCTTGGGCCTTAGCCTCAGACGGTCTTCCTTCTTAGGGGAAAAGGCCTTGTTGCAAGGTAAGTCCTCATCACTCTTATCAACAGCCTAGTTTCCCCTCCCCAGGCAATATGGGACTAACTCTCAATACCTCCCATTTCGTCCCTCAGCCTATCTTGGGCTACCTCAACCTATCTTGGGGCATCCCCCTCAAGGCATCTTAGCAATTACAATGGTTCACCTTTCCCCTCTTAGGGACACACATCCTCCCGTGTTTCCGCGCGAGCACCCACGTGCAGCTAGCCTGCCCCATCATGAGGAAACTGACTTTGATACCATTTGTAACAGCCCGAGTCCAACGGTCACAATATTGTCCGCTTTGGGCGTAGCCCACACGATTTTGTTCTTCCCCAGTTTCCCAGGAAAAATGCGTTATACCGTGTATTAGAGTGATACAGCGAATACAATATTGTGCTCTTTGGGTCCCTCAACCTATCTTGGGCTACCTCAGACTATCTTGGGGCATCCCCCTCAAGCCATCTTGGCCCCGCCCTTAAGGCATCTTGGCCAACGCCTGTAGGTTCACCTTTCCCCCTTTAGGGACACGTGTCCACATGTGCCGCTAGCCCTCCCCATCACGAGGGAACTGACTCTGATACCATTTGTAACAGCTCGGGTCTAATGGTTACAATATTGTCTGCTTTGGGCGCAGCCCGCATGGTTTTGTTCTTCCCCGGTTTCCTAAGAAAAACGCGTTATGACAGTTAGAGTTCTTTGAACTATTATAACCAGCCCAGATCTCCCTCCATAGGCAATGTGGGACTAACTCTCAGTACATCCTCATCCTCATCACCTCAACCTATCTTGGGCCTTAGCCTCAGACTATCTTGAGACATCCCCCTCAAGCCATCTTAGCCCTGCCCTCAAGGCATCTTGGCCAACGCCTGAGGGTTCACAAGTGAACTGTTGTAGTCGCTAAGATGATTTGAGGGTGGGCCAAGATGCCTTAAGGGGGATGCCCCAAGATAAGTTAAGGTAGCTCAAGATAGGCTGAGGGACGAAGCAGGAGGTACTGAGAGTTAGTCTCACATCGCCTGGGGAGGGAGATCTGGGCTAGTTATAAGAGTTTGGAGAACTCTAATGATCATAACTTGTTTTCCCTAGGAAACCAGGGAAGAACAAAACAGTGAGAGCTGTGCCCAAAGCGGACAATATTGTGATCGTTGGATCCGGGATGTTACAAATGGTATCAGAGCCAGTTCTCTCGTGATGGGAAGGGCTAGCGGCACATGTGGACACGTGTCCTTAAAGGGGGAAAGGTGAACCCACAGGCGTTGGCCAAGATGCCTCAAGGCCGGGGCCAAGATGGCTTGAGGGGGATGCCCCAAGATAGTCTGAGGCTAAGGCCTAAGATAGGTTGAGGTGACAAGGGTGGGGAGGTACTGAGAGTTAGTCCCACATTGCTTGGGGAAGGGCTAAGGCCTAAGATAGGTTGAAGTGACGAGAGTGGGGAGGTACTGAGAGTTACTCTCACATTGCCTAGGAAGAGAGATCTAGGCTGATTATAAGAGTTCGGAGAACTCTAACGGTCATAACGCGTTTTCCCTGGAAAATTGGGGAAGAACAAAACCTTGCAGGCTGCGCTCAAAGCAGACAATATTATGACCGTTGGACCTGGACTATTACAAACGGCTATAAAGCCGACCATGTTCTATGGATCATAGTGTTAGGTAGTTAAGGACTATCTTGTACATAGGATGAATGTAGCCAAAATGAGGATGCTGAGATGGATGAGTGACAAGACAAGAAATGATTGAATTAAGAATAAAAATATTAGAGAAAACTTAGGAGTAGCACCAATAGGTAGCAAGATGAGAGTGATTAGACTTGGATGGTTTGAACATGTCCAACAAAGACTAAAAAGGGAAAAAGTTAGAAAGAGTGAGGTAATGCAAGTCGAAGGTTCTAAAAAGATATGTGAAAGGCCCAAAAGAATGTGGATAGATAAATAAAGCGATGACACTTAATAGAGGGGAATGGAGGCACAAAATTCGTGTGACCGATAAGGTCTTGATAACGATGATGATACTCTTATATAAATAATATTGTGATATACCTAGTGGTTGACAAATGAGGAAAATAGTTCCACACATAAGGCATGAGAGGGATGAAGAAGAGTCCTATCGACCTCAATTCTTATGCAATAATGGTAAAGCTTTTAATTGGCTGTTGAGATACATTGTGGAGCACTTCGAATTGATGATGCAAGTGCAAGGAGGTATCCATATTTTATAGGATCTTCCACTAAAACAAACTATATTTAATTTGGCATATATTAGTATGACAAGTAGTACGGCGTGACATACTAATAAGGGCTAATAGTTGTAGGGGGGAGGAGGCCTCCATGCCCCTATCTAATGATATTATGAACTATATTAGCAAGTGAATTATGTGTGTGTGTGTGTGTGTGTGTGTGTGTGTGTGTGTGTGTGTGTGTGTGTGTGTGTGTGTGTGTGTGTGTGTGTGTGTGTGTAAAGGGCTCTTACTGTTAGAAAATAAATTAGTAATGAAAGGATTTTGTTATTGTTCTGGATACAAGAAGTTGACATTTGAAGTTAGTTGCCTTTAACAAGGTTTTCTTTTCCTTTTCATAGCATCAAGCAAGTATTTATAATCCTTTCTAGGGAGAAAGATAATGTATTTTATTTGAAATCTTAAAAGAGTGGATTATCCATCTAACACCAACACGATAGTGGAGGAGAGCCAAATATGAACTTCATTTCCATCTTATTAATTCAATCTTAGTCTTATATTCAATTAACTTATGTGATGAAATGCTAACTGATGTTCTTAATTTCTAGCTTCGGGTTCAGCCACAGTTGACCAGATCGATCGAACAATTAAGGAAATAGCCAACAAAACTGTAGTATACCCCATGATGACTTGACCAACATATGTATTTGAAATGTTGTTTGGATTTACATAAATACAAACTACATAAAAGTTTTAATGTCAACCATAGGCTGCAGCCTCGAACCTCGCTCACCTAACAAGTCAATATTTTCCTTGAAAAATGTGATATCGGTAGATTGTCTAATGATGCAATCGATTGACTGCATCTGAATTTGATTAGAGGATGCTTTGACAAGGACACAACAATATATCTATTTTACAGGCAAAAATTTGACAGGAATGAGTTTTGGGCTTGAGCTAATGCATAGCCTTAGGTCAGCACACTATGACATTAGTCCTTGGTGACTTCACCTTTCCCCTTAGTAGAAGAAGATGTAAAATGCGTAATATTTGGCTGAAGATGCATGGAGGCATTATTAAAGAATCTGGATTAAGACAATGGACAAGCGAGAATCATCGTCATAATCATTAAGACCTTATCCTGATTAGGGATTGGTCACATGAATCTTGTTTCTCAATTTTCTTCTATTAAACGTCATAGCTTCATTTAATCTCAAAGTTTTTAAATCTTTTCTATCCACTCTATCTGCGTTCTTTTGTGCCTTTCCCTTGCCCTTTTAGAACCTTCAACTTGGATCACCTCACTCTTTTTAACCGATGCCCTTTCGGTCTATGTTGGACATGTCCCCAATATCTAAGTCTAATCTTCATCATCATATTAACTATTGGAGCTACTTCTATGTTTTCTCTAATATTTTCATTTCTAATTCTATTCTTTCTTGTCTTGCCACTCATTCATCTCAATATCCGCATTTTGGCAAAACTTATCCCATGTATATGTTATTCCTAAATTGCCCAACACTCTGATCTATAGAGCATGACTGACCTTACAGCCATCCTAGAGAATTTTTTTCATTTTGACTGTGCATCATCCTTAATTTTTAAATCCCAATTTAAGTAAGATTTGAGTTATATTAAATTGGGATAAAAAGAGAATATTAAAATTTTCTTTTTTTTGGAGTGTTACAAAATTAAAATTTTATAAAAATTAAATCAAGTGTTGAAACCTCTATATTTGGATTGTACTCAGAAAATAGAATCTGATGACACTAAGAATGCCAAAATGAGAGTTTTGATGAAAAAGTTATGAGGATTTGAAGTTGAGGGGCATTTTGGTAAATTATATATTAATCTCATTTTAAAATAGAAAATAGGTAAAACACATGGATTTATTTTGATATTGGCACTTCCTTCTTTAGTAAAGCTGAGAAAGCATGAGAGAAGGAGAGGAGGAAGAAGAGAGAAGCTTATATGGAGAATGTGAGAATTCAAAACAACAATCCGAACTGTTCATCATCTCTGAAAAATAATATAATCTAAATGCACAAAAATCTTTTGATCTGATGTTGTTTAGTTAGGAAAAAATCTACATAGCAGTAAGGAAAAATTGATGGTGATTGGAGATGATGACCATTTGAAAGAGAATAAATTTTGAAAATCCAAGCTATTCATCACGCTTACCATCTCAAAGAGGAGGAAAATGGCTCAAAAACAATAAAAAAAATTGAGATCTTTTGGTCAGAGATATTTATGTAAAAAAATAACACAGGCGGACCAGGCGATGGCCATTTGATCACATTGTTTTGAAGATGCAGCGGAACACACGCATTTGAGGATGGACATGACCACACATGTGTGACATTCACGGAGGGAGATGGGATGTGGAGTGCGTTTTGGTGATGCTGACGCATGCATCATGCATTTTGGTGATGGTGGTGCACACGAGCTCATCCCAGCGCCTGGGATGCATGTGGACATGTCCCACAAGGGTATCACGCACAGGGCATCATGGTGAAGCTAATTTTCTAAAATTTTTATTTTGAATTATCTAAACTGTCTATTTGATCTGAAATTAAAAATCTTCATTTAAGAATGCTATTTAAACCCAATTTTCAATTCGAAACATCCGTTGGATTCCTCTCAACAACATAAACCAAATTATATAATGAAATTTAAAATTTGATCATATCTCAATCTATTCAAAACCCAAAAATCATTGGATGACATAGATCAGCAAGATAAGAGGATGATTTGGCCTTATAAATCGATCAATTAGATGATCTAATAAATAAATTAAGGGATCTAAATATTAGACTATCTAAATAAACTTAGATTATGATCTAAATTATTGAATGAGATAAGAACTATAGATCTTACTGATCAGAGGATGATATGCCAGATCAATTGATTGACTACTAATACATACATAGATCTTAGAAAATACTTCAAATATGATGGATTGAGGTATATGAAATACCCAAGGGAGGGTTGAGAATGATCTAGCAGTTGGATCGTCCCAAAGACTTTATATTATGTAAAATTTACCTTAGAAGTCATTAAAACTATCAATCTGATTGATTAAGATTAGATCTCACCATATGATTGTTAGATTGAGTATGGCAATAGAAGAAAGACTAGTTATAAGATGTTGATCGCTATGGATTATTGAGAAATCGAGTGACTGGTTCCATTGATCTACGATCTATAGCTAGCAACAAAGATCAAACATAAGATTAAGGGAATTAGACATTAATTAGTGATGAATAAACACCAAATTATCCAGATAAAAAAGGATCTAGAATTATATGAGTAGAAATAATGAACATTGAGTAATGAGTGATGATGTATGATATATATATATATATATGATTTGATAGGTGCATTAGATCATGCTGATTTGAGAGGTGACACTTTTTAGAGAGTTGATCCTCACTAAGATAGGTGACGACATTTAACATTGTTATATTTTTATAAAATCATGGATGATCATTGTGATGATTTCATTGATTTCATTGATGATTATTATCTTCCACTATGACCTCGTTGTGATTAGTACCCAGCATGTATATCTTTTATTTATACACGATCATTTTGATTAACATGTCTCTTTGGATGCGTGATTTATTTGACTATTAAGATGCTTTGATAAAAAAATTTACTGCAAATGTTTTTCCATAGATTTTTGAGGAGGCTTAGTGGTGGATCATTAAGAGATTGATCTTATGGTATGGGCAGTGCACTGGGAGGTGACCCACAGGTGCTCCTGTATTTCGTGCATCAAATACTATTTTATATCTCTTATTTGATATATTGAGTAATTTTCATATTTTTATGGATTTATGAAGGCTGTTTTTTCCATTGGACACTATGTTAGGAGGGATTTAAGGCCAAGCACCCACCCTCTGACTTTGTGAGATAATTAGACACATACCCCATCGATAGGCAAATATTGTAGATAGTAGTATCATGAGTAGTCCACACTATAATTCCAATCCTTACCCATGCAAGGTAGATGCTTAGTCTCACATTTTGGTGTCGATGGGGAGTGATAGTTGGTAGACTCAAGAATTGGTTACTACTACAGCATGGTGATCCATATGGTTGTTCTGCTTTTTTATGTAGCATTATAAGCATACTTGGATTAATATATATCTTCATGGACCCACGGTGTGACAACGCGTGGATGATTGGTATGAGTATTCATGACATGACTTATGTGTATGGTACATTGTAATGTCTCGAGCATTTATGCTACTTTTGCATCCATTTTACAAACAAAATGAATTGGACATTCTATATGAAATTAATCATGTTAAATGTTTTATTTTATTTAAAATATTAAACAAAGGAATTTGTAAGAAAAATTAGTACCATTAGATTCTACGTTCAAAATGGGATCCAACGCCTCAAAGAACGCAGAAAGCAGAGTTGGTATGAAGAAGTTATGGGTGTTTAAAAATTAAGGGCATTTTTGTAATTTATATTTATAATAGGAAAAGAACGAAAAATGCAGAGGGTCGTTTTGATAACGGCACTCCCATCATCTTCCCCTTCCAGAGAGCTAGGGCTCCGGCAAGAACGGGAGAAAAATGCATCTCCGGCTACCTTGAGCTAGGGTGTCCGGCCCAACAAAATTGGAAAACCCTTCTCCAGATCTCCTCTGCATCTCGTTGAATACTAGATTATGAGAAAGGATTCCATGATTGAAATTGCATCAATTTGCTTATGTTTTATGCATAACTATGCATGCTTACACAAAAACAATCACTGATGTTTTACATGAAAAGCTCTTGGAATCATGCATGTTGCATACCATGTTTTCAAAATAGTAGTATCAGATCACCTACTGTGTATGAGAAATACTGCCCCAAATATATTATTTTTCAGGATAGCTCCACTCACGAGTAGAAGAAGTATCAAGAAATGTTAGTGCTACGATCAAGTAAATGAAGAAGAGACAAGTATGAATGTAAGTAAAGACTCTACCCTTTGGACATGTATCTGTATTTATTTACAGTTGGGCTGTGAGCTGTGATTGGATAGACCTGGGAAGACATTTATGATTACAGTAATTTTCAAAAACTACTTTGGTTGTTGTGAAAGTAAATGACACTCGGGGTTTTCAAAATGAGTTTAAAAAAAAAGATTTTCCGATGCATTGCATCATTTTTATAAAATAGTTTTCAAATAGGGATGCATCCCGCCCTAAGGATTAGATATTGTATTTAGAAATGAATGAGAAAACCTGGGTCGTCACATACATTCATGGGACCCACATGTTAGGGTGCCTCGCATTGATGATGTGCATATTTATATTATGATATTCTCGAGTTTTGAGTCCCCTGTATACATATACTCATGACATGACATGAGAGTGTGTAGTACACTCAAGGGACCTTTGTGTGTTGAGTACCCTTTCATTTATTACATGCACTGTGTTTTAATGTGGTGGAGTTTCATACACTTAACACTTTCATATTTTAAAGCTATGGTTCATATTATGATATGCAGGTCATGTTAATTTGATTTCATGAGATCCTCATGATTTATTCGAGGTCTTATATATCGTACTGGATTTTGTTTTAACACGGATTATATGTTGATGTTGTGATTTGATCATAAGACTTGGCTATTCAGTTTTTATGCCTCTATTTCATCCATGGGACTTTATTATGATATTCTGTCATTTACTCGTCGCATCACCTACATGCATTTGTTTAAATATTAAATGTCTATGTACCTATATAAGCAATAGCTTGTTGAAGCATTGCTGTGATTTGCAATACCTTAGATTTAGAGCAGGATAGCACAAAGGGCAAACAGGTGGAGAATCAGTGAAGGTGGTGAGGACCATCAGCGTATTTTGAGATGATCATACAGATTTACATCACACTTTAGACATTATTTTGTTATTGTATAGGGGTTATAAGTATTTGGATATTATTTGATGTATTTTGAACTTGTGGACTTGGTGGATAGATGTTAGGTCATGATGGACAGACCCTATGACTTGATGATTTTAGTTTTCTCAATATTCTTACTTATAATTTCAGACAAAATTTTCATGCAATCATATGTGATTTGCTTTATATTAGGTATTGATATTATTTTCTTGTACTCGCATCTATCACATTTTCCTAGTGGATCTTTTGACACCCAGGGGTTTTTAAAAACTTCGCACTACAAAACATCCTCTTTCCTTAATCTACTAGATGTGAACTTTACATGAGGACAAGATCACATCTTGAAATCAATCATTCAGCACATGCAATAGCATTATTAGAGGGTGTGCACAACTACATTCCCTCAAAAATCGATCTTAACATTCCAATCCTTCTATCAAGGAACGTATAAAAATATCTAAAAAAAACACTCTTAAAAACATACGGCTCAGATGAATGGAAATGCCAAAACATTAAATACTTCATAACTAGGGAAAACTGTGATGTCCTGGGTTTTATAACGAGATTTTCTTAATATTTTTGATAAATCTTGTCAGGATCAATCCTTATATATATATATATATATATATATAAAATCTTTTCAATTCTATATGTAATAATATATTGAAATTACTTCTTCTAACCCAAGTACATCAAATAAATCTCCACAATATATTCAAAATAACAGTTCATCTTTTTCAGCCAGTCAAGACCTACTAGTCACAGCCCAAACGCTACTAAGTTAAATCACAATATAAAGTTCAAATATTTAATTTATTACAAATTGACTAAAGTCTTCAAATAAATTAAAACTGTTTCTAGCTCCTCATACTTTGAAACTCCGAGTTTACTCAATCTCCTTCGCGTCAATTTCAAGCTTTTTCTTTTGTTCTTCACCTGCATGGTGGTTTGGTGAGTAATATGAATTACCCAGTAGAAAATCTAAACCTAGCCAAAAACTCTAAAAATCTTGCTATTTAAGTTTTTTTTTCAAAAGCATGCATGTACTATCAAGCATGTCATTGTCACATCGTAAGCTCTCAATTCATATCAATCAGTTATGTAATAATCATAATGACATCATATTGGATAATACAAGTAATATCCATGCATATAAAGATCTGAGTTAAATTCAATCCATATTTATTGAATGATTAATTCATAAGTAAATCCAGTTAATAATAAATATATATCTGGATGGAACTTAGCATCATGTCACAAGCATCGGCATATCCACACAAAATATAAGGTTGACTATACGCGCAGCAAAAACCAAAGTTTTAAACTGCGTTCGTTAGTGGGTACCACACTAACTACATTGACTACATGGGATAGTCGGATCAATCCAATACAAGGGTAGTCCTCCCATGTAACATACCCTAGCCAAACATGCCTATTATAGGCTGGTAACTGTTTAGAAGTTAGTGGCCAACTGACTCCCTAGTATAGCAACCATGGGATGTGACATAACATCCTTGAGCCAGGATCAACTCTTAAGAGTCTCCTGATTTTCTTCTTCTTCTTCTTCTTCTTCTTCTTCTTCTTCTTCTTCTTCTTATTATTATTATTATTATTATTATTATTATTATTATTATTATTATTAGGTTCCATTGCACAAGAGTACGAAAATATCAAGTAATATGCACCTCAATAATTTGTGAATTTACTATTGTTGATTTCAAGCATATACATATTCTTGAAGATCAATTTATAAAGTTTCAATAGACTAATCAATTTCATTCATATTTATTCTCAAATCAACTTAAAACATAAGTACATGAAATTTTCTTGGAAATCAATTTAATATCATACATAACATTTCAATGGTTGACTAAACTAGGAATGACAATAAAGTCCAAGGGCATTATATTAGTTGTGTACTTTAAGCAAGACACATTTTCAAACTATACATAAGTTCTACTAACAATAATTCCACAATCTTCCAAGAATATAATATTAGCTATTATACTTTAAAACTGGAATCTAATCCAACCACCAACTACCAATTTCATATATTAAGATACCAATTTAACATTTCTAAGTATTATATTATACATCTAATAATATGCTAATCATGCAAAGTATACCCAAAACACGACTTGATGCATTAAGTATCAATAGTGCTTTATCTCCATTCTTTTATTTATTAGTCACTATTTAAGACCCATTCGCCTATTTACTAATTAATACTTAATGCTCATGCATCTAATCACCAATCACTGATTGATGCTCACAAGCCTAAGCCTAGCGCAATCTTTGATTAGTGTAATGTGTGACTATCATATGAAATGTGATATGCTCTTGACTTTGTTTGGTAACTATGGAATTTCATTGTCCAAGGCATCATGTGTTAAATACAACTAGGCATCCATAGGCTGGTCAGTACCCACTACTCATGCATTTGGGTGTTACAATATGTTTTCTATCAATTTAATACCTATGCATATGTTAACGCTAATTATATGTGTACTGATTTTCTATTTAGTGCGTGGGCCTAGTTGCTAATCTCTGCTCATATCCATACACGTGTTTTCTATACAAGGCTCAGAACATATATGTACCTAAGTCTAGTCCAACTCACTGCACACTCCAGCACCTATCCCATATGCCCTTTTTGTTTCAACTTCACACAATATATGGTGCGGCTAGAATTTCAGAATTTCTTCAATGCGGCAGAAATTTCTGCAAAATAAAGATCTAGATGGTTCATAATTCATATATGGAGCCCAATGCACCATAAAACGCAGCTTTTTAGTGGTCCACAACACAACTCACAAGCCCATATTTAACATCACAATGCATGCTTAATGCTTAAACAAAGTTCACACGCTTTTATATGTGAGCATTTCCAGCATAATAAAAACTTTAGCAATGTTTGACACATGACAATCTATTTTGTTCAGTGCGTCATGTGTCTAAATATTAAGTAGGTACTCTGTCTATGAAATGTATAAAGTGACTGAAATTAAAAAGATTTCTAGGCTATTTAGTTTTATGCGTTTAGTTGCTGGATAAATCGTTTGAGGAATGTGCATGATTACTATCAAATGATTAGATATTATAAACTTATGATCAATACTGAGCTGCTGAGTTTGTTGCATCTGATCACTATTAGATTTATCAGTGGCTTGTGCTTGGTCAGTGCTAGATCTTTGGGTGCCTTGTGCCTAACCAAAATTAATGTGTCACACAATAACAGATCAAGTGGTGTGAATTATGACAATCAAGTCCAGTGTGTCATGCAATCTATGAGTCTTAGTGCGCCACACAGTTGCACTGTTAAGTGACGCTGCGGCTTGTTTGTTTTGGTTTTGTCATGTTCCTATAGGTTGTTGGGCATATGGTGTAGCTGCCATGATCAATGCGCCACACACACTTATAGGTTGTTAAGCGCATGATTAAATGAATGGCACATAAGGTGTAAGAAATTTTATCTTATTTGTTGTATTATGAAATTTCATTTCTAAGGAGTCATGCATCTAAATTTTACTTGGTGTAAGGTGTAATCCAATACAATATGATACTATCACCTCAAAGTCCCCATTAGATTAACATTCATCAATTCAGATCGAATTCGTGAACTCTTTGTGCAAACTAAATTTTAAATTCAAACAATCAAAATCTAACTGGTCTAATCATAGTTATGATCTTCATTTCTAAAACACTTGCACATAATCACCATCCAATGACCATGCACCAAATTTTTAACTTGGTGCTGGGTGTGACTGGTATAATCCAGTACATTCATGAACAAGCATGGCTGCTCTATCTAACTATATTTAATAAAATCAACATCTGATTTGATTCACTGCATAGCATAATTATGCATCATTTACCAAATTGAAAATCAAAATAAAAATTTTCGATTCTAAACATATACCCATGAATCTTGCACAACTATTCAAAACCAAATATCTAATATAAACATTTACCATGTGATTAACATCTAGAAATTTATCAAGCATATATGCATTTACATTACAATGAACTTTCAATACAACTTCATTCCAAAAACAATTGATAAAGCTCAATATTTTTTATTTTATTTTATTTTCAAAAGAAAAAAGTTGTCTTGATCTAGATTCCCTACCTCAAAATGTGATTTCCTTCAATGCAAATTCCTCTGCTTCTAATCGATTTGACGCAAATTTTAGATCTCTGCTTTTCCTTTTGATCTTCTTTTCCTTTTTTTTCTTTCCTTTTCTCTTTTCTTTTTGTCTCACGCACTCTCCTTCTTCCTCTCCAACTATTTCACATTCCTAAACTTTTCTTTCCATTTTCTTTGTTTCTTTTATAGATACTTTCCTTGTAACGGTTTTCCCAATTTATTACATATTTGTAACTCTTCAAAATTTTAATGGTGTATTTACTCCCTTTTTCTATAACTGTCAAATTATCATGTTTAGCTATTTGTAACGGATTTCTCCACATGGCAAAAAAATTCATAATAACCAAAAATTTAATTAATAAAATAAACTAACATAAAAACATAATTTCTTTATTAAAAATGCAGGCCATTACAAAAACAGAAATATTTAATCTTCAAAAACATTAGGAAAACGAGAAAAACTTTGCATCCCAGATTCACCTACCTCGTAGACTGATCGAATGCACTTCATCTTGAGCCTTTTCCTCATTCTTTTCTACTCATTTTCAATGTCTCAAGTCACTTTTCTAACTATTAGCATGGGGCATCTCCTTTTCTCCGTCTCTCTTTCTCCCTTCTTCTCTCTCCTTTCTTTCTCTTTTTCTCTCTTTCTTTTTCGTAGCCCAAGACGTCCAACTTAATTAGTCATCTTGGTTTATTCCCCATTTCACTTGAAATCTTTTTCTATTTTGTTTAATTATAGATTATCTAGAGCTCCTATTTCTTAAGTTGTGTTCTTCAAATTTGGAGTTTATTTTAATCTAAATTCACTTTTGGATTTCAGTTATTTTTTACTATCTTTTCTTTCATTTTTTGAATACACTTACTAATCTCAAATATATTCTGATTCTTCCAATATCCCAAATTACCTAAAAACTTCTTTTTATAAGATTCATTGTATCTAAATGTTTAGCTTCCTTGGCTGCCTAAATTTGGCAGTTAATTGGGTCCATCATCCAAACATTTTTAACTGTAAATTTAAAAAGAGGTGTCATTATCAATATAAAAGTTGACTTTGCTCATAACTTCAATCTCAGCAGTTAGAATTTAGCTATTTTACTACTAATGGATAGCTCTCTCCAAGCTATATCCATTAGTACAGTTCTCATTGTCAAATTGCTTAATTTCTAAAATCTCAGTTTTTGAACTCTGAATAAGCTTTGGATTTTTATTGATTGTAAAAATGTCGTCTAAGCACAGGTGTTACCACATGGAACCCATCAGGAAGCAAGAGATATGGCTCACTCCATCTTATGCCATGGGTACTATTTACTTGGTCGTCAGATAATTTGGGTATTTGGTGTATGGTGGCTATCCATTGCTGCTTCCACTTCGTGATCTGAGTGCACCAATGACTCGTTGACTTTAGCAAGCATAATAGCCAAATTAGAGTGCTTCTCAATGCTGACCCCTGTAATGATAGGGCATCCTTGTGATAAGGCCCGGTGTGCAAATGGATGTTGTCGGACACTCCCAATGCCTTACATAGGATGGCTATACCATGACGCTATTGTGTCATGATCCAACTGCGTCGTTGGCTCCATGACTTAGCATGTAGGATGTAGCCCAAACTAATTATTTTCTCCATGATAATAAGGCCATATTGTGGCAAAGGCAGGGTGTCTATAGACGGTTCTACTTGCTATCTCTAGATTCAAGTAATATCAACTGCTAATATAAATGATAAACTAGATGGATTATGATTTATATTGTAACGTTCCATCTACTAGCTCTTTAAAATACTAGCCTATAGCTTGATCTAAGGTCTAGAGATCTATGCATGGCATGCTCCCAAATACAATGAAGTGCATCTTGGAATAAATGAAGGCTTTGTTCTTTAAGCTTGTGTCATTTGAACCAGGACAAATGCTAAATTGACCGCACTATAGGTCTAGCAACCGTTTTTATGTGCCCTACCTCTAAATGATCTGACTTGTCCATCTCATTGCTCGAAATTTAGGTGCCTTATAGATGATGATAATAATAATAACATGTTGTTTAAAATAGACACTTTAAATTTTGGATGATTCTAGCATTTAAAAAGCATGTGAAAAGTTGTGCTTCGAAAACAGACATTTTAAATACAGTTTCTAATAAGTTAGAATTATCTTCCTACATGGTGCATGTACATAGTATTTTGCACATATCATAATCAAGCTTTTCTTTTTGGCACGAGTGTTCCATTCCGTTTGTTGGATTCACCATCTATCAAGATGGGGGCATACTCTAAATCTCATCCAACAGTTACCTCTAGGATGGTCCCCCCATCTCTTGAAGAGTGGATGATGCTTAATAAAGATTCTATTTTATTTTGATATTCTTTACACTTATAGGTGTGGGACCTACTTAGACTACCCGTTGAATGAAATTTTTGGGCAACCTCCCATCTTACAAGACAGTGAATCTGATGGATGAAATGAATCAATAAAAAAATTGGAAGATGAGCTGCTTACCCTGCTTATAATATGGAAGAATATTATGCACATGCACCATATAGTGACTCTTCATGCAAACCATATGATTTCAAACTTACAAGAAATCCAAAGTTGAAACAATAATATGAACGTTTCAAATCATACAAAGTGGGCTACAAAAGATGTGGTTGCCAGACTGCACCTCCTAGTGTGGTCAGTCTAGCGTTCTCTTTGGACGAAAGGTTTCGGTATTTGGTTCAATACCATTTGATAATCATTTTAGATAAAAATAAAAAATTCTGTAAGTAGGAACTAGAATGTGAAAACTTTGTGCAATAGATGCCACATTCTAATCTACCATTGAAGATAAATTTTGATTATTCTAGCTAGGGAATAGAAACCTAGGCGGAGCTGGTATTGAGGATGCGACTCTTCTTTGATTTTTGAGGGCCATTCAAGTTTAAGGATTCTCCGAGTAAGTGCTTTCTAGATTAGCATAGGAAATGGAAATCAATATCCTGAGAATTTTATGTCCATGGAAATTGCTCTCTTGCCATTTTGTCAATACTCTTACAGGAAAGCATGCATGTAAAGTCACAAACGCACATTTCCATCTGACGATTAACAGAGTTAAAACTATAGGTTCACGGTACGAAGATTAAGATCGCTGTCTCACGTTAGCAACCACTAATTCATGCACTTGCATTTTGATTAATTAATCTCCACCTCAAGAAAAGAAAAGAAAGAAAGAAAAGCTTGAGCTATTATCTCCAATGCACTTTCTTTACCTTGGGTTCACATGACTATAGCTTATCACACATTTTTCATTTCTTCGATTCAGTTGCACCACGGGAAATACACATCAGGTCTCTAACTAATGACTTGCTTCCCTTATAATATAACCATAACGATCCATAATGTTATTCCCATGATTTTAAGGGAAGGAAAAAAGATAAGTTAGAGATGAAAACTAGTCGGTGTCTCGTCATAGTCGTCTTGCTCATGGCCATCGCTGCAAAAGCCATGGCAACGACACAATCAACACTAGTGACAACAACATCGTCAAGCAAGTCCATAAGCAGTATACCAGCCAATCTGGGTGGTGGGTTGAGTGGCTTCTTCTTCCAGGGAGGTGGTTTTTGGCCACAGAGGGAAGCTGAAATAACAGGATATGTGCATGACGAAGGAGCTAGTGATATGAGTCTTGGACTTGGTGTTGGAGGACGGCAAGACAACTTTCTAAAGAGAAGATCCAAGATCTGCTTGACTAAAGGACCCTGCCATAAGAAGCGGCTGGTTTGCCCTAAGAGTTGCCATAGGCGGTCAAGTGGCATCGACAAAAACCACTTTCCTGGGAAATGCTTTTTCAACTGCAAGAAATGCATTGCACATTGTTAGTCTTAGAACTTGATGTCTTGGTCATTTGATTTTCTGCACAAGTTGGTCTATAGTTGTTTCTTTGTCGTCGTCGTCTTGTGTTTCCTGGCCAGTCCTTATCAGTTAAAGCAATATCTATACTAGAAAGATTTAGTGATATGTTAAGCTTTCATTTGCATGCTAAGCTGGAATTTGGTTCAAGAAAGAACTAAAGTTTGCAATGATGTCTCTTATATTGTGTCATTACCACAAGTACGTGTATTTAGAGAATAAGAGAAGAATTGGAAGAATTTTCACTGGGACTTCTGCTCATACTTCTTCGAAGGTAGCTTGGGCATACATTATATAACACCAGCTAGCTCTCTAAAAGGGATGACCGAAGAGCTTCTTCTTACTTGATAGGGTAATTAGGCACTCCAAAGATGCCGTGGAGCAAGGGCGATTTTTCAAGAGGCATAGCTTGTGTCTCATGTACCACACACATTCATGCAGTAAGTGGTATTTGGAGCCATGATCAAGAATTTGAGAAACTAATTTAATTTGATATCAATCACCAACACTGTACTTCACCCTGAGAATCCCGTGTCATTTTTCGGCAAATTACCAAACCTGGGATGCATGTGATGGTGTGCTTCGAAGGTACGTACTAAAATAATTAGGATATAGATCTTCTTACGATGGCAGCGTAGTAAGTTTAAGTAGGAGACTTGCTAGGTGCATTTCCTTGTACATATAATTATACTAATATGATAAATAAACCCATACCTTTACAAAAATAGGATAATTTTTATTTATTTATTTACTTGATTTTATCGATCAAAGGTATGTTTTAAAGATAAAAAAAATAAAAATAAAGAACAGAACTAACGACATTGAGAGACTAGGTTACATTTAAAATGTTGAAATTGATTGTTAAGTTAATTTAGATATTTAAAAACAAAGATTTCAAGGAAAACCGGAGATTTGATAATTCCATTAAAATAACCTTACGCGACCTTACAAAAGAAAAATATAAATATAAATTGATGTTAAATTAAGAAATTAGTTAAAGCACTAATAGGTGAAGACACTAACACATAACCTAAATTCTATCAAAATCCTAAGGTGAAATTCCAACTAATTCACTTAGAACTGTAAAAATTGATCAATTGGTACAATTGTAAAATATACCCTAACAAGATATAATTGTAAACAAGATAGTTAAATCCATGAGTTTAAGTGGATAGGATTCTAAGTGGGCCCAGCTTGGATCCGTTTGATCTGGACCGTTCATGTGGGGCACCAGCCAAGGGCAGTTGGCTCCCCACGTGTCATATATTTCCCACATGCATAAAAACCAAAACCAAAGTATAACATTAAACACAAACTTAGGCTGAAAATTTTCAGCCATTAACGAACCAAGAACAGCTGAGTCAAGCAGTGGAAGAAGGGGGAGAGATTGGGAGAGAAAGGGAGTTAGCCGGGAAGGTAGTCCTAGTCGTCGATAGCCTGAAAGCTGAAGGAGGAAGAAGGGTTTTGATCTAAAAGAGAGTTGGAGAGAAGGAGCTTGGTCTGAGTTGTGCTCCACGCAGGGAAGAACGGGCACTCACAAAATCAGAAAAAATTAGCTAGAAACTAGTCGTTCAAAGCACTACCAGGTAGGGGCTTTTGCTTTGGGTGATTTAATAATGCAGGCTTGGATTAGCAGGACAAAATTTTGAATGAAAAACAACGTGAATCATTAGAGTTTTGTCTTTCCTGTAAACTGAAAATCAGTATCATGCATTCCATGCAAAAATTGTTGATTTTTTTAGCAAAATATCTGTATAAAGCATGATCTTTTGTTGAATGAAGTTCCGCTTGATTCCTGACTTACATAATGTAAAGTAGAACTCGTTGATTTCTTGTTTAAATCGTGGTTATGCTGTTTGAGTCCATGCTCTGTTTTGTTCCCCTGCATGCTAGTTGAAACAGGGGTTAGATCTTAATAAAAATCACTCTCACAAGTTTGCTAAACCGAAATCTAACACATGGGTCTTATTTCTAGCAAATTGAACTTGAAAAATGTTGTATAAAAAGATAACTTTTGAATTACGAGAATGATCAAACCGCCCAGCAAAATGGGTGCAGGGGCTGGGGCGTACCCAGTTTTCGGCTAACCGGCACGCCTAGAACGCCCAATTTCCCCTCGTAAATCTCACAAATTAATGCAAGATAAAACAAAGTAAGACATGGGTTTTAAAGAGTCCCTTCAATCTATGGTTTTCAAGAAAAATCTTCTAAAAAATTTCAAGTGGCGTGATTGATAATGGGGTGCCAACAGACTAGGAAACGGCAATGTTTCCTGCTTGAGTGCATACAGGAAACGTTACCATTTCCTGATTATGGCTGGTTCCATCTGATTGGAACAAGGAATTCTACATTGCCTTTCTCTATTCTGAGTAGATATCTACTGGAAGAGCCAAGTGGAACTTGACTAACTAGTGGCAGCCATTCTTGGTTCACGATGAATAAGAAGTGGAACCTTGATCTTTTGAATTGTCTTTTGCAGTTCTTAATCTTCCAAACTGATGCGTATGTTTTCTTGAGAGATGAATCCCTTTTTTCTGATGATGGGATGTCAGAAAAGAATCAAACGTACAATTTGGGGACAATAACCATTTATAACTGGATTCACTTTCCTTATTTCCAAATTTAGCCTATCATAAATGAGAAACAAGATATTAGGTATCTACACATAATAAATCCCACACCTTTTAAGATGACCATGACTCATTTAACCTTAAACTTATTAGCTCACTTTAATTATAGGCCAAACCCATATAATAGCATATAATATACAATTGATATATATATATATATATATTATTACTTTATAATTGTATATAAAAGTGTAATATATATTATATTACTTTATAATTGTATATAAAAGTGTAACCTTAAGAGCTAAAAAATTTTACTAAAAAATTTTACTATCACAAAATTTTTTCGAACAATCTCATCCATTAATTATGCTAATATAGGATCAAGGTGATCTTCCTTACATTTATCATAACTAAATCCATCCATGGTCACGTACATCAACATAACCAAATGATATAGATCAAGTATGGATGTGTAGCATGAAAATTACATGCAATGTGATCTAAACATGCATATTTCCAACTGGTCCATCTTTATGCCTTATGAGATCATATCAAAACCAAATAAGAGTGAAAAATAGAACTAAATACTTTATTTCTCCTGGAAATATCCATAAGCACAAGATGTGTCTAAAACAGAAAAGCATATAAATACAAACTCCCACTAATCCAATATATCATCAAATGATACAATAGCCATATGAGCAGTATGCCCGTGAAAGACCTTGGGTGGTAGCCCCTTAGTAAGCGAATCCACAATAATGGAGTTTGTGCCAATATGCTCTATAGATACCTGACCACTCTGAACTCTTTCTTTAACAACTAGGAACTTGATGTCTATATGCTTTGACTTTGTCGAGCTCCTGTTGTTGTTAGAACATAAAACTGCTGACTTATTGTCACAAAATAACTTAAGTGGCTTTTCAATTCCATCCATAATTCACAGCCCTGTGACAAAATTCCACAGCAATATTCCATGATTGGATGACTCATAACATGCTATAAACTCAGCTGCAATGGTGGAAGAGGCAATAAGCATATGATTAGCACTCTTCCAAGAGATTGCTCCTCCAATAACTAGATAGATATAGCCTGAAGTGGATCTATGATTGTCTTGGCATCCAGCAAAGTTAGAATCCGAATATCCAATGATCTCTAACTTATCTGACCTCCTATATGTAAGCATGTAATGTTTTGTTCTCTAAAGATACCACATTACCCGTTTGACTGCTTTCCAATGATCTATTCCCAAATTGCTCAAATATCTGCCTAACATACCAACAATTTATACAACATCCGAACACGTACAAACCTGAGCATACATTGGACTCCCCACTACTAAAGCATAGGGAATCTTCTGCATTTCCTTAGTTTCAAAAATCATTTTTGGGACACTAGTCAAGACTAAACTTGTCTCCCTTAGCAATAGGGGTGTCTCCTAGTTTGAAATATTGCATGACAAATCTCTTAAGTACCTTTTTTTATATACCTTTTTTGTGAAATCCAAGAATACACCGAGAGCGATCCTGATGTATCTGAATTCCCAATACAAAAGATGCATCTCCAAGATCTTTCATCTCAAATTTCTTTGATAAAAATCTCTTAGTTTCATGCAACAAGCCTATATCGTTGTTGGCAAGAAATATGTCATTGACATATAAAACGAGGAATATATATTTACTCCCACTGAACTTTTGGTATACACAATCATCAACTACATTTATCTCAAAACTGAATGAGATAACAACTTGATGGAATTTGTAATACCATTGATGAGAAGCTTGCTTAAGCCCATAGATGGATTTCCTTAATTTACAAACCATGTTCTTTGCATCTCCTGACACAAAGTTTTTTGGCAGCAACATATAAATTGTCTAATCAATGTCACCATTGAGAAATGCAGTCTTTACATCCATCCGATGTAACTCAAGGTCAAAATGTGCCACTAATGTCATTATTGTCTTAAAAGAGTCTTTCGATTGAACTGGAGAGAAAGTCTCATTATAATCAATGCCTTCCTTTTGAGTGAAGCCCTTTGTAACAAGATGACCCTTATATTTCTCCACATCACCCTTCGAATCCCTCTTAGTTTTAAATATCCATTTGCAACCAATGGGCTTCGCACCTTCAGGTAATAGGACGAGTTCCCAAATGTCATTGTCTTTCATAAACTTAATCTCTTCATTCATAACATCAATCCACTTTTGAGAATTAGTACTTTACATGGCTTTATGAAAGTTGATCGGATCGTCTTCCACCAATCCAATGTCATCCTCATGTTCTTGGAGAAATATGATATAATCATCAGGAATTGCACTTCTCCTTTCTTTAGTGGATCTCCTTAATGGGATCAATTCTTGAGGTTGTTCTTCAAGAATAACCTATTGACCTTGATTAGAGAGATTTTTAACATTGTCTTGTGGTTCTGGTATTGCTTCTTGAACAACATCAGGAATAAGAGCCTGATAACTGTCAATAACAATCGTTGGAAGATAAATGGATTCCTCTTCAAAGACAAAGTCTTTAACCTTATCTCTCCCCCAAACTCATTATCCTCAAAGAACTGGGCATTTTTCGTCTCAAAAAAGGACATGGTAGTCGGATCATAAAATTTGTACTCCTGAGACAGTTCAGAGTACTCAACAAAATAGATGCTGACTGTTCTTGAGTCCAGTTTCTTTTCATTTAGCCTATAAGGCCTTGCCTCAGCTGGACAACCCCAAATATGTAAATGTTTTATACTGGGCTTCTTGCTCTCTATAATTCATAAGAGGTTTTAGTCGCTGCCTTAGTTGGAACTCTGTTAAGGATGTAAGTTGTAGTTTTGAGTGTCTCTCCTTAAAGAGAATCTGGTAAGGTAGTATGACTAATCATACTCCTCACCATGTCCTTTAATGTTTTGTTTCATCTCTCAGCAACACCATTCATGCTAAGAGTTCCCAACATGGTGTACTGTGGAAAGATACCGCACTCTTCTAGGAAGTTGGCAAAGGGCCCTGAACGTTGTTCACCTGATCTGTCATATCTGCCATAATACTCACCATCACGGTCAGAGCTGACAGCCTTAATGCTTTTGCCAAGTTGATTCTCAACTTCAACCTTGAATACCTTAAACACATTTAGTGATTAAGACTTCTCATGAATGAGATAAAGGTAGCTATAACGCAAGAAATCATCTATGAAAGTAATAAAATATTGTTGACCATTCCATGAAGCCGTAGAGAATGACCCACAAATATCCGTATGTATTAGTTCTAAGACGTCTGAAGATCTGTTGGCACCTAATCTCCTTATGTTTGTATGTTTCCACTTAATGCACTCAACACATACGTGAAAGTCTGACAAATCAAGGGGACCAAGAATTCCATCTAACACAAGTCTTTCAATTCTTTGTTTAGATATATGCCCTAAACGCTTGTGCTAGATTAAAGTAGAATTCTCATTGGTTAATTTGCACTTTATACCACGTGAACTCACATGTAAGGTTTCATTAAAAGAGGCAATAGTATCAAGTAAATAAAGGTTATCATAAGAAGATAAATAATAGGTACGAACAATATTTGAATTCAAAAAGAGATTGAACTTATTATTTCGAAATGAACAATAATAACCAAATTTCGCCTAAAATACAATACAACATGTCTCTTTTAAATCCAAATAATAAATAGTCTTTAATAATAACCTAAATGTCCATATCGCCTCACCCTCTATTGATTTGCCATCGCCCACATAGATGAATCTTTTAGTATCATTTGGCTTTTGGCAACCCTGCATAGACATACTTATGTGAGTAGTAGCACCAGAATCTATCCACCAAGTGTGTCTAGGTACTAAAGCAAAATTAACCTTAGAACAAACCAAAGTGAGAAGCATACCTTTCTTTACACACCAAGCGTGATGTTTGGTATAGTCCTTCTTCATGTGTCCAAGATTATTGGAAAAGTAATAGCCAAATTCCTCATTTTGTTTCTTTTGATGTTTCTTTTGAGGTGGACCACTTGCAGCTTCTTTATCCTTATTCCTTTTCTTGTTCTTATCCTTAGAGGAACTTGCCAAGTGAGAACTTTCAGTCTTTTCTTGCTTTAGCCTTTCCTCCTCTTGCACACAATGAGAAATAAGCTCATTAAGAGACCATTTGTCCTTTTGGCAGCTATAACTAACCTTAAATTGACTGAATTGTGCAAGAAGAAAATTCAAAACTAAATGCACTAGCAAATCCTCAAACAACTCTAGCTTTAGTGCCTTTAGTTTTGAAGCAAGATGAGACATCTTCATTATGTACTCACTGAATTTTCCTTTTCCTTTATACTTTATTGAAATCAAGTTCGAGACAATTGTACTTGTTTCAACCTTATCATTTTTAGCAAAACGCTTTTCAATTTCCTTAAGGAACTCCTTGGCAGTAGTTATCTTTTTGGACATAGCACCTCTGAAAGTTTCTGGAATTCCACACTTCATGATCATAAGACTCATGCGATTTGAACGATCCCACTTCTCAAAGTCCCGTTTTCCCTCAATGAAACTTTTATCCATAAGAGCAGTGGATTGTTTAATCCATATTGCAAGGTCCAAATATATGCAGCCAAGAACGATCATGACATTCTCTTTCCATTCCTTAAAGTTGGTCCCATTCAACATGGGAATAGAACTAATGTTGGCAGATATGATAGAAGCAGATGCATTAATTGAAAATAGAACAAAACAACATGTTCACATTAGTTTTATATCATATTTAAATTAAATTAAATTCAAATAATTGTAGGGCCCATCATAAGATACCTAGCACAACATTAATATTTAGTCTTTGGACAGAAATATTAACTTGTAAGCGGTACTACTCTTGGTGTAGTAATCAAATATTGACAATAAATCCTATCAAATAATAAGCCTTTCTTTGGACTGAGTTATTGTTCACATGGAGTACATAATAATTGTCACATATTTATTACCACAGGTGCGCATGTAATTCGGCCAAATATTGACCGCCCTTTGGGCCAGTCAATATCCGCATGAATTACATACCTACAACCATCTTGATGTTCAAAAATAAATTGATTTACACAAGAGAGGCTACTTTGGTAGCATAAAACATTAGACATTCAAAAGAAACTTGTACCAAGATTTGAATTTAATTTTTCCCTTATTGATTATCAAATATTCCAGTTTTTAGGGCCTGATCGCCCTCTGATCGGCTCGATCCAAGCAATTTGGCACTATTTTATGAATTTAACTTAGGTAGGTTTGATCAAGTCAAAGATTTAGTGCCAAAATCATGTCTGTGTCCTCAAGAGCTTTCCAACAGACCTTCAGGATCTTAAATTGGGCTTCTAAAACTCCCAGAATCTCAAATTTTCTATTTTAGTTCATTGTTCAATGGTATAGATCAAAATCTAGGCCGAAACGCTAATTACAGACCGACATCACCAAGATACACACATCCAGGACGCGCAGCATGCTATGCAGTGAGCGACAGCCCTTAAAAAAACCCTTCTGCGCGTGTGCGCTACGGAACGTCCTCACGACGTTGTGGTGTGCATCCCAAATTCTAGGACGCCTAGCGTGTTGCGCTTTCCATGACATCGCCCAACTTCTCTTATGCACTCGCAGTAGAGCGCCTGCGCTCGAATGCGCATCACATCTTGGGAACATCGTCCAACAAAGATGATGAGCCAAGCTGTTCATTTTGTTTTGACTAGATCAGGGTCCCAGATGATCCAATTTTGTTTCTTTCTTTTTTTTTCCATTTTTAGGGTTTTGAGGATCCTTGAATCCATTTCACGGTTCAGATCATTTATTTGAGATGTCTTTGTGATGGAGTTTTTTACTGTATTGTGGTTTTCCAAGATGTAAGCCCTAATCTTATGAAAAACTCAGATCTAACATCCAAGAGAGAGAGAGAGAGAGAGAGAGAGAGAGAGAGAGAGAGAGAGAGAGAGAGAGAGAGAGAGAGAGAGAGAGAGAGAGAGAGAGAGAGAGAGAGAGAGAGAACCGGCAAAAATAAACCCTTTGTTGACTTCAAGAACCATTCTAAATATTCAAATCATAAACATGCTTCTCAATGATTCAACATGAAGACACTCTGATACCACTTGTTAATTATGTATTTTGTTGATGAAAACCTTCATCATTCATATTAAATCACCAAGAATAATAACTGATAAGATGCAGAAGCGTACCTAGATCCATGAGGGTAGATGTGATTCCTGAAAGTTTGCGGTTCTTGATCTTCCAAACTGATGCGTATGAGTTTTCCTGAGAGGGGAATCTCTCTTTTATGAGGATGGGATGTCAGAAAAGAATCATATGTATAATTTGGGGACCATAACCATTTACAACTAGATTCACTTCCCTTATTTTTAATTTTAGCCCATCATAAATTAGAAATAAGATATTAGGTATCTACACATAATAAATCTCATACCTTTTGAGATGACCATGGCCCATTTAACCTTAAACTTATTAGATCACTTTAATTATAGACCAAGCCCATATTATAGCATATAATATACAATTGATACACACACACACACACACACACACACACACACACACACAATATCTAACAAGGACTTGAACCGTTTCATAACCTAGCTACCGATGATATAGGGTATTATAACGCTTTGTGATAGAAGAGTTGCTACATCATAATGGAAGGACATCCCTCGCTAAGCTAAGACTTATTTGATATGATCTTTTTCTTTGTAGTCTAGCCAACCTATGTTTAATTGAAATATAACTTTAGGTGACAAGCATCCATGTCATAATTCTCCAAAACTCAAGATATTTATACCTCAAGTAGCTAGTATTAGTTTGCATATCCGACTGGCTAAGCTCTAAAAGGCCAATAGCACTAGGACAATGAATGGTGGTTGGAGAATACCTAGTTATACCACCAAACCAAATCAGAGTTCATTATCACTATGATCTCAAAAAAATGGACAATTCCTAAGATAATTGTTAAATGTGATAAACTCATGATTGGCACTAAAAGACTATTAAATTGCGGTACAATAATAAACACATCAAGACCTAAAACGTAAGTATTAAAATGTTGAATTGAAAATGATGGCATGCATTCATTTAAAAAGGTCATATAGTCCTTAAACTTCATAAAGAGGCAAGATAATTTAAAGTTGTCACAATGGGTTAATTGTGGTTTAATAAAATATCTCACACTGCTACACAGACTAGTGGTACGCAACATAACATCTTACTAGTGAGTTGGAGTCTCCCATGCTTTGAATTTGTTGTACAAGTTGCTAGTTTTGTTTTTTTTGTTTTTTATTTAAGCAAGCGCTCTACGAGCAGCTTTAAGCCCTGATGATTATGAATTTTATCGATGGTTTGGCAGGCACTCTATGAGTGGCCTTAAGTCCTGATGAATGCAGTTTTATTAATGCTTAGACAAGCATTCGATGAGTAGTTGTAAGTTCTTATAAATATAGATTTCATCGATGTTTTGGGCAGACACTTTGGGAATGTCCTAAGTCCTGAATTGTAACACCCCGGATTTTTAAGACATTTTATTTATTTATTTATTTTATAATAATGGCATTTTGAAGAAGAGCATTTGGGATCCCATGAGAAAAGCTTTATTTAACATTTTACTAAAAACCCATCTCAAAAACTCTGGGTGTTAGTTTTCCTTTCTCAAAATGGCATACATGTAAATTAAACATAAATAAAACAATCCGCATATAAATTAACGTCAAATAAATCGACGCCTTTATTTTAAATCAAATAAATATTCAAAACACAATAATAATATGGCTCAGGGGTCTATCCATCATAACATCCCATATAAATGTCCAACATATGTTCAAACATCTAAATCACATCCAAATAAAAAGTATGTAATCCATAATAAAATTCAAATGATAATCCTCTCTAATGACTCACATCACTGTCTAAAACTATAGGGAAAACTAGTCTTCAGTAGCTCTCAAGGTTTATCAACAGCTTTTCCTTTCCTGGTGTAGCGCTCGAGATCTAAGGCATTGCAAAACAAAGCAATGCCTTAGCAAGCTATCGCTTGTGTAGGTACATAGACAATTAATGTAATAAATGAAAGAACTAATGAACAACTCTGATGAAAAGTCTAACATTTATGAAAATAGTGATATCTTAATGTCATGTTCAAATAAATGTCAATTTATTCCATATGCTAAAATATGCAATTCATGGAGTTAAAACATGACATGAATTAATATAATTGAGCATACAATAAGAATAAGGGCACCCTAAGGTAATGGGTCCCACCACATCGCACTAACATCCTTGATCAGGAGTACTCGTAGTCAACCTCTGAGTGTCGTCACACCCAGGCATACCATCCATAACTATGCTCATCATACATGGACATATAATAAGAATATGGGCCATCATGCTACAGTGGCAACCCTCCATGGGTATAAACCACTGCCACTCTCCGTTGACAGACTTAGCGTCTGTCCCCATGGAAAGGCTCAGACTGGTAGTGTGGACTATCCATGTTACCAAACCCCTACCGAATGTCATCTATGGGCAGGTGTCTATCATATCACAAAACTATCACATTATAATCTCGGAAGGTGGGTGGCCGGCCCTATCCCTCCTAGCATGACGCCCACCGGGCGAGAGCACCAGTAATCAAATATAAAACACGAAAATCATAGGTATATGCTAAAACTCAAGAGCACTTATAGCTTGCAATCCTCAAGACATGCCCCTCATCTTGGGGTTAACCTATAAAAGGACCAGCTAATAAGCCTCTATTCTCATTTCCATGTAAATCCATGCATTTTCTATATATATAATAAGAAATAAGTCTCTAATTAAGCACAACTAATTTACATCATGCTTGTAAAAGCATTTGCAATAAGTTTATTCGGTAAAAGATTTCAATTTGGAATAACCATCCTGTACTCAATATCATATGAAATCCACGGTAAATAATAATTGCAATTTAAAACACAATCACACATGATGCTATGTTTAAACATAGTTTAAAAATCAAGGCAAAACATTAGTTGTCGTCACCTACCCCAATGTGAGACCACTAGCTTACTAATAACTCCCTTTAACTGGTATATTCAAGTGCACCTGTACATGTCACATCACTATTTTAAAATTTTTCTAAATAAAAAGTGGTCATTTATAAGTTTTTAAGTTAAAACTAGGTCCGCGTCGTCAATACGGTCACAACCCGTCTTTCGGATCGTGATTTGGACTCCTCTAACTCCCAAAAATCAATTTTAAGTGAAAATACTTCATAAATTAATATTTATTAATTTATAGGGTGTTTGGCGGGTGCACTGGTTTACACCTGTGGCCCTGCTTTACACCGGGTTACACCGGCGCCCAATGTACATTGGGTTACACCGGCCGCCCCGGTTTACACCGGGTTACACCGGCACCCAGTTTACACTGGGTTACACGGGCAGCTCGGTTTACACCGGCGACGCGAAAACCGGCGCCTGAGAAGACGACCGGCTTTCGGTCATCTCCGGTGACCCTACAGGTGTCCAAATCACTTGGTTTTTGAGCCATTTTGTTTCAAATTTTGTTTAGTTTCCATTTCTGTCATCCTTTTGCATTGATTTATCCAAAAACCATGTTTTGTAAACGATTTTTCCCAAGTTCCTAAAAACATCCCTAGTTACTAGTTTTTGGGTTTTCTGGAGAAATCCACCGTTGGATCACTCCCAAATTTAAAGGGTTTTCTCTTGGGTCTCTTTTACACTATTTGGACGGTGCAATTTTCAAGCTGACGAGGTTTGATCCATGAAATCACGCTCCAACAGTAGCATGCACAAAATTCCTAAAAATCTGAATTTTTTTTCTTCTAATTTTTAAATGTTTTTCTAATTATTTTTTATTTAATAAATACGGGAAAATGGAGTATTGAGGCTTACCTTGTACCTAACAGTAGTTGCTCATGTTGCCGGGGTTCCACTCGTAGGAAAAATCAAAGCTTTGCAGGGCTAGGGTTCTGAGTGAAAACTTAGAGAAACGCTCAAAGTGGAGCGTTTTGGCTCCTAGGGAAGAATAGATATAGGGTTTAGAGTCCTAGGGGTGCCGTTATCAATTTGGACCCTTGTGTAACACGTTTCTGTCAAAAGACCAATTTGCCCTTACAACTTCGACGGCTCATAACTCCCTCGTTTGAGCTCCGTTTTTCGCCTTCTTATTGGCGTTGGACTCGTATCGATGAGCAATTTCTAATTCTTATATTTTCAGGAAAAATTTCCATCTATAAATTTTTATTTTTATTTATTTAAAAATTTCCTATTTTATCCTAAAAATTAAGGATATTACATGAATTGACTGACAGGTGCACTGAGTCAGTGTACCATAAGTCTTGGAGACCTTATATACTAGAAAGAGTAGTTGACCACTGACCTTCGAACATGAGAGACACGAGAAAGATGAAAGTGCCAAGATCGGTTTAGATGTGAGGAGGATATGCTTTTCGTATAATTTCTTTTGCTAGATTCCATATATAGGATTTCATTTTCAGTATTATTCTTAACTTAAGACTTTTATTGATATGTCGGATGACTGTAGTATGATTGTCCTATTTGTTTGAATTTGTGACTTTACTTGTGATGGTATGGGAGATCTTATGTCATGTATCTCTAACCACTCTTAGGTTAGATGATTATTATTTTACATATGTGTGAAGGTTTCATAGTAACACCAGAGATGAAGTTGATGAATTTTATAATTACCTATATATTATTACTCTGATCTTTTTTCTTTTCTTTTTTCTAAAACAAGGAAATTTCATTGATTTCTAACTTAAAATCAATAAAAGGCTTGAGAAACCCTGGATATTACAGTGATCTACCATAAAGCAAAAAAAATTAATTTGTGCTTGTGCTTGGTTCATGGATGACGTGTTTATTGTTCCTAATTTTCATCTACTTGATGCCTTGGATTCATCTAGATCACCCCCCTCAAAATCCTGTATAATCCTAACCCTCGGTCAAGGCTTTAACATTTTTATTCTAGACATCCTTTCTTTTTACACACTAGAATAATGCTAGTGAGGATGACTTAATCAATTGCAGATTCAAAATATTACACTATGTATAGCTTGTGAACTTGGTGGTTAAATTCAATGCCCTGCTCCCATCCATTCATCTATTTCAAACTTCATAGTTTTACTTAGGAGGTTGCTCCAATCTTCATTAATAGCATCAGTGTTTAAAAAATTAGAAACTTGAAAAACTTGGATAGCTACCAATCCTAGTTTTTTACTAAGCCAAGTGATCACACCTACGATCCAGTACAAAAATAATTAAATAATTATATACAAATAGTAAAAATCTTTAAAAAAAACATAAAAAGTATAAAAAATTTGTCAAATCAATAGCAGATAAGCTTACAGCACAAAGATTTGGATTTCTCACTTCAAATAAGAATACATGTTTGTATAATGTGTAGATAAAAAAATTATGGAAATGTAATTGGATCAAAAGAAGAAGATTTCTTTGAAGTAGTTAAGCATTCATCTCTCAATTGTTTTGATTTCATCACTATAAACCTAATATACTTGAGATTGTCATCCATATCAAAGTTTAGTAGCAATATGTTGGTGATGAAGAACCCAAGATGAAAAGGTGGTTGTGTTTTTTGGCTAGAAGAGGAAAGGTTTTCCTATACTAAGAAGTTTCTATAGAATTGAAAGTATTGCTAACATTTAATTAGGTATTAAAAGATGTATATTTTCAATAAAATCAAGATTCTAATATAAAATTGTAAAACTTACGGAGCCGCCGAGAAACTAAGTTATCTTTATAAAAACTCGTCCAAGTTTTTCAATCCAACTTACCTAATCCATCAAGTCAAAATCATAATAATGTCATCCTAGTTTTTTGGGTGATCAGACTAGGTTTCCTATCAATTTGATCCGGATAAACTGATCTCCTAGTTAGATCACCTGGTTTTTAAACCATGACTAAAGTACAAGATGGGCGACATAAACACACACACACACACACACATATATATATATATATATGATTAACTAGTCATAAATAATCAGGCCCCATTTATTATGCCCTAGTAAAAATGCGTGTGAGAGGATAAAGGATCGAATTGGCATGATATGGCAGAGTGGGCTGTCAATAACGAAAGAGAAATAGGAAGAAGTCTTCCTGAAAAAGGAAAAGGGGAAAAGTGGGTCGTTAATTGTTTAACGGTAGCTTTCAATTAACAGGTCGAAAAGGGAACTTCTTTGACGTAGTAACAGAGGAGTCACCTACAAAGTATGTATAGGACGAGTTGAGTTTTTGTCAAATATTAACGAAAAGAAATGAACTTTGATATGAATTAGGACTTGCAAACAAGTCACAAGTAACGGAGAGAAGTTCATTTGTCCTATATGATTAAATAGACTGGACTATGACATCTTCTGTTTAGAAGAAATCATAGACTGAGGCATACCTCAAAATGAGGTATCAATGTAGGCATGGTTTGGTTTCCGGAAGAGCCAAGCCATTCATCGTGTCATCCCCCCCTTGTTTAGTCTATCTATGAAAAGTCAAGCGAATCAAACGATTCAAATTCTTTTTTTCTTTTTCGTAGTTTTAGAATCAATGGTTGTAATTTTTCGTTCACAGTAACACATAAGTTATGATCATCCAATAAATTTGGTTCTTTTTTTTGGCAGTAACCTATTTAAGAAAAGGTGAATAAGATGAATGGCGTGGATATTCCAGAATGCATGCCTAGATTCGTCAGTGTAAACCCCCCAGCTCCCTTTTGTGGGCTCATAATTGGCCAGCCTTGAGAGGACTTTTATAACCTCACTTGACTGTCGTTAAGCTAGCCGGATCTAGTTACCGGATGCCTAAAAAAATGGAAGTTCTTACAGCAAAAAGTAAGCAAGCTGCCTGTCTCATCTAAACCAAGGGCACAGGATAGCCAATTGACTCCACCTTTACCAGGAATTATTACCCCATAAAACTGGGAAACCACCTAATTTCAGGAGCATGCGTGTTGGAATCTTTTACCTTTAACTAAATGCAGTTTTTATTTGACACAGCCCCAGCTCATACTTTGCTTGATAACGCCAGCAACTCTTAGAAAAGATACACAGGGCTTGCATGGGTTGGAAGTGGAAGAAGATGTTACTCAATGTTGGTTTAGATATCCACATCCAGATGAGCTTGCGGAATCTTTGACACAAGCCCTTTTGCTTTTTCAAAATGATCTTACTAGTTCCATTTCATCCCTCTCACTACATATTCCGGAAACTAGTATCTCTCTCTCCAGCTGCCCACGGTGTAAAGTACCTCAAACTTCAAAATTTGTGTCCTGGAAATTAAAACCAATAGACCAACATGGCACACGTTTGACGATTAAGACTATGCATCATAGGGGTTTTGAGATCCTGGCATGTGACTTGGAATTCACAGGTTTAAGGCGTGGAACAACCTCTTACAAAAATATAAGATAAGACTGTTTATTATAAACTCACTGTAGGCCATCCCTACTCTAAACCCATGCATTGAAAGTTGAGTTCGTCTATGCTCTCTCTCTCTCTCTCTCTCTCTCTCTCTCTCTCTCTCTCTCTCTTCTTTTTCATTCAAATGGGTATCCAGTAGGTAAGATGAGGAGCTTCAGTTCTGGCTTATAAAGAGATCCCGCCCGGTAAATTAGGCCATGCCACAAAAAGTAGAAAAAAATCAATGGTTGAGAGATGACAACAAAAGACGTGCTCCTTAGTTTTATCAGACAAAAGACTGACTGCGTATGATCATCCAATCCTAGCGGGGTAGAGAAATTGGGAGGAGCACATTAGGTGACCCACCGAACAACTGGGATCCAATAACTGTTATACACGTGTTCAATTGAATGACACCACCAATGTGCTACATACATACATGTAGAGGTGATTATATATATCCAGCTCGCTAGTTTGTGCCATGCCATACTCTTTTTCAAATCTTTGACTGGTCAAAATTGCCAATCAGTGGCGGTGAGTACTTGTGTTTAATGGAGGATGATACAGTCGCCCCTCGAGACGCAACAAAAGCAAGCAGCAAGTGTTTAGGTGAGAAGGCGGTTGGGGCCGCTCAAAGTCCTCCAACCCACATGCCACGCACGACATTGAGAGAGAGGCAAGGGGCCAGCATCAATTCTGACCACTAAAATCATTTAAATTAGTACGCTTATGTACTTTGCAGCAGATCCACGGCAAGGCCCAACCCTTCTCCTACACCAGCAAACATACTATACAACTAGGTGCAAGTTTTCCGTTTCCGTCTCTTTCAAATAGGAAAACGAACGCTAGAATGGAACAAATTTTATATCCGCAGTGTTTTTTGGTAAATGCAAAAACTATATTGTAATATTTATGAAAACTTTAAGAGAAACTACAGGACCATACTCACAGCGATAGTAATAAAATACTTAGTTTTTTCCTCTTTTATTGAAAAAGACTCGTATTTTTTATGAGCCGTGTCATCCTTTAAAAAGACCTTTTTTTCAATAAAACCAGTTTTTTTTTAATTTTTTTTTCCAAATTTTTGTTTAAAACCTTTCTTGTTTATAACTTTGTTCTTTTCGAATTTACATTTTTTAACTTTCAGTTTTTTTTTTAATTTCTTTTACAACAAATTATTTGTCTTTTACAAATCTTTACCTTTAATTTTTTATATTTTACTTTTCTTCAATAGTTCAACACTAAGCTTCAAGTCTCTTATATTTGTGACTACATTCATATTTTTTTCCTACAATTTTTGGCTTTAAGCTTTATAATTTTGTCTCGAAGTTAGGATATTTGTTTAATTAGTCTATAATAATATTTCTTTCTACTTAAGTAGTCGTTAAGTAATTGCATATTTACCTTTTTACTTTTTATAATTTTAAAATAATTTTCTTATTTTTTCCTTTGAAATTTTTTGACCTTTTCCTTTGCTGGCCTTTTAAATTTTCTAAACTTTGTTCTATTATTTTTTTCATCTCTTTTATGCATATTGTAAATTTTCTCAAAATTTACAACTATTTACTTGCACCAATTAGACATCCAAACTACTTGACCGTCCACACCCACTTGCGCCCCTGCCATCTTAATTTCCGTAGTACATGCATCCAAAAAATCATATATATCCATCCGCCTTTATGTACATTTTGTGATGAAATCAATTGTTCCCACTCTCTCACCCCTTATGTGTGTGTATGTGTATAACACTTTTTTTTGAAATGTATACATGTAACTTTGTTGGAGAGTCTAACTTTTTCTTTTGTTGGCACTAACAAAATCATGTACTTTTATTTTTGTTCTCATATATTAATGGTAAGTTGGTGGTCATGATATAAAGATGTACATCATTCCATTTGTTTCTTTTTCGTGCGTCTTTAAGTGATTATATGCTAATACCATAACTGAACTTTGCTACTGCTAGTCCCAAGCCCAAATTAAAAGGAGGAGGATTTTTTATTAGGTGCTAGCAGGTAAGTAAAACTTTTTTAAAAAGTTGAAGATGATTTTATTACTTTTTCTTCTTACTTACAAATGAATATGCACATGTATATTATTTTGTAGTAAGAAGCAAAAATGATGAAAATTATCTTCAACCTCTTCAATTATGACAAACCTAATATAACATGAATTGATTATTGACAGTTCCTCAAGCTAGGGCGTTTCTCTTAAGCAGCGCATTGCATCAGATCTTGGGATATAGTGAAAAATGGACAAGGGCTACTCGAGCGTTTCCTCGAAAGGGAAGTACTATATCAGAACCTAGATGCAATGGAAAAGTAAACTTGAGTTCATGTCACATGGATAAATAGGCTAACTTAGTAGAATAAGATTGTCATATAGAATATAGGCCACATTGATCGATAAAAGTCTAGATTTAGTAGATAGGATGAAATGTAGGAGAGTCAACATCACTTGTATCCAAGAAACCAAGTAGAAAATGACTAAAACTAGAGAAATCAACTGGTATTAACTATGGTATGTAGAAAAGGACAATAATAGAAATAATGTAAGGATAGTGGTGGATAAAGAATTAAAGGATAAAATTGTACATGTTAAAAGAACTAATGATAGAATTATAGTAATAAACCTTATTCTAAGAGAGAATATCATAAATGTTATAGTTGCGTACAAACTACCAATAGGGTTAGAAGATAGAATGAACAACAGTTCTAGGAAGATATGGAGGGAGTCATGCAAGAAATCATCATAGTGGGGATATTTATAGGAACAAACCTAAATTGTCATGTAGAAAAATAAAAAGAAGCATATGATAGAGTACATAGAGGGTATGATATTGGAGAACAAAATGAGATGTGGGAAGCTATCCTCAAATTTGCTTTGGCATATAACTCAACCCTAACATAGGCATTCTTTAAGAAGAGAGATGCACACTTAATAACCTATAAAAGTGAACTCTATAAATGCCAAATTTTTTATACTTAAGAATATGAAAAAAATCAATGTGTAAGGATTATACTGTAATACCCTATGAGAGTTTAACCTCACAACATAAGTTAATGTTATGAATATCTATATTAAAATATAGAAGCAGGGAAATAAACTTTATAGGGTACAAAAACTATGGTGAAATTTAAAAGAGGAGAGAATAATATCACTCGCAAATAAGTTGACAGTAGACAAAAACTGGAACAATGAGACATAAGTAAACACAATGTAAATTAATATGGCTATGTCCATTAAGAAAGCAGCAAAGGATGTCCTAAGAATATCTAAAGGTTAAAAAAATTAGTACAGAAACTTGGTGTGAAATGAACAAGTGTAAAAAATTTATTAAAGAAAAATGGGTGTGTTTTAATGCATGATGGAGAATCCTTGAGAAATATAAGAATGCTAAAAAGGTTGTTAAGAAAATAGTAAGTGAGGTTAAACTCAAGGCATATAATGATCTCTATAATATATTAGGATATAGAGAAAGTAAGAAAGATGTATTTAAACTTGCAAAATGAGAGAACAGAAGGGTAAGGACTTAGACCACATTAAGTGTATTAAAAGTGATGACTAAAGGATATTGGTCAAAGATAATGATATCAAACTAAGGTGGGAAAGTTACTTTAAAAAATTAAAAAATGACAATTGTCCTTATAATATAAGGTTTGAAAAGCATTGTAAACCCAAATAACATTAGATACTATAGATACGACCGGAGGATTAGAACACCTGAAGTGAAAAAAGCCTTGAAAAAGATAAAATCAAGTAAGGCCCTGAGGCTCGATAGTATAGCAATAAAGATTTGTAAGTATATTGGAGTAGTTTGGTTAACAAATTTATTTAACAATATTGTAAAATGAAAGAAAATGCTGGATGCATGGAAGAAGAGCTCCATTGTACCAATTTATAAGAATAAATGAGACATACAAAATTTCACTAACTATTAGGGGAACAAATTTATGAGCCACATTATGAAACTTTTTGGAAGAGTGATCGAGAAGAAGTTATGACATAAGACGAGTATATTGGAGAACCAATTTGGTTTAGCACATGAGAGCTCTACTATGGAAGCTATTTTCCTCTTTAGACAATTAATAGAGAAATATAGGGAGAGGAGGAAAGACCTCCACATGGTCTTTATTGACTTAGAAAAAACTCATGATAGTATTCTTTAAAAAGTTCATATGGTAGGTGTTGGGTAAGAAAGAGGTTTCACAGGGGTATATAGACATAATTAAAGATATTTATGAAAAAGTGATAACAAATGTTAGGACCACTAGTGGAGAGACTAACGATTTTTCTATCACTATAGGATTACACCAAGGATCGACATTGAGCCTGTAATAACCCCAAATTTTTTGTGTAATTATTGAGGACAATTAATAAAGTTTGAATTTTTAGAAATTCTAAGCTGAAATATTAGATTATTAAAAATTCTCTTTTTACAGAGATGAAACCATGATTTAGAACCTAGAAATTATGGTTGTACTCGAAAAATCAATCGAAATGATATTAAGTACGTTCAATTCCGAGTTAAAATGAAATTTTCCTAATTTTATAAACAAAAGGGTAAAATAGTAATTTCACTTATAACAGAGAATTTAAAACATGAATATTTGGAATGTACTCGAAAAACTAATTAAAATAATTCTAAGTACACTATATTCCGAGTTTGGACAATTAGTGCCTATTTTTCTCTATTTTTGGGAATAAAAGGGCAAAACTATTATTTCACATTTAAAATGGGGCGCACAATGTGGTCCAACATTCTAGAAGAAGCCATTAGTGGTTAAACCACTACCAGTTGGTAGTGGAGACAGAGGTGGAGTGGTAGCACCACTCTCCATTAAATTTAATCAAAAGTAAAAATACCATAATTATAGGAAATGCATAAAAAAATTCCAAAATGTGCTTATAAATACCTTAGAAAAATCTCCAAAATTTTTCAAAAATCCATTACGAAGTGCCCTAGACTCCTTCAAAATCTTAGGTCCAAATTCCTTCCTTGTCTTCCCCAAATTCTCTTTCTTTCCCTCTTAATTTTTTTTCTCTGTTAGAGCGTCCACAGACGCACCCGGCCTCCATACCTAGTGGAGATGTTAGGTGAGTCAATTGATGCATCGTCCCCAATAGCTAGGGTTTCCAACCAAAAAAACCCTAATTCAATTCGGTGTCCAATTACATAGAGGATTTCTAAATTTTAAACTGTTAGATCTGTTCGGGTATCCTGATTTACAAAAGCCCCAAGGAATATTTGTGATCTACCGGTGATATCGCTGAAAATTTGTTAGATGTTCAATTTTAGTCAAAATACCCCTAATTTAATATTCAATTAGAGCATCTAGGCCATCAATTTCAAGATTTTGCATAAAATATTTTATTTTAGCTTTAATTGGCCATCCAACCGTTGAATTACAAAATTTAACGGTTAGATGATTATCGGAGCTACTCAGAAGAGTAATGAATGGTTTAGATAATTCTAATTGGATCATGTGTATTGCTAATCAATCAACTTACGCTTGGATGATCCAGATCAAGTCAAGAAAATTAGATGATGATGATGAAGCTTCCTAGAAAGAGAGGACTTTGAAGACTCCTTGGACAGAAAGAATCTAAAGAATGGAGGACTCTTGAAAAGTTTTGGCAAAATTGGACTATTAGTGGACCCCACTCCCTCTCCTCTCTCTTATCCTCTCTCTCTTTATCTCTCACGTCTCATCTTCCTCTTCTCTCCATTCCCTCTTCTCCACCTTCCTTCTTGGCTAGACCATAGACAGGCACCCTTCTCCCACGTCTTTCTTCTCTTCTCTCAGATCTCTCCTCTCTCTCCAGGCCACTTCTCTTCACATTCACTCTTTTCCCAGGTCTCATCTACCTCTCTCTCCCCCATCTCTCTTTCCATCTCACACACCTCCCCCAAATCTCTCATCTTTCTCTTCTTTATTCTCACCGCCCCAGTCCAATATTGGCATCCTAGTTCTCTCCTATGGTTCTTTTCAATCCCCTCTGCTCTTGCATAGCTTCTCACTCAAGCCAATCTCCTCTACCCCGATTCCCAAAGCACCACACTCCACGTTGGAAGTCTTCTCCTCCATCGCATAGACCAAGATGCCTTGAGTTTCCAATCCTTTCCAGCACCAGGCTGATCATCTTCTCCTCCCTCATCTTCGTCACTAGTCTGCCCCTTCACCTCACGCCTCTACCCTAGCATCTCCAACTGGCATCTGTCTCCCCAGGTGTCGTCGTCGACCTGTCCAAGAACGGAAACCCGAAAAGGGTTTCCTTTTTCTTCTTATCTCTCTTCCCCCTTTCCTTCTCATCTTCCCTTCTTCTTTCTCCTCCTTCGACATTTTCTCCTTGTTGGATTCCTCTAGGGTTTTTTTTTTTCGTTTTAAACTTTTTTATTGTTAATTTCAGTTTTGCCCTTAGGTTTTTTATTGGAATCTCATTTTTGTCCCAGTTTTGTTTCCTTCTGTGTCCCGTTTTATTTCAATTCTGTTTTATCTGCATTCTGCTTATCTAGGAACAATCCAATCCAGACCAGATCAATTAAGGTCTAAACCAATCAACGAGTTAGCCTTAATCAAACAAAAATCCTCAATTTCTCCTCTGTTTCTTTTTCAATTTGTAATTAATTTTTAGAAATCATTCTTAGGGCATCCCTTAGCTTATCCATTATTTCTGATCTTCGATCTGAAATCCAAAAATCAATTTGATCTGTCCAAATCCCAAAATCACAAATTACTACAGATCTTAACAATTTTGAGGAATCTGACAAATTCGACCAGTAGATCTATAATCAAGGATGTTTTGAAGACAGTGATGAAGGCTGATCAACTCTCAGAAAACCAGAGTTGAAGATATTGATGATGATTAAGCTAGGGAAGTAGTTTTTTTTTTAATGTTATTTGGTTTATTTTATTTCTATTTGAATTAAAAATTTTGTAATAGTTAGAAATTAAACTGATCTAAACTCTGATTCTAATTCCAGTAATTTTAATAATTTTTTGTTATTTTTTTTTAAATTTTAGATAATTAAATTTTATTTAAAACTCCATTTTTTAGAGCTAGTCTCTGTGGGATTGACCCGTATTTGCATAGCTATACTACAATAGCCCATGCACTTGTAGTTAAACATCAACAAAAATTTCAAATCAATCTTAAGTTCGATACTGACATCATCTTTAGCAAAAATTTCAAGTTATTCCGACCATTCTAGTCAGTGAAAAATGATCTTGGACCATTAAAACTATTTAGCAGAGGGGGTTCTATGTTCCCCCAAGTTATTTCTTCTTCTCCAACAACTTTATTGGAGAAATCTCTGACTGTATATAAACCCAACACATCTAGGGTTTCCAGTTTTCTCTCTTCTTCTTCGGCAATTTTCTCCACTCCGACAACACGAGGTAGGTGGTTTCCCTGTTTTCCCTTTTCATTCCATGCAATCTAGTAGTAATCTGTAGGAGATGACGGTTCTAGCATGAAGGGTTGAGATCCCGTCATACAACGGCTTAGATGAAAACTCTGAGCTGTTGTATGAAAAGTTGGAACCTAAAATCCCTAGATAGGTAAATCCCAGCTATAGATGATGGTAGATCAGGGATGATCCAAAGATAGGTGATCCGATGGTCCTGATCAAGACGTCTCGCTTATCCTCGGTCACTGCTCAACATACACTGGGCATCACTAATGGAACGAGGCAGAGGCGAGCCGCTGATTGTCCCCATCAATCCACAAGAACCAGATTGAATTTGGGCTCTTATTTTGATTGTAAACTTCAAACTTTAATTCAGAAGTCATTTGAACTCCAAATCTAGATCGGAGAGAATCTATGGAAAGCTTGTAAATTCTATTTTCTTTTGAAACCATAAAATTTAATAAATAATTTAAGAAACTTTCTATTTATAGGAAACAAGTTTCTAATTATCTTGATCTGTAAAATTTATGATGATCAAACCTTGGAAAACTGATCAAAATATGATATAATATTGATAATATGTGAAATTGAGGATTTATTATGATAGATCTATGAAAAATTGAGAAATCTAACCTCTATAGTAGAAATACCCTAAAAATACAAAGGGACCCACTTGATCAGTAAGATTAGGCATGATCAGACTCTATGGATGGGTTGAATGAATATGATTATGATGAGATCCAGTGAGATCATAGATAACATATGACAAAAGAACATGTGGATATGATCTTTGGACCTTAATGAAGTAAAAACCCTTAATGTAATTAAAATCCTTATTCTAAAGGATGAACATAAAATCTAGTGGTTGGATCATGATTAAAAGTTTCTAATAATCCTAATGTAGTTAGTTTAACTGTTTTTTATTTGATAATAGAATTGTAAATATGATTTATGTTATAAATTAAGAAGCATGATAGTGTAATTATTCAATTATTACATGCTATGCTCTAATGTTCTTAGGTTGCTATAATAGGTTAGTAAATTTAATTATCTTAGGGTCATGAGATTTTAGCATAATTCCATTAGATTATTAGAAAATTTTCATGTATTTCATAACCTAGGACCCATGTTAGTATATTAGAGTATAAATATCCTTAGAATGATATAAATGTAAAATTCTATTTAAAGTGTAGTGTTATTTGATTATCAAAGTATAGTATAAGCATCTTAATTGTCTTTAAGTTAGTTAGATATAATTGTTAAATTAGTGGTTATGCTTCAATATTCATAAATCATCAAAAATGTAATCTAATGAAATATAGAGATTCGTGGACAATTAAAACGAATGAGTGACTTTGACTTAATATGAGTAAGGGATATAATTAGTAGGATAATATAAGGAATGATTTACCATTTCCTTGGCCAAAGTAGGAAAATAATGAACATCTATGGATGACATTGTGCATATCCATGGAAATTAATTAAAATCAATTAGAGAAGGGACTTAAGGTAAAGAGCTAATATGAACCTTATTAAAGGTTGAGCTAGTGTCACTCTAGTGGACTCTGAACATTATAGTTATAGGGAATATATAAGAGCCAAGTGCTTTTCCCTTGCCTCCCGTTGATATAAGTGAGGTCTAAACGCCTCCTTACATGAGGGCTGTATTAACCACTATTTGAGCAAACTTTAACTAATAAGCACTAGTTATCCTGAAATACGGAGGAGCTATCTAATAATAGGAAGAAATAAATTATCTTCAACCAGTAAGACATTAATTGGTTGAATAATAATAATAATAACATAAAAAGATAGCAAATTATCTAACCCTAATAAAAATAGTAAGTATGATAAGGATGATCAAACAAGATGAGATCTTGAATGATAAAAAACAATAGTACTTGTATAGAAGATATGAACCCTTGGTCATATGTGATTCAAGGAAGAAAGATTTAGATCATCCTACATAAGGATGATCAAAAAGACCATGTAGTATGTATCCTTGACTAGAAAGATGACATTATACGTATGATTTGATAAATATATGTTGATCAAGGCTATGGTAGACTTCAAAGAGTAAAAATACTTTATTGAGGTAGGTGGATTTTAAGAATGCTTTTACATGAAGATACATGTTTAATACATGATCTTATGTTTAGAAGTATTGACATATACAATACCAATATATTGTGGTAAATACCTCAAAAATAAATATGATCCAACCAAATGATGAGGAAAATAAGTATGAAATGGTTAAGTTGAAAATTGAGAACAACTCTAAGTGAATAGGAGAGTAGAAAATATTCCTGCCCTAAATAAATAGACAGATAGTCTGATATATAAGTATTGTTTTATATATAAGTAAGAAGGCTTATGGTTTTGTTTTAAATAGGCATAGGCTTAGGGATGCTATGTTAAGAGAGTTACGAGGGTTTAGCCACCTGCTCTTCGAAACTTAATTATATTGAATACCAAGCCTAAGAAAGGCTGAAAGTTAGGTGGGGCAATTATGGGAAGGCCGCCATTGTGACAGTTATGGTCCTCCCATACAGATATGGATATTGTAATTTTCACTGATAATGGTATAAGTAGATTATAAAGCAGTTAAAGCAGTTATCCAGGTATGCTGTACGGATCAGACTGCAAGCATGGTAGTCCTTGATTATTTTTCATTATGATGCATATGAAATTGTGGCATAATGAAATGCCTTATGTTGAGGCATAATAAAATGCCTTAAGTGATGGCACGATGAAATGCCAAGTAATTGTATATTACTAGTATTTTTCCCAAGAAGAAAAATTTTCAGTATAGTAACTGGTTAAGATACTAATCTCCTATAGTGAAAGGAGTTGATCAGCTTAGCATGGGAATAATTATTGACTATTTTTACAATTTTAACAGATTTGTCCATATATAGTATGTATGTATAAAGATGAACACAAATGACAAAGTAATGAGATATCCATATAAATGATATTGGTCCATGAATGTGTTTATGATAGAATGAATCATGAGATAATTGAATATTGAGATTATACTGTCAATATATTACATTTTTATCCCCTACCAAGCATAGCTTGCTAAGATATTGTAAATGTTTAAATATTTATAATATCTCAGATATAAAGAATGAGACTTAGGAGCTCAAGACTTGAAGAACTATTAAAGAATAAGTAATTAAGGTATATCCCTTAAAACATTGTATTGAATTGAGAGCTAGTATTGTATTTAGAGCTTTGAAATTTGGATTGTATATTTCGATAAGTATTGTAAGGATACAATGGGTTGTGTACTGTGAACCACTGGATGAATCTTGAAGTTTAATAAAAGTATATTCATTTAATGAAATTTTATCTTATACAAAACTCTACTTATGTTATGTATGAAATGTCGACTTGGGTTTTACAAAACAAGTTCTAAAGAAAAGAATTTCCACTGCTTTGTCTTACGAAATTTTTTTACTACTAAAGGCCCTGTCTTGACAAAATGTATTACAAAATGTGTTATAAAAACCCAGGTCGTCACAGAGCCTGTACCTTTTCACGTTGATTATGGATGAGTTAGCAAAATATCTACACGAGGAGATTCCATGGTATATGTTATTTGTAGATGATATAGTTTTAATTAATGAGCTAAGGGAAGGCGTAAATACAAAGATAGAGTTATTGAGAGAAGTATTAGAATCTAAAGGATTTAAAATCAGTTGAAGTAAGACAGATTATATGAAATGCAATTTTAGTAAGGAAAGAAGTATGAATGAAACACAAGTAAAGATTGACAACCAAAGTTAAAAGACCATTTTGGTACTTAGGATTGATGTTTCTTAAGAGTGGAGAGATTGAGAGGGAGGTTACCTAGAGAATCTAAGCAGGTTGGCACAAGTGGAGATGTGCCACTCAAACTGTAAGAAATTTTTTATAGGATGGCTATAAGGCTAGTCATGTTCTATGGAACAGAGTGTTGGGCAGTTAAGGAACATCATATACATTGGATGAATTTAGCTAAAATGAGGGTGTCAAGATGGATGAGTGGTAAGACAAGAAAGGATAGAATTATGAATTAAAACAATAGATGAAACTTAAGAATAGTACCAATAGGTAGCAAGGTGAGGGATACTAGACTTAGATGGTTTGTGCATGTAAATTAGTGATAAAAAACAACACCGGTTAGGAGTGAGGAACAACACCGGTTAGGAGTGAGGCAATGTAAGTCGAAGATTTTAAAAGAGCAAGTGGAAGACCCAAAAAAATGTGAATAGAAGTTGTAAGAAAAGATTTAAAAACTTTAAGACTAAATGAAGCCATGCTACTTAATAGAGAGGAATGGAGGAATAAAATTCATATGACTGATCATTAATTGGGATAAGGTCTTGATGATGATACTAAGACCATTATTGAGCTTCTAAAGGAACAAGAGTTAGTTTTCTTTTCTCTTTAGAATAAGAGTGAGTGAGCCACGTACATTCACATAGACAGAGCTCTCTCCATAAGTAACTTCCTGCTAGTGTTAGTTATAAGGCAAAGCAACAACCCAACAAGGAAAGGTGTGAGGTGGGAACCCAACAAGAAGCAAATAACTAACTAACAACAAAGATTAGTTATACAACTTCTTTAGACACCAGTGTATTTCTTTTCTTCTCCATTGCAATGTGCTTTTCTTTTCATTGGATTTGTCAAGATGCAGCCCAATGCAAGAAGCTCCTCCATGTACAGGATTTAGAAAAGGGTCGAACCACAAAAACTTTATAATATGCAGCCTTATTTTGTATTTGTGCAAGAGGCTGTTTCTAGACTGCGAATTCATAACCTCTAGATGACACAACAACTTTACTGTTTATGAGAATGCAACTAATTATTCATGAATTCATGGACTATATATTCCAGAGAGATGTTTAAAAGTTTTTGGGCACACATCACCCCGTGTCATGAACCCGATTTAATGATTCCACTGGTTCCGATTTTGCCACATGTACGATGGGTCCTCAAGATGTCTTGAACAGTGAAACTAGTTCCCAGAAGCCAATAATTTCTTACGACAAACAAATGGACCCTCTGTAATTTTGAGGTTCCTTGATTGATTGGTTTGGACTGTAAACATGTATTGCCCATCACGGATGACTACGCCCCGGATCACTAGCCATTTCAAATACCGGCTTTGAAATGACGGCAAACCAATGAAATTGTGATCGTTCCGAGCGAGGGTTAGGGTTTTGTCACCAAAGATGAATGCTTTTGTCACCAAAGACCGGGTCCCATTGTGAGTTGAGCAGATAGGCAGCAGCACAGAATTGTCTGTCTTTTGACTATGGATTGATGAGGGATTACAGCACCGTGAAGAATTGAAATGAAGGTGTATGGGGCAGTTGTGCGGGGTGCACTTGCAATGAATGCCGTCAACAACAACCTTCTGTATCTATTAATGAATGAAAGAAGACATAAAAATGGATGAACAAATAATCCTAATTACATATTTAAATTTATTTAGAGATAAAAATTTTGCTGATTCTTTTGGATTTTGAGATGGGTGGGTAGTCGTTTCGGAGAGAAGGAGCGGCAGCAGTGACAACGGCAAAAACAACTAGTCCTACTACTGTGATTGCAGCTGTTCACACCGAAAGCAAACCTCCTTTCCCTGCCCCCTTCGTTCTGCATGCACTTTCAGTTCCCACCTCCAACCCCCTCTTTTGGTCTATCCACCCCCTTCTCATACAAATCTCCTTCTCTCTTCAGTTTCTCACATGTTCCTCTCTCTCTCTCTCTCTCTGCTTCCTTTTATGATACATCTACTTGTTCTCATCCTCTCTTCTCCTTTGTCTCCACACTATCACGTAGATAGCTCTTCGTCCTTCTCCTTATTGGGTCTTCTTCTTTCCTAAGTAAGGAAGATGAGAGAGTCTGCAGGGAATGTTATGATGGAGATAGAGTCCAGTAAACCGACTGGGAGCGGCATTGTTGTAGGGGGACTAAGCCCTCTTAGTGAGACCTTGTGGAAGGAGAAGACTGATACTGAGTTCATAGGAGACGTTTCCGCCAGACTTACTTGGAAAGATCTGACGGTGACTGTCACCCTCAACAATGGAGAGATGCAGACCGTCTTGGAAGGACTCACTGGTTACGCTGAGCCAGGAATCCTAACCGCACTTATGGGTCCTTCTGGGTCTGGAAAATCCACTCTTCTTGATGCACTCGCTAGTCGCCTCGCTACCAACGCCTTCCTCTCTGGCACTATCCTTCTTAACGGTCGAAAAGCCAAGCTCTCTTTCGGCACCGCGGTCGGTCCACCTCTCTTTTCTGTTTTCCTCTTCCTCTGTTTTGAACGTCTTCACAATAAATAAATAAAAAAACGAACGCTCCGTTTTATGCTAATCTCCTGCAATTTTTTCCGCTTTCAAATGCAGATTTCCTCTCTTGTACAGGTTCTACTGATTATAATTGCGTACATGCTTTGCCTATCCCTGAGTCTTTCTGGGTGTGTTTTGTGTATGTGCTTATGCTGCGGCTTCTTCTACCTTTACACTTTCATTGATGTGCTTATATATCTGTCTTTGTTTTTCGGGTGTTCTGCTTTTTCACATAAAAGCAGATATATACATAGAAGTGAAGAAAGAACGTTTACAGGATATCTTTCATCTTTATAGATAACCATGTGATCCTGCAGCTTTAGATGACTGTCATGAAGTGCTTCAGTTTCTTCTGTTTGGCTTACTGTTGATAGGCTGTCTCGGGAATTGACATGTACTTGATTTCTGTAATCTCAGGCATATGTCACCCAAGATGATAACTTGATTGGTACTCTAACAGTGAGGGAAACAATTCTATACTCCGCGAGGCTCCGACTCCCGGACAAGATGCCTATGTCGGAGAAGAAGGAGCTCGTTGAGGGCACTATCATTGAAATGGGTCTTCAAGATTGTGCTGATACAGTCATTGGCAACTGGCATTTACGCGGGATCAGTGGGGGAGAGAAAAGAAGAGTGAGCATTGCTCTTGAGATCCTTATGAGACCCAGACTGCTTTTCCTCGACGAGCCCACAAGTGGTCTAGATAGGTAAAAAAGGAATCCAAATCTGAATTTTTTGTTTTCCCTTTGCTGAAATGGAGGGAAGAGACCAAAACTTTCAACTCATTTTAATCTTTGAAGCTCCATATCCTCTTCTTAAACTTCCTTCTCTTGATTCTATTTTGTTTGTTATCTCTCTACTTTTATTTTATATTGTAATTTTTTAATTCACTTGAATCTGTTTTACAAAGCCTCTACAGAAACATTTTTCTTGTCTTCTTCTATCCATTTTCTGAGGTTGATAAATGGATGTTGTCCTCTTGTATATATATGTTTCTCACAATTTTTTTCTCACAATTTTTTTTGCGTTTGAATTCCTGTAGTCTGTTAGCTGTTAGTTACTATCTTTTGGCGGTTTATATTTTCTTTGCTTGTTCCTTCATGATTTGGACTTTTCTACTTCTTCCTTAGAGGATTTTTGGATTTCTTCTGCTGGTGAAAAAATTAGTGATTTTACCTCTTTTTATTCGTAGTGCTTCGGCATTCTTCGTGACACAGACACTGCGTGGCCTGTCTAGAGATGGACGCACTGTTATAGCATCAATTCACCAGCCCAGCAGTGAAGTCTTTGAGCTATTTGATCGCTTGTACTTGCTTTCTGGAGGCAAAACAGTTTACTTTGGGAAGGCTTCAGAGGCATATGAGGTAAACATCAATGGTTTTCATTTTTCTCTGTTGTTTCCGTAAGTGAGCCCCCCTCATGTTGATTCTTATCCACAGTTTTTTGCACAAGCTGGTTTTCCTTGCCCAGCACTGAGAAACCCATCTGATCATTTCCTGAGATGCATAAACTCTGACTTTGATAAGGTGAAAGCTACTCTAAAAGGATCAATGAAATTAAGGGTATGTATGGTTTCCCAATCTTTTCCCTCTTATTACATATCACTATTGACTCCTCTTAAAAAGTCTAGCTGGGATCTGCAAATGCATTAAATTTGTTTTCTGTTCTTTTTCAGTTCGTGTTATCTGATGATCCTATGGAGAAGGTAAGCACAGCTGAAGTTATTCGGGCTCTGGTCAATTTCTATCAGTCTTCTCAATACTATTACAATGCAAAAGAGAGAGTCGAGGATATCTCCAAAATTGTAAGTATTATTCCTTCAACGTTGACAATCGCTTAGAGGCTACTGTAGCCATGGTGTGATTATTAGATTCCTTATATTGCAGAAAGGAACTGTTCTAGATTCAGGAGGCAGTCATGCTAGCTTCTTCATGCAGAGCTTCATGCTAACTAAGCGATCCTTCGTGAACATGTCAAGGGATTTTGGTTATTACTGGTTGAGGCTTTTGATTTACATTGTGCTGACTATCTGCATTGGGACGATCTACCTGGACGTTGGAACTGTCTATAATTCCATTCTGGTATTTTCTTTTTCCTTTGTTTGGTATGATATCTTTGGCACCACTTTGGATCTTTTTGAAGCCTTCTGGAAGCACTGTTCTACAGAAGTGCTTTTCTGTTCACCTACATCTCTCTCCTTATTGCTTAATAAATATTTTGTTTAATAATACTCAACCAATCTCCATATTCATCTTCTCTGTTTGCTACAGGCAAGGGGTGCATGCGCTTCCTTCGTTTTTGGTTTTGTGACCTTCTTGTCGATTGGAGGATTTCCTTCATTTGTGGAAGATATGAAGGTTGGTGTGAGGATCAATGAACTTGGCTATCACGAGTGTCAGTGCAATTTAAATTGAGTCATTGAATTCTGTGATCAATTTGTGCAGGTCTTCCAGAGGGAGAGGTTGAACGGGCACTATGGCGTGACAGCATTTGTCATTAGCAACACCATCTCTGCGATGCCATATTTAATCATGATTACCTTTATTTCAGGAACCATATGCTACTTCATGGTTCACCTTCACCCGGGGTTTGGTCATTATCTGTTCTTCATTTTATGCTTGTATGCAAGTGTTACTGTAGTTGAAAGTTTGATGATGGCCATTGCAAGTGTCATCCCCAACTTCCTGATGGGGATTATCATTGGTGCTGGAATCCAGGTAAGCTGCACGAATTGCAACTTGAATTGACCGCATTTCTATTTCTTGAGTAAAAGGAAGGAAGGCTCTTCTTTTAGGAATTTGATAGGATTGACAAGATTGATCTTTCCTAATTCGACCAGTGAAACATATATAGCAAGGACTGTATTTTAGAAAATAAATAGGATTTTGCTAACAAGCATATAGCTAGGCATTTATCATTGATCAGTTCTCTTTTGGGGTACATATCATTGATCAGTTTATCGTTTCTTGAACTGCAAATCTATCTTCAGTTGTTTCAATTTCCAAAAGATCAGGTGACCCTGATAAGCATCATGATGGATTGGGATTTTAATGCTTTAACTCATTGATTTGAGACTTGCTGAGTGAGAAAGAGTCAACATATTTTAACCAGGCTAAGTCCCAACTAGAATTTCTCTATACAATTATTAGATGCACTCACTGATTCAACCAAGTGAAACATTTTTTTAAGAAAAGAAAAGAAATCGTAGATGCATTAATAGAGAGAAAACTTCCAAGGAAAAGTAAATCATGACTGAGTTGGCCAGGAAACAAGCAGCAAAATGAAGAAAAGACAGAAAATAGAGAATAATGCCATGGTCTGAACCTTCAATCATCAGACAAAAGCTTTTCTGAATGTTAAAGAGCAGTAGATCTTTCTCCTTTTGCTGTACATGGGCAGTAATAATGACCGCAAAAAGAAAGATCTACTGCTCTTTAACATTCAGAAAAGCTTCTGTCTGACCTTGAGGTCAGGGCTTCAAGGTGTGGAAACGGCCTCTTACAAAAATGTAAGGTAAGGCTGCGTACTCTAGATCCTTGTGGTCTGACCCTTCCCCGGATTCTGCATACGCGGTAACTTCGTGCAACAGGGGGCATTAATAATGAAACTACAGTAGTATCACCTTCTAAGTCAATCACAAATCCTGAAATTTCTGTTATCAAGCTGCAAATATTTTATCATGCATATAAACATATTTGCTTAGGAATTTTATCGTTAGCAGCACTAGATCTTTCTCTTACTGTAGTTCTTGGGCAGTAAGAATAGAACTATGGTAATACCACCTTCTAAGTCTATTGGCAAGGCCGGATAAAATTTGTTCCCACGCTGCAATATTTTATAATGCATAGCATCATATTTGTCTATATGGTTAAGCCAAAATCACTACTTGCATCCTATGACCTGACTACTATTTCATATCTTGATCACGGCTTAGGGAATTTTCATGCTGGTTTCCGGATACTTTAGGCTCCCCAAGGACATCCCAAAACCCGTCTGGCGATATCCAATGTCTTACATCAGTTTCCATTTTTGGGCACTTCAGGTACTTTAGCTCAAGTCAAGGTTCTTTTAATTGGAGAATTAATTTTGTCCAAGGTTTCTTCCTTTTAGTTGTATTGGAATATGATTGCTGACCGACTTCTGTTAAAAGTAAGACCAGGTGAGTTGGAGTTGTATGAGACCTTGAATTTCAGTTGTGAAATCTGCTTAATCTATGGAATGCTGCCTTTACTCAGGGTCAATACCAAAATGATCTGAAAGGCCTGCTTTTCGACAACCAGTCACCAGATATGCCCAAGATCCCCGGGGAATACATACTAGCAAACATATTCCAGATAGACGTGAACCGTTCAAAATGGTGGGATCTTTCTGTCCTCTTCTCAATGATTATCATCTACCGCATCTTGTTCTTCCTCATGATCAAGATCAGTGAAGATGTGACTCCATGGATAAGGGGCCACTTGGCAAGGAGAAGGTTGAGAAAGAAGCAAAGCAGTAATCGAGGAACAACAGTCCTTCCAGATCGTCTCTCCCAATCTCCTTCCCTCAGGGCCTATGTAGCCAGCCAAGGCCGCAGGCCTCAGTAGATTTTAATACTTGGAACCAAATTCAGGTTCGAAATCAATGTCAATCACCTGAAAGAGTATGCTCATACAGCAACAGCAGCAGCCATTTCATTTTAACCAATTGCTGGCGTGTGCAAATGTGTGGCACAAGAACTTTTTTCTTCACACTGGAAGAGGTGAGGGTTGTTAGAAGCTGAAAATTGAGAACCAGTAGGCAGCAATCTGAAAGGCTGTAAATTGTCACGAATAATAAGTGGGTTGATATATACATACGAGTATTAATAAAATCAAATGCAGATGTTATCCTGCAACCCTTCCTGTATGCACCTTGTTGTTTTCGTTCCTTTAGCCTGCCTGCCTTAAGACATTTGCCAGTGTTTCCCATTGTTCGGAGCTGCAAGTCACATGAACATGTATCTGCAGCAATTAATTCTTCCGGGTTGGGTGATGGCACAGGGAGAGGGAGAGGGAGAGAGATAAGGCAGTTTACGTGGCTCACAAGGGATGTGTAGGTCATTAATTAATACCGTTGCAACGTTTCATCCAATATTTAAGATACCTCTTCAGGAGACGACATCAGCTTTCTTTTTCTTCTAACAGCTGGACATTTGAAATAACTACAATTATAAGAGAATCATAACAAGTAAAGCAAAGCCAGCTGTTTGGTTATAATCCAAACAATCCAGCTCTTGGTTTCCAACTTACGTAGGCTATGCTTGAAATGTCTTCCTCCATTTAATGATCTGAACACTTCTCTTTTGGATGATAAAGTTGATGTCTAGTTCTAAAATTTTGAGATACTGATAACGAAATTTGACCATCCGGAGTCCAAGATGGGTTCATAAGTGACTGGCTTGCATCATTAAACACCTGGCCAAACATGTACTTTTTTTGATCTACCGGTAGACTCTAGATTTTTTTTGTTGTTGTTAGGAAGCAACTTCTATTTACTACTTACAATAACATACGCCAGGCTCTTTAGATGCCCATTTTGTCTGCCACGAGGGCTTCATATGAAAAGTTAGGAGGTTCATGTAACCAGACTCGGCTTTCTTGACTAAACTCTATTTGCGAAAGCATCAGCAACATTGTTTTCATCACAGAATGTACCAGACAATGAACATGAGCAGACATTTGCTTCCATGAAAAACATTCTGAGCACTTCCGGGATGCCCATGCGGCCGCCATTCCTCCTTGCATAACCTGCAAAACAACTAGTGAGTCACCTGATCTTGAACATAGGCAATGTGCAAATAATTGACAAGTTTGAATCCTAATCTTAGCGTCTCCCATGCTGTAAAATTGTTCGTTTTGTTGTGCAAGAAAGAGCAATAGGCAGTAATAAACTCTCCATTAGCATCTTTTAATATTCCTTGTACCCAGCAGGCCCCGGATTTCCTTTGGCTGCCCCATCAAAGCTTAGTTTGATGGTTCCGTTAGGAGGGGATTCGCACTTAATGTGGATGACGCACGGGTTTGCGAGTGTTAAACCCATTTGGTTCCATTCCTCTAATATACGCTTCTCATCCGAAGTGAAGTACTTGTTGATCATATCACAATTTGTAGCATCAATGACTTCAATTCTCCATGGAAATATAATTCTAGCCAAGTGAGGCTACATCTCACTTCTGGCTCGCCGATTTTCCAAGCACATTTGAGAATAAGTTGTCGAAGTGTATATAATCTATGCCTTTTGGGTCCATTGCTAAATTAATACTTGAGAGCTTTAATCAGGAAAGCGAAATCAACAATTTGTGCATGTAGAGTACGAGCAACGCGTTGCCTCAGCGGCATAACCTTCTCACATTTCAGCAAGGTATGTTCATGTGTTTCAATTTCAGAATTAAGTAACGGGCACATCCCCCTACTTCCTATGTCCCATGTCGTGTTCGATCTTGAAAGGAGCCTTCCAAGAAGTAAAAATTTTATGTAGAGTTGAATTTTCATGTCTCACATGTATTCTAGATTGCACTGTCCACAGATGAACTCATATGTTGAATACGAGAAGTTGACATCACATTGAAGGTTCAACCATTACTGTGGGTATTATTTCGTCATCTTGTGATGGATAGATGGGTATATCCCGAATTTTATTGTAAATGTCCAGGGCCATTTGATTAATAATCTAACACATTGTCCTCCTGTTGTGATCATAGCTAAACCTTGGTATCAATCCAGTGTGCCCACAGCACTATTAAGCAATTCAGCAAGTGTGGACTGTCGCATGCAATTCCACATACTGACTTTATTAACCCCTCCAATTAACCTTTCTTGAAAGACTTCTACTATCCTAGATAGCTTTCCATATAGGTGAATCGCACTTCCTTGGAGTTACATAGAAAAAGATTTGTTTTTTTAAATACTTGGCTCGCACATAGTTAACTCAAATAGAGTCTTTCCTATTGATGACTTTCCAAGCTAACTGGGCTTTAAAAGGTCCATCCGTATGTTTGACCTGTTTAAAGCCAAGCCACCACTTTAGGAGAACATATCCTTTCCCAACTTATAAAGGGATTTGGGGGTGAGTCCGCAGGAACTTTCTTTGGGCTTTCTTACAGTAGTATCTTTTTCGGTATTACCATGCATTTCATAGTTAGGAATTCCTGCAGTCGCCGTATTTAAAAGAGTAATCCTCCCAGCCCTTGAAATGAGTGATTGCTTCTACCTATATAAGCTAGCGTTAACTTTGTCAATAATAAATCCCATTTGGTTCGCCTCAGACTTCAAATCAACCATGGGTAAACCAAGATGCGTCTAATTCATAAAGTTGATCAGATTCAACCTAGTGAAAGCAGGCAATCTAGAAAACCAAATGCTGAGGAGCTCTAGATTGGTAAAAACTCGGAGCTAATGAAACTAGTTAACAATGCTACCAACTGTTAGGGACAACTTTAGTTACTGCACTGACAGTAGCGTGCTCTGTCAGCCGAACAACTGGTTAGTTACGCCAGCTGTAAGTTAGTTCTACTTCTGTTAGTTAGTTTCCAATAGTAATTCAGTATTGCCAATTATTAATTAGTACTACTGTCGGACTGATAGTTAGACAGTTACATAGTTAATTACTGACGGCCAGGGGGTTACTTTGATGGAAAAGGTTGTTAAACCAATAACAACACAAGTAATTGAGAGTTAACCTATAAAAGGGACTTACTTTGTACGTGGAAGCTATTCATGGAATGAAAATACTCTAGTGCAAACTAGATTTAGAGTTTTTCCTGTACCAGAAGTGAATGTTTTTTGCATTTCTATTACTTTGTTCTTCTACGGCAACTAGCAATATATTTTCCATCCTTCTGGCTTATTTCTGTTTCTCCTTTATTTCTCCCACTTCTTCTTAACAATTTCAAGTAATAAACACCTTGATAAGTTCAAAACTTATCAATTGGTGCTTTCATCTTTGAGTCGCACAATTATGGATTTCATTCATCACCATGGCTGAAGTACTAGGTTCTACAGGCTAGATAATCAAATGAAGAAACTACACCAACACCAGGATACTCAAGCTTTGAAAGACAAAGCTGATCCAACCTTTCACTAGATGAGGCACAATCAAAAGTTGATCTTCATTTGGAGACACTAAGTACAATGGTGAGAAAACTTACTGGGAAGATAGATGATGTTGAACCAACTCCAAAGTCTCCTTGGCATTTGCCATCTGATACTTCTGAGACAACAATCTCAGATCAAAGTTCTTTAACTTCAAGACAAATGAGATTGGATGTGCCAAGAGTTAATGGCCTTAACCAAACCTGATGAATCTTTAAAGCCAATCAGTTCTTTAATTTTCACAACACCAGTGATGCACAAAGATTGACAATATTCTCATTCTATATGGACGGAAAGACTTCTTGGATGGATTCCCACTCTCAACACATGAAAGGTTTCTTGGATGATCTTCTGAAATTTTTTGGGGTTCCAGCTTGGAAGAACTTGAGCAACAACTGGTGATACTCAAGCAGGAAACCACAGTTCTTGAATACATAGTACTGTTTCAAACATTATCTAACAAGGTCACACGTATTCCTTAAGAACTTCTCTTACTATCTTTGCTTCTAGATTAAAACATGAACAGAGAAAAGAAATCTTGAACTTGGAACCATCTACCGAAATACTACAAAAGAATGAACAATATCAGGCAGATGCTTAAACCTCATTGGAGCAAGCCGCCTGTGACAACTTCTACAAAACATTCCACCAATTTCACCAACTCCCTCTTTCATACACAATCAGTCATTCACTCCATACAATACAACATCAAAACCACCATATAGCTCTCAAATTCATTCCAATACCCCACTACCTATACAAAATCAACCTTCCAAACTTCTCTACAAAAGATTGTATGTTGCAAACTCAAAGCCAAGGAGAAAAGGGTCCTTGTTATTACTGTGATGAGAAATTCAATAGAGGTCATCAATTCAAACTTAAATGTAACCTCTTAGTGGGGGATGAAGAAAATAAAGAGTTATAATAGGAGATGGCATGTCTTGAAACTCAAGAACTACAAGAAGAGAATGCAAATTAAATTCACATTGATGGAGGAAGCACCCAAAACTTCATTCAAGAACAAGTTGTGAACCATTTAAAATTCAAACAGTTCCAGGCAAAGAGTTTAAGGTACTGATTGGAAATGGAGGGTATTTGTAATGGGCTAGAACTGCTCAGCAGTAGCTTTTATTTTATGAGGTTATGATTTCATCATAGACACGTATGGTCTTCCAAATTAGAGCAGCTGATATAGTTTATTAGGAATACAATGGCTTCAACCACTGGACCAGTGGTGACAAATTATAAGTAGTTAACAACGTAATTTTTGTCTAAGGGCAACAAGTTCACTTGGTGAATTGGTGTTGAATACGAAGCTGTTACTTGCAAAGCAATTCAAAAAGATACAAGCTCCTGATGAAATTGCTTCTGTGTATCAATCATCTGCAGTAACAATGCAAACTTCAATTGAGGAAAAAGAGGTATCTTACCTACAAGTTCTGAACGAATTATTAACTGAGTTTACCTCAGTTTTCCAAGAAACAAAGACCCACCTCCTAGAAGAGCCTGTGATCATCACATTCACCTGTTATCAGGTTCTAAACCAGGGAATGTGAGACCATACAGGTACCCTCACTTTCAAAAGACACAGACAGAGAAGTGAATGAAATGCCATGGCATTATCAGACATAGCACTAGTCCGTTTTCATCTCCTGTGTTGTTGGTCAAAAGAAGGATGGAATATGGAGCTTTTGTATTGTTTATAGAGCACTAAATGAAGCTACTGTCAAGGATAAGTTTCCCGTTCTCACTATTGATGAAATGTTAGATGAATTGCATGGAGCAGTATGGTTCTCTAAGCTGGATTTAAGAGCAGGCCATCACCAAGTCAAAATGGAAGAGAAGGATGTGCACAAGATAACATTCAAGACTCATGAAGGCCACTTTGAATTTTTGGTAATGCCCTTTGGATTAACTAATACTTCTTCTCCCTTTCAGTCAGTAATGAACAAATCGTTTAAGCCATTTCTTAAGAAGTTCATAGCTGTATGTTTTGATGATATTCATAGTCTACAGTGCTACACTTCCTGCCCACTTAACACGCTTAAGGATGGTTCTACAAAGCTTAGAAACTCATTAGTTCTTTGCAAAGATGAGTAAATGTTTATTTTGTCAAAACTCTATGGACTATCTTGGTCATGTTGTAGCTACAAATGGTGTAAAACCTGACAAAAAGAAGATTCAAGCCATAAATGAATGACCAGTACCTTGGAACCTCAAATGATTAGAGGTCTTCTGGGACCAACAGGGTATTATAGGAAATTTATCAAGTCATATGCTATCTTTGTTGTTCCACTCACTAATCTTCTTAAGAAAGATGCACGCGCCCACGAATCTGATCAATGACTCTTTGTGCTTTCAGAAGAGGCTCCGATTTCATTTGACCATTGAAGAAGGCTATGACAGAAGCTCCTGAACAATAACAATACTTGAGTGAGCTACTTGGATATGATTACACCATCGCATACAGACCTGGCAAACACAACAATGTAGTAGATGCACTGTCTAGGATCCATTTCCAAGAGACAACTGATCGTGATACTGTCAGCAGTAAATCTTCAACAGATGGGAGTCTAATTGCTCTTTCTACTGTCACATTAACATTCAGTATTGTGGAAAACATTAGGTCTGAGAATTCATCCAATCATCATCATCATCAAGACCTTATCCCTTTTAGGAGTCAATTAAATGAATATTGTTCCTCCATTCCCCTCTATTAAGTGTCATGGCTTGATTCAGTGACGCTCATCCTATGTGCTTGTTGTTCCTTAACTAACCAACACTCTAATCTATAGAGCATGGACAACCTTATAGCCATCATACAGAATTTTCCTTTTAGTTTGAGTGGTGCCTTCTGATCATGCAAAACTCCAGAGATGCATCTTCATGTGTTCCAACCCTCTTGGATTCTTTGGGTAACCTCCTTCTCAATATCTCCGCTCTCATGAATTGTCGATCTCGAGTATCAGAAGTATTCTCTTAGGGTGACTTCTTGGTTATCAATCTTTACTGGTGTTCCAATTCAGCTCATATCCTTGCTAAAATTGCATTCCATATACTCTGTCTTAGTTTGGCTAATTTTAAATCCTCTAGATTCTAATGCATTTCTCCATAACTCTTGCTTTGTGTTTACACCCTCCCTTGTCTTGTCAATCAAAACTATATCATCCTCAAATAACATGCACCATGGAATCTCCTTGTACAGATGTTTTGTTAACTCATCCATGACCAAGGTGAAAAGGTACAGGCTCAATGCCAATCCTTGGTGAGATAGGAAAATCACCGGTTTCTCCTCTAGTGGTCCTAATGTTTGTTATTATTCCCTCATACCTATCCTTAATTATGTCTATATACCCCTATGAAGCCCCTTTCTTGCCAACACTTATATATTAACTCTATGGGGACATTATCGTAAGCTTTTTCTAAGTCAATAAAGACCATGTGGAGGTCCTTCCTCATCTTCCTATATTTCTCTATCAATTGTCTAAGCAAGAAAATAGCTTCCATGGTAGACCTACTAGGCATGAAACCAAATTGGTTCTCTAATACACTTGTCTTATGCCATACCCTCTTCTTAATCACTCTTTCAAAAAGTTTCATAGTATGGCTCATAAGTTTAATCCTCCAATAATTAGTGCACTTCTATATGTCTCCTTTATTCTTATGAATTGGTATAATAGAACTCTTCCTTCATTCATCCAACATTTTCTTCGATTTTACAATCTTGTTAACCCAACTTTGTTAACAAACTACTCTAGTATCTCCCATATACTTCCAAACCTCTATTGGTATGCCATCGGGCCCCAAGACCTTTTCAAATTTCATATTTTTCAATGCCTTTTTCACTCCAGGTATTCTAATCCTACGGTAATATATATAATGTCCACCAATATTTGGGTTTAAGGTACTTTTAATCCCTATATTCTCATGGTAATTGTCATTTAGCAATTTTTGAAAGTAACTTTCCCATCATTATTTGATCTCATCATCTTTGACTAATACCTTTTGTTCTTCACTTCTAATACACTTAAATGTAGTCTAAGTCCTTACTCTTCTTTTCTCTTACTTTTGCGAGTTTAAATACATCTTTCTTACCTTCTCGTGATCCTAATCTATTATAGAGATCATCATACGCCTTGAGTTTAGCCTCACTTACTACTCGCTTAGCAACCTTTTAGGCATTCTTATATTGCTCAAACTTTTCGTTATTTTTAGTCCTCTGCAATGCTTTAAAACACACCCATTTCTCTTTAATAACTTTTTGCACTTTTGCACTTTTTCACTCTATCACTAAGTTTCCTTTGTTGGTTACCTATTACCTTACATACTACTAGGCCATCTTTTGTTTCCTTTGTTAGTTACCTATTACCTTAGATACTACTAGGCCATCTTTTGCCACTTTCTTAATGGACATGGCCATATTAGTCCACATGGTGTGTACTTCTGTTTCATTGTTCCAATTTCCTTCTACTATCAACTTGTTTATAAATGATGCTATCTTCTCTCCCTTTAAGTTCCACCACTTAGTTTTTGGACACCTGTTAAGTTCATTTCCTTTCTTCAATACTTTAATACAGCTATTCATAATCATTAATCTATTTTGTGAGGTTAGACTCTTACCGAGTATCATCTTACAATCCTTTACACATTCTTAAGTAGAAAAATGTCTATTTGGCTTCTATATAGTCTTTTAAAGGTATTAAGTGTTCATCTCTCTTCTGAAACTATTATATGCTAAGGCAAAATCAAGTATAGCCTTCACATCTCATTTCTTTCTCTAATACCATACCTTCCATGTACCCTATTATATCCTTCTTTTTCTTTTCGTACATGACCATTAAAATATGATCCTCTAAATATTCCCTCTGTGTTGGGAATGCCTTACATGACTCCGTCCATATCTTCTCAAAACTGTATTTTGATTCTATCTTCTAACCCTACTTGTAGTGCATATGCACTTACAACATTTATGATCTTCTCTCCTAGAACAAGTTTTATTAGCATAATTCTATCACTGGTTCTTTTAACATTTACAACTGTAATATCCTTAATTTTTAGGATAAAACAGGAAATTATTAAATAAATTAAAATAAAAAATTATGGATGAATTTTTTCCTGAAAACATAATAATTTGAAAGTGCTTGTCCATACGAGTCCAACGCCACTAAGAACGCGAAAAACGGAGCTCAAACGAGGGAGTTATGAACCGTCAAAGTTGTAAGGGCAAATTGGTCATTTGATAGAGACGTGTTAGACAGGGGTCCAAATTGATAATGGCACCCCCGTCTTCCACACGTCTCTACTAGTGCCGGAAAAATCGCCGGAGAGACGTGGAAAGAGACGTGTGGGGAAGAGTTTCTCTTCCCCAAAACTCTAAAACCCTATATCTATGCTCCTCTAGGAGCCAAAACACTCCACTTTGAGCATTTTCTCTGAGTTTTTACGCAAAACCCTAGCCCTGCAAAACTTGGATTTTCCGGCGAGTGGAGCCCCGGGCAACACGAGCAACTCCGGCCAGGTGCAAGGTAAGCCTCAAACCTATGTTTTTCATATTTATTAAATAGAAAAACAATTAGGGAAACATTTAAAAAAATTAGGAAAAATCAGATTTTTAGGAACCTGTGTGCATGCTACTGTTGGAGCGTGATTTCACAGATCAAACCTAGTCTGTTTGAAAATCGCACCGTCCAACTAGTGCACAAGAGACCCAAGAGCATACCCTTTAAATTTGGGAGTGATCCAACGGTGGATTTCTCTAGAAAACACAAAAACCAGTACCTATGGAAGATTTTAGGAACTTGGGAAAAATCATTTAAAAACCATGGTTTTTGGCAAAATCAGTGCAAAAGGAGGGCATAAATGGATTCTAGAGAGAATTCTGAAGAAAATGGCATAAAAATCACGCAAAATGGAGCTCTGTAGCTCTGCCGGAGGCGACCGGAATCCGGTCGTCTTCTCTGGCGTCGACGCCCTGGCGCTGACACCAGGACGCACTCGGTGACGCCCGAGGGACGACGTCACACGACGTCGTCGTCGCACGCGTGCGCAGCGCCGCGCGCGTGCGGGGGAGAAGCCAATTGGCAGTCGTGGCGGGGCCGGGACGCGGCGCGTCCCGTGCGGTGTCTGCGTCGGCGTGCGTCTTCGTGCGCCGGTATACGACAGTGTAAACCGGCGGAAAAGGGCGCCGTCGGTATAAACCACCTTATGGTGGTCTGGCAGGCCCCATTTGAGGGTAGTTTTCACTAAAACTTGATTTTTGGGAGCTAGAGAGGTCCAAATCACGATCCGGAAGAAGCGTTGTGACCGTATTGACGACGCGGACCTAGTTTTAACTTAAAAACTTAGAAATGACCACTTTTTCTTTAGAAAAATATTAAAATAGTGATGTGACATGTACAGGTGCACGTGAATATACCAGTTAAAAGGAGTTATTAGCAAGCTAGTGGTCTCACACTGAGGTAGGTGACGACAACTAATGTTTTGCCTTGATTTTTAAACCATATTTAAATATAGCCTCATGTGTGATTGTGTTTTAAAAATGCAATTATTATTTACCGTGGATTTCATGCGACATTGCGTACAGGATGGTTATTCCAAATTGAAATATTTTACTGAATAAACTTATTTAAAATGCTTTTACAAGCATGATGTTAATTTGTTATGCTTAATTAGAGACTTATTTCTTATTATATATATAGAAAATGCATGGATTTACATGGAAATGAGAATAGAGGCTTATTAGCTGGTCCTTTTATAAGCTAACCCCAGGATGAGGGGCATGTCTTGGGGATTGCAAGCTATAAGTGCTCTTGAGTTTTAGCATATACATATGATTTCCGTGTTTTATATTTGATGACGGGTGCTCTCGCCCGGTGGGCGTCATGCTAGGAGGGATAGGGCCGGCCACCCACGTTCCGAGATTATGATGTGATGAGTTTGTGATATGATAGACACCTGCCCATAGATGGCATTCGGTAGGGGTTTGGTAACATGGATAGTCCACACTACAGGTCTGAGCCTTTCCATGGGGACAGATACTAAGTCTCCCGTTATGGTGTCGACGGGGAGCAGTAGTGGTTGATACCCATGGAGGGTTGCCACTGCAGCATGATGGCCCATATTCTTATTATGTGTGCATGTATGATGAGCATGGTTATGGATGATATGCCTGGGTGTGACGACACTCAAAGGTTGACTACGTGTACCCCTGATCAGGGATGTTAATGCGATGTGGTGGGACCCATTACCTTAGGGTGCCCTTATTCTGGTTGTATGCTCTATTTTATTGATTCATGTCATGTTTTAACTCCTTGAATTTTATGTTTTAGCATATGGAATAAATTGACATTTATTGAACATGGCATTATGATATCACTATTTTCATAAATGTTAGATTTTTCATCAGTACTGTTCATTATTTCTTTCATTTATTACATTAATTGTCTATGTACCTACACAAGCGATAGCTTGCTGAGGCATTGCTTTGTTTTGCAATGCCTTAGATCTCGAGCGCGATACCAGGAAAGGAAAAGCGGTTGATAAACCTTGAGAGCTGCTGAAGACTAGTTTTTCCTATAGTTTTAGACAGTAATGTGAGTCATTATAGTGGATTATCATTTGAATTTTATTATGGACTGCATACTTTATAATTGGATGTGATTTAGATCTTTGGACATATGTTGGACATTTATATGGGATGTTATGATGGATAGACCCTGGGCCATATTATTATTGTCTTTTGGATGTTTATTTGATTTAAAATAAAGGCGCCTATTTATTTGACGTTGATTTATACGCAGATTATTTATTTATGTTTAAATTACATGTACACCATTTTGAGAAAGGAAAACTAACACTCGGAGTTTTTAAGATAGGTTTAGTAAAATGTTAAATAAATCTTTTCTCATGGGATCCCAAATGCTCTTATTTAAAATACCATTATTATTTTAAAAAAAATGTCTTAAAAATCCGGGGTGTTACAACAACTTTATCCTTTAATTCTTTATCTACCACTATCCCTATGTCATTTCTATTATTTTCCTTTTTGACATACCAGACTTATATCCATCTATTTTTCTAGTTTTAGCCCCTTTTCACTTGGTTTCTCGGATACAACTAATGTTGACTCTCATGCATTTAATCATATCCACCAACTCTAGACTCATATATGTCAATGTGCCTATATTCCATATAACAATACGAATCTTGTTCTCCTAACCTAGCCTATTTACTCACGCACTTCTTGAACAGCATGGGAACCCATGCATACTTTTCCATTGCACTTGAGTTTTAATGCAACGCATTGCTTCTGAGGGAACACTTTAGCAGCCCTTGCCTATTTTTTACAGCACCTGGGATCCGATGCAACGTGTCACGTCCGAGGGAATGCCCTATTAGCCCTTCTCTATTTTTCACTACATTTGGGATCCGATGCAACCCGTCGCTTACGAGGAATGCTCTAACACTAGGGAATGTCAAAAATTGATTTATGCCTGGGGTTTGCCATGAGTTTTACTTGCCGATTGGCACCTAACGCAAAACCCTCTTTCATCAGGGCTTAGGACCTTGAGAATTCATCCAATGAGTTATTACTATTGCACAAAGCTTAATCAAGGTAAATTATTATATAGAAATTTAACCTGCAGAGATGGGTTATCGTACTACAATGATAGATTGAGAATTGCATCCAATTCTCCTTTGAGATCAAAAGTCATGCAGAAATTTCATGCTTCCACATTGGGAGTACACTCAAAAGCACTAAAGACCTTCAAAAGGATTGCAGTTACTTAATTGGTCAGGCATGGGAGAGGATGTAAAGAACTACATTGTGAATTGTGTGGTCTGTCAACAAATGAAGCCTAGTACTACTATTCCAAAGCACATTTGGCAATACCTCACTATGGATTCCATCACAAATTTGCTTAGTTCTCATGGTTACACAGTTATATTAGTATTGGCGGATAGATTAATAAGAATTGCACATTTTGGAGCTCTATAGGCCAACTATAATGCAACATCAGTGCCAAATTCTTCACTGATATGGTAGTCAAGCATCATGGATTCTCTATATTAATCATATCATACAGAGATGGTATTTTCCTTGGTAGATTTTGAAAAGAGATGTTCACACATAGTGGTAATCAGCTCAGGCAAAGTATAGCTTATCACCTACAAACTAATAGCCAATATGAAGTGTTGAATCGGTGTCTTCAGCTATACATGAGATCATTTGCACATGAAAATCCTAAAGTTCAGCTTGATACCTTGGCTAAACTATGGTACAACACCTCATTTCGCACTTCAACAGCCATGGTATCTTATCAAGCTGTCCTTGGTAACCCTCCTCTCACTATCTTGGGTTATATAGCAGGTTCAACAACAATTAAGGCAGTGGGGAAAGATTTACAAACCAGGGATGAATTACTTAATCAACTCAAGAAGAATTTGTTGTGAAAGCTCAGAAGTTCAGGAGAAAAATGCAGATGAGCATAGAAGGGATGTGCATTTTCAAATAGGGGATTTGATGGTAGTCAAGTTACATCCTTACATACAACAGTTCTTTGTTTCTAGACTCAACTTCAAACTGGATGTGAAGTATTTTGGTCCATACTAGGTGCCTAAGAAGATTTGACCAGTAGCTTATAAGCTTAAACTACCAAAGCATAGCTAACTCCACCCTGATTTTCAATAGTCACTCCTAAAGAAGTTACTTGGTTCAAATCTTGATGGGTTGTATAGTGCTTTACCTGCTACAGTTCTGATAATATTTCCTGTCATCTCTCCTTTGGCTATATTGGGAATTAGAACAACTGAGGAGAATGGCCAATCACAAACTCTAATCCAATGGCAAGGTGTTCCAGTTGAAGATCTCACAATTCTAAAAGAGGAGTTTCCACATGAACCTTGAGGACAAAGTTATTTTGGATGGAGCAAGGGATGATAAGATCCAACCTAGTGAAAGCTCTAGTAGAAGCAATCCAGGGCACTAGATGCTAAGGAGGAGCTCTAGATGGGCAAAAGCTCAGAGCTAACGAAGATAGCTGATAGTGCTACCAATTTGTCAGTTAGATACACTGTTAATTACTGTATTGACAGTAGTGTGCACTATCAGCTGAATAGTTAGTTAGTTAGTTATGCCAGCTGTCAATTAGTTTATGTTAGTTCGTTTTCAACAGTTGTAATTCCATTAGAGAAAGGTCCAATGGTGCATATTGCCAATTAGTAGTTAGTAGTACTGTTAGATTAACAATTAGACAGCTACATGGTTAGCGAAAGGATGGTTACTTTGACGGGAAAGGTTGTTAAACCAATAACAATCTAGGTAATGGATTGGTTACTTTGATGGGAAAGGTTACTAAACCAATAACAATCTAAGTAATGGAAGCTACTCATGGAATGAAAATAGTCTAGAGCAAACTAGATATGGAATGTTACCTACACTCTAAGTGAAGAAGTTTTTCGCACTTTCATTACTTCGATCTTCTACTGCATAGTAAACACCTTGATCAGTTCAAAACTTACCACTAGAGTTGCGTATATGTAGAGGGCGCTCCAGGTGCTTAGCAAACCTCTTAGTTACGTTCTTAGAGAAGTGGTTGATGATCTGTAAGGGGCGATCAGATCCAAGACTCGTTTAAAAGATGACATCCGCCATCGTGGATCTAGTAGCCAACAACAAGTCATCCGCGAAGATGAGATGGAATACGCAGTGGGTTCAGTTGACTTGTTTGAACCCGATTTTTAATTGTGGCTAAGGCTTGCATGGAAAGGAAAAATAGGTACGCTGACATCGGACCCCCTTGACTGATTCCAGGAGATGGTAAGAAATAATCTGACAGTTGACCGTTAATTAGGGCGGACGCAGAAGTGCTAGAGATGCAAAACATGATAAGACGGGTCAATCGTCAAGGAAACTGAAATTTGATTAACACTTTCTCTATGATGTCCCGTCTGTTGGTGTCATGGGCCTTGTTAAGATCAGCTTTGATCATAACATTGCCTATAGACCTAACTTTTTTTTCTTAAACTGGAATGGAAGTTCCTAGACAAGTAAGGAGCTATCGTGAATATGTCGAGTTAGGACAAAGGCACGTTTTTTCGGGCCAATTAGTCTGTGGAGAATCGATCTAATATGATGCAGTATCACCTGAGAGATGATTTTATAGAGAACAGGGCATAAATTAATTGATCGATACCTATCAACAGCACGAGGCTCATTTTCATTAGGGATGAGACAATGTATGTTTTATTTTCCTAAGAAAATGACCATTAGCACATGCTTGTTGCACCAAACTAACCACTTAGTCCTACTTTATTCCAAGCTTTTTGGAAAAACCTGACATTAAAGCCATCCATCCCTGGATATTTGTTTCCATTCATGGAGAACAGGGTATTCTTCGCTTCTCTCCTAGTTATTTCTCCATCAAAATAGCATAGTATGTTATAGAGCGTTCATTAGCAGTAACGCGACTAGTGTAGAAATACATGAACACTTTATCTAGCTTTCTGTTCGGTGAATGACTTACCATGCCCATCTTGTATCATTAAAATATGGTTTCTCCTCCTCCTTAACAAATGCAGTGGTGTGGAAAAAAACGGGAATTGGAATCTCCACACGTGAACCACTGTCCTACTTTTTTGCCTCCAATGAGTTTCTTCGAGACAGAGCAGAATGGAGTTCCTACTTGTAAGTTCTTGCCTGAGGGTTTTGAGCTCTTTTGGATTTGGTACGACCAGGAGCCCACATAAGGTACATTCCAGCATTCCTCAACAATTGATTGAAATTCTTCATGTCAAACCTTAACAGTCGCTTGGGTTTGCCAATGACAATTCCGTAGACATGAATGTAGGGTGGTAATCGGACGCGAGTTTATGGAGGTTCTCAATCTCGGTGTTAGGGAACTCTCTATACCACACTATGTTAATTAATCCACGATCCAACCGTTCCATAATTGATCATTCGCATCCTTCCGTTGGTCCAAGTAAATTTTGGGCCACAGAAACCTACATCTAAAAGACTAAGTTCATTCATGACATCCACCGGGGCGTGTTCTTAGGCATCTTGTCTTTGGGGTTCACCAAAACTTCATACTTTTATTGGAGTCGCGTTTGCATAAATAAACGTGACATAAACAATAGGCTTTAGTTTGATTTTTTAGCCTAATCAATTTCTCCTCGTACCACATCACTAGCAACCCACCCGAGAGCCGTCTTAATTGGCTCGATTGCACGGCAGGAGTAAGTTTTCTTTAATTTGCAACTGAGCATCTTATCAAAATAAGTACAAAATGTACTTGAGTTCCGAGAAATCATATCTTCTACCAAGACATTCACCGAAGTAAGCAAAAGCTTAGTTAGATTTTTAACCTAATCAATTTCTCCTCACTCCACGTCACTAGCCACCCACCTGTGAGACCTTTAATGGTTCAGCACGGCAGGGTTAAGTTTTCTTTAATTTGCAAATAAGCGTCCTATCAAAACAATTACAAAATGTACTTGAGTTCTGAGAAATCACATCTTCTAAAAAGACAGAAGCCATTTTGAAGGAAGTTATTCTCAAACAGAGAAAACTCTTTATCCTTCATGAACAAACATAAACACAAAGAAATTTATCTATCTTAATACAAGAGGAAAGTCATTGAGAAGTGTTCCACTCACTACTCATGCAACAAGATACACGAGCAAAAAGTACTGTTTCAGCTAAAAACAACATAAAAGGCTTATGTTAACGAATTAGGGGATCTAATGCACGCCACATCGTGCATCCTTATAATTCCAAAAGGCATTCATTCAAACTACCTTAGTTACAAGAGTTACCTTGCGGGCGCTCATGGGCTATCATGATCTTGCGGATAGCGTCCTGTCCGTGGTGCTCAAGTGCACCCTGGATAATGTGTGGGTACATATCCATCGTATTGAGCTCGATTCCATTCATGGGGTTAACTGGCTCGTGTTGGATGAGTTCTCACCATTTCCAGGAATGTAGGTAGGTTCCACTGGTGCATTAAAGGCCATTGGGTATATAGGATTTGTGCCAGGAAAGAATTTCCATGCCCCATAACTTCATTGTGGCCTACAAAGTGGTTTTCCCCATCAGACAGGAACCGCAGAAGTTTTCCTGTTGAAAAATGAGGGTATCTATGTGGGGATAACATAAGACCTGAACAAAGGCATACAGTGAGCAATACTTCTCCAAATTGCAGTTGGTGAACCAATTTGAGAACATTTGATGACTAGTGTAGTTGCCAACTAGAAGCCCATTAATCAATTTAAAAAATTAAAGTAAAACAAAAAAAATGAAAAGATTGCTTTAAAAACTATCCAAGTTTTTGTTTTTATACCCCTAATTCACGATTAATTTGAGTAAACCATCAATTTAAGTAGTCATTACAATTGCGCATGCAAAACAAATGGAACTCATGCTATTAAGAGTTTGTGACGTGGCCCCATCTTAGGTGTCTTTCGACAATCTGACATGGCCCCATCTAAGTTAGTGTTTGGCCAATCATTGAAAATTCTAAAAAACTATCTTATATTCCTTGTTTCCCAAGCCAAAATCATCTTTTATTCTTTTTTTTATAATTCAAAAACCAAGCTTCAATGGCAAATTTTTTTTATGGGAAAAAAACTCAAAAAATTGAGAGAAACCAAAAACTGAGAAGATGCATAGATATACATCAGAAATAAAATAAAAACTTAAAATTTAGAAAATTCACTTCAATGAAGTCGAAAAATGGAAAACCCAGAAAACTCACCTCACAAAAAGAATCAAATGGAGTGGGCAGCTAAGAATTAAAGGCAAAAGATCTCCTTTAGTTCATCCACCGCTAAAAATTACAATGAAAAGCAAGACTAGAATCTGAATTAAACAAGTCTTGTCCACAGGTCAGTTAAAAGAAAATTCTAAAGAAAACACAAGGTTAACCATGAATGGTTTTTCTTTATGAAGTTGTTCTTGGTTTTTCTATAGTTCATTGAAAACCAAATAGAAGAACGACATATGTTCTTCATCTTCTCCAGCCCTCGATGATGGCCAACATAGAGTTCAAGAAATAGACAAGTACCTATTGCTTAATAAAGTAGGACCCCTTAACCTGTTTAACCAAAATTGCTAATCTTCTCTTACTTTTTTATTTCTCATCTTTCATCTACTCAAGTACTGACTCTTGTAATAATCTCATGGAATGTCTATTGAGAGCAAGCCACCTGTAGGTTCTTCTCATCTATTAACTTGTTCTTCACTTTAGACATATCTTTTATAAGTTTTTGGATTCGGGGTATTTGGTTTGCACTCAATTGCCTTATTGCAAAATCAAGACCATCCAATAAATGAGACTTCTACTTCTAATATCCTATTAATCACCCACCGGACTTGCATTCAAATGCCAAAGGTAGGACTATTGCTCAAGGCCAAACAGTTTTTCCAATTGAAAGAATCTTGATGATGGTTGACCGTTGCAGGTGCATGATCGACCATCATCCAATATTCGGCAGGCATGTATTTGTAACTCTCCTGGACATGGTTGACCAAGGAAGGAGCATGGGCAACCATCGCATAGCCCTAGTCAATTATCTCTGCTATTAAAGCAGTCTGAATTTGAAATAAAAAATAAATACAGACAACATCGTTGGTGATGGAGGGCCGGAATTCAACTTCTGGCTAGTGTTGGAGTTATAAGAAAACAGGTAAAGCAAGAAAAACACAGAAAATGAGATGGAGAGCTAGTTTTTACCTCTGATTGTCTCTCCATGCCCAAATGGCTACAATTTGGATAAAAACCCAACAACGACTGAGAGTTTCTGAATGCGGTTAGGGAGGGTTTCAAGTTGGGGAGAACGACCACATAGTTCCCTTCCTAAAAAATATTAGATTATCCACCTTGGTTTTTGATATCCTTGCTGAGATGGGACAATGACACTTAGGCAGCCAAGTGGAAAATGGAAATACCATCAAGCATTTAATGGTGCAATTATGATAACTATGCTCAAATTGAGAGTTTATTCAAAGGGTTAGGCCGTATAAAGTTTATCACGCGAAAAATTGAGAGTTCCTTAAGCAATTTTTTTAAGAGAAAAGAAGCCTATTAGTTACTGTCCATGTCCTACTGTTCCTTTACCCATACAAGAGGGTGGTCTCAGTTTCCCCATTTTCTGGTTTACGCAATTCAAACTGGTGGACTGTTAAGAGTTGCATCTCACGTTACTAGTGACCCGAATAACCGTCTTTCAGGAAGGAGACAATCAATCCCCTTTCCAATTTGGTTTCTCCGTTTGTTTGAATGCTCAAACTCTTCAAAGAAAACCAATATGGGATTCCCCGTGGCCCACTGGCAACCTTCGTTTTCCTTCTCGTACAAGTCTTCTTGTTAAAAAATATCGGTGAAATGCCCACTCACCAATATTGACTGGCCTACTATTTCCTACGACCATCTCCTAATCTGCCATCAAACATTTTTAAATCAACAACTAGAGGCATATGGTCTCTGCCTTTCTTCATTTTTATTGAACTGTCCTTCCCCCTCAAGCATCTTTAAAAATGGGGAGACGTTTTTACGAATTATTCATCTTACTTGATTGATGTAAGTCAAACCTGGCTATTCATGCTCATCTTTTACTTGACGACTGACCACTGGATGGATATTTCTAGGGAAAATTTTCTGTCACACTCTGTAACATCTACCATGGCTCAATTTCATGCAAACTGAATAATCGAGTAGCCCCAAGAAAGATAAACTGCTCATTTAACAGCATTTCCTATACACAGTTTTTACGGCCTACCCAGGCACATCTCCCTAGATGCTAGGATTTGTCTGACTGTCATGATTTCCAGCCCATGAGCAGATCCAAATCGAACCCTATCCGCACAATCACACGCATGGCTAGACAGATGAGACAAAAGGATGGACCACATGCCATACTAATTACATTCAACAAAAACAGTCCAGGTGCCAATCTCTTCATCTTCACTTCATGAATCATTTTGGATGGATATGACCGTTCTGCAATTAGCCTAGACTTTAAGAGGTTTCGACGTATATCTAGAGTGTCCCTTGTTCAGTTGGCTAGATGGATCCATCTCTTGATCCCTCTCCTAAAGTAACCACATAACGGAGACGTGGCTTTAAAGCATGTTACGGATGATAAGCTCCCTGGCCAGTAAAGCAACATCTTATATAGAAAATGAAAAAGCATGCCACTACAAGCACAGATACTACAAAACTGCCAAATGGTGGCAAAGAGAACTCTGATATAATTCCAGAATCTGTATCATTATGGTGTTAATCCCAGTGACAGCAACATGACTAGACGTGCATCCCACCTCTTGAATATTCTGAATTTCAGGCGCAAACCTACAAAATTTGGCAAATGAAACCCGACGTAACACTTGAAATATCAAGATTCAACAACTGGGTGAGGGAGGCTACACTTACGATTAAACAGTCACAAGCGGCAGGGTCCTCAACGAATGAATTAATTGATGCAAAGCGCCATCATGGAATTTGTATCTACCATCGCAAAATCATGCTTCAGCTTGCTGCTTCTCTTTTCAACTGCTGGAACGGGTCAATCCAATCCGCATCTTCCCTTGCCGCTCGCTCCCATCGATGTTTGAATGTCTCAAGCTCTGCTGTAGACTGCCTCCTGATCTATACTCAGAAATTAAAACAGATATGAATCTACAATTAGTATACAAAAACCCTATGAAATCAAGTGGGGTTTGAAAGAACTGCCTTGGTTTAGTCCATGTGGACCCATATAATATCCATCTGTTATTTTTCCAGCCAATGTAAACCAGTCAAGTACACGCCATCCAAACAGAAGAACCAATGCATTGGGGATGAGCATGTTAACTTTCACTTTGCAGGCAGATTATTTTTCTATAATACCCTAAACCAAGAACTAGATGGTGCAACAGTTGAGTTGTAGCTGTGTGACCTGGAGGTCAAGGGTACAAGGCGTGGAAACAACCTCTTGCAAAAATGCAAGGTAAGGCTGCATACTATAGACCCTTTGTAGTCCACCCTTTCCCTGACCCCGCATACGTGGGAGTTTTATGCACCAGGCTGCCCTTTTTTTAACCCAAAACCAAGAACAATTATATGCAAACAAAAGAGAAATGAAGGACTTGAGAATTAAAAAGAGAGATCTAACTCAAAATCCATTGCCTCACCCATCTGCCTCCCTCCTGTTGCTCCCTGCCAAATTTTATGCTGCAGGTCATAAGGCTTAAACCTGCTTCATACTAGATCCTGATCATCCCTTGCTCATTACCCATATCTCAAGGTGAATAGGATATCCCTAAGCATGATGAGAGAGGCTGGCTAGACTGGTACCCATCAGCTTATCCTATAAGTAATAAGTGACATGGATAAACTAAATTGTGAAGCACCTAAAACTTTTAGTGGCAAGACTTGGACTCAAGGATGCATAAAAAAATGGACAATTAACCAAAGGAAGATCCTAACTCCATCCAAAACAGATGAGATTCTTCCTTTCACCTTTCCATGAAGCACTTTTTGTAATTCTCACTGTAACTCACCTCAACTCTCGAGTTTTAAGCAGACTGGCAGTAAGAATATCATGTAAAAAAGCGCAACCCAATGCACAAAGCTCCTGCTTCTGCAGGGTCCAGTGAAGAGGCAAACAACAAAGGGTCTACAGTATGCAACCTTACCTTACATCTTTGCAAGAGGCTGTTTCCACACCTTGAACCCGTGACCTCAATGTCACATGGCGACAACTCTACCGTTGGTCCAAGGATTGCCCCCCTTCTACAGTTAGAATATCATGTATGAGGTTCAAATATTCAGGGATTAATTTTCATAGTAAGCACATGCCACTATCAACAGAAAGGAATTTTGGCATCATTTCCCTCTATATAATTCCCCCAACATACACGTATGCATGCACATACATACATATATACGTGCATTTGTTGAATACTAAAAGCATATTAAATAAGAGAAGCTAACATGAGTTTGTTTAAGTTTGTGGCCCTAGTTGAAGGCAAGATGAATGGACAAAATGATCCAACAAGGCACATATTTACTGTAAGACAGAAATGAAACTCAACTGTGCCCGGGCCAATCTAGAATCAACCAAATGGGACATGGGCACAGGCAGGAACCCCAAACAAAGGTTCAATGGGGTAATTTTCAAATAAAAACACAAGACCAGATATTGGTACCTTTATACCATGAGATAAGTCCAAGGATCAGAAAATCAATACAGGTCAAGATATCTGCTGAAGGTCAAAATGACATACACAACAGCTAACTATATCAGGCATACATGTCGGTCATATTAGTGACGCACAGGTAACAGAATATATATATTCTTGGGTCCCAGATTAATAGAGCAATAATTGATGTTTCTGCTGCATCCTTGGGTCTACGTTTATGTTTTCATGCTTTTTTTTAAACTATACTCAAGTGAAAAAGTGAAACCTATGATTTGATCATTTAACATTATTGATTAGATTCTTAAGGACCTCCTATTAATTGCCTGTCTATCTAATCGTTAGTCAAGTTCTCTTTTTGCTAGTTGAACAACAAGTACAGGGACAATTAGTCAACTAAGGAATGATCACGTAAAAACATATAAGTATTAGAAATAGTCATAACTATTATCAGATTTAACAGTAAGAAATGGAGGAGAGAGGACAAGAAAAAAAACTACGTCAATAAACAGATTAATTTCAAACCTCTACAAAGGAATTATAAAGCATCATTAAACATGTACATAAGCTCACATAAATTAAAAAAAGAAGTAAACAAATGGACCAGAAAAAAAGGATGAGATCCAGCCAAAAGTTGTATAATGGAATACTATTAAAGAACAACTAAATAAACACTAAATAACTTTTCAGAAAGAAGAAAGTGAAGGTGCAATGTATTCAACATGCAAATGAAATAAATAAATAATTTTCTTCACAGATAGGAACCAAATCTCTTCAAACCTCTTTTAAAGCATTAGATGGTGAAAAGTAAATGTTTAGAATTAAGAGAAGTAGGAACTTTTATCTTGAGGTGATTTCTATTAATTGCGTCCTACATCATTTGTTTGATTTATCCTTCAAATACTGTTTGCAGAGCTGACCCTAGTAGATACATATCAATTTACGTCAAACGTGACTGAATCATGAAAACTCGTAAGCAAATGATAACATACACGGTTCAAGGAAGTCATGTGAACATGAATGATAAAGACAATACATAAATAAAATGATTATAAATATACGAGGCTCAAGGAATTGTGAACATGAACAGTAAAAACATCATACCAGCCTTGTAAGGTTTGATGTGAACTGTAGGCCAGGTTATTTTGCGAAACATGTATGTGGATTATGTTTGGCTTATATTTTGTATCATGGTATGTACAAATAACCAACCCCCTACCAATTGCTTAGTTAGATTAAAATTTGAAGAAGAATCACACAGTTAAAAATGTAATTGCAAATAAGAGTTATTTAACCGATAAAATGCCTGTGAAATATCGGGCACAAAATAATTCCAGATTATGTCAGACAAGATTAGCAAGCTTCCACAAGTATATGGAAAAGGCCCCATCATCCACTTGGAAACATACCAAGGACAGTTGAAAAAATGTAACCAATACGACACATTTGACCAAAACAAAAGCGCATCACAATAGATGACTGTGGTTCTTTGGAGGTTGAAATTTCATGCGAGTTCCCAGTAACCACAACCAAGTAGAAGGTCCAAACAAGGAAAGGTGGCGCAAGATCTGCAATGCATAAAGGCCTCCTAGTGTTATGTTGACCTCATTGGAACATTCCTCCGAAGAAACAGGACCAAGACATCATTTATATCTACCGAATTTCTTGAAATGCTTTTCTCTTATTTGAAAAGTTTGAGCCACACAACCACAAGCCCCGACTCTGTTACCTATCACTGGATGAGACTCTTTCAGCCACTTGGCTAGAAGGCCATAGTTCAAATTTCTTGGAAAGCTAGGATTTTCTTTTTAATATATTGGGTGGCTTCCTTATGCATTTCAATTTTATTTAGTATATATCTGGAATGCAATTTTAGCAAGGAGAGAAGAGGAGAGGAGAGGAGGACCAATAAAGATTGATAACAAAGAAGTCCCACTAAAAGAACACTTCCAATACTTGAGATCGATAATTCATTAGACTGGAGAGATTGAGAGGAAAGTTACCCAGAGCATCCATGGGTTTTGGAACAAATGGAGATGTGCCTCTAGAGTTTTATGTGATTGAAAGGTGCCACTCAAACTGAAAGGAAAATTCTATAAGATAACTGGAAGGCCAGCCATGCTCTATGGATCAGAGTGTTGGGTAGTTAAAAAAAACATGTATATAGGATGAGTATCATCAAAATGCAGGTATTGAGATGGATAAGTGGTAGGACAAGAAAGGATAAAATTAGAAATAAAAACATTAGAGGGAACTTAGGAGCAGCACCAATAGGTAACAAGATAAGAGAGATTAGACTTAGATGGTTTGGACATGTCCATCATAGACCAAAAAGAGCACCAGTTAGGAGTGAGGCAATCTAAGTTGAAGGTTCTAAAAAGGCCAAGGTGAAGGCCCAAAAGAACATGGATAAAAGTGGTGAGAAAATATTTAAAAACTTTGATACTAAAGGAAGCCATGACACTTAATAGAGGGGAATGGAGGAACAAGATTCATGTGACCGACCCCTAATCAGGATGAGGTCTTGATGACGATGATGGTGGTATCTCTATGACTAATAACTTCCAAGTGCAGCCAGCAACCACTGGTCAATCCAAACTGACAACGGTTAAGTATTTCTGCTTAATGCAGATCCAATATGCCTATCTCATTATGTAAGTGTTATTTTGTAAGGAAAGTCTATCATACATTCTCAGGACAGAAAAAGGGGCTGTATCTTTAAGTGGCAGCAAAAGACTGAGGCTGTACAATTTACATTAAGGATATTAAGATGTTTCTGTTCGACATGTGCCGCTCGTATGTGCTAAACCTAACTTTCTAGTTTTAACTAACACTAGTACCTATTGGAAGGAATAAGATACCCTCAACATTACACATAATGCTAAGGGCATAGATACAGATTTGGACCAATGCATCCAATGGTCTATTGATGGATATGCCAAAATGAAAAGATCACACTGATTAGATGAGCTAACCACCCATAGTGTATAAAACTACGAACTGGTTTTCTGTGGTTCCATGTCCAACATATCTTTCCATTTGTATCACCAAAATCATGTCCATATCAAGTTAAATAGAGAATGTAGATAGTCTGCAAACGGCAAGATGGAAAAAGACTTTGCACCTGGGATCGTAAATTGACAGATCTGTCACTTTGAACCTGTGGAAAGAAGAAATTTAGTATCAATTTTACTAAATGAAGTGAAAGCATCACTGTCAAAGAACAAGGATTTCTGAATATAAAGAATTTACCTTCATTGGTGAATGTTGTGTAGGGCCCTGACTTGGAAGTGGCTGCAAATTATCAACAACAAAAAACTCAAAAAATGTGCACGTCTGAAGTAAATTGAGCCATAAATTGACGATGCAAGAGCAATGAATCCCCTTTGCTTTCTCTATTTATAGAGTAAGCACGAGGCTTGCTGATAGATGCTTCAATCGAATTCAATTTCAAAAGACTTGGAATACAGAGTTGCAATTACAATCAGAAAGAAAAAATTGAAGAACTCTGTTGATTCTGTTCTATATACAATGCTTTACTATTACAATTCTCTAGCTTTCGAGGAGCTAGATCCTTCACTTCAATCCTTCCACAATCCTCATTCTCCTTCTGTTCTCCCTTTCTTCTTATGTCCTCCCTCCTTCTTTCCTACGTAACTGCCTTTTGAATTATCCAACTCAAGTAACTGCCTTACAAATGGTAAACAAATATAACTGTATGTTGTTTATTTTTGTCCCTTACTTCTTATTGTATAATATTTTCCAAATCTACTTTCTTTCGGTTCTGTTGATGTAACAATACCCTGATTTCCACCTTGTCCTCAAGGTGGAAGTCAGGGAATTGCCTGTGAATGTCTTCCAATGGCTCCCATGTGCTGTCATGGTCTGGAAGATTTTCCCACTACATGAGTACTTCGAATTGTCCATTAGTAGACTGCCTAATCTCTTTGATGGCTGCTGGGTATGCATTCACTTCTAGCTCTTCAATCAAGGCCTGTGGTATGGGTTGAGGCTTTAGAGTTGGTCACAAGCTGGCTTGAGCTGAGATACATGAAAAACAAGATGTAGTTTAGCCTGTGGTGGTAGCTCCAGTTTATAAGCTACTTGTCCAATTCTTTCTAGAACAACATAAGGGTCATAATAGCGGGGATGTAGTTTTTCATTGGACTTTGTTGAGAGTGATTTGAAACAATAAGGTTGGAGCTTCAAATAGACGTAGTCTCTTGGTTTGTAACAGCCGAAAGGCCCACCCAGTAACAATATTGTCCGCTTTCCAATGACGGTGCCCATACACCGCTAACAGTCACGGCTTTATTCTTACCCAGCTGCCGAGGTAAAACGTGTCATTACTAGTAGAGTCACTCCGGACTCTTATCAACAACCCACAACTCTTCCCCCTAGCGATGTGGGACTAACTCTCGGTATCTCCCACCCTCATCCCTCAACCTATCTTAAGGTGTCCCCCTCAAGGCATCTTGGCCTACCCTCAAGGCATCTTGGCGACTACAACAGTTCACCTTTTCCCCTTTAGGGACACGCGTCCCCGCGTGTTTCCACACGAGTGCCCACGTGCGGCTAGCCTGCATCATCACGAGGGAACTGGCTCTGATACCATTGTAACAGCTGGGAGGCCCACCCAGTAACAATATTGTCCGCTTTCCACTAACAGCGCCCATACACAGCCAACAGTCACGGCTTTGTTCTTACCCAGTTGCCCAGGTAAAATGCGTCGTTACTGGTAGAGTCACCCCGGACTCTTATCAACAGCCCACAACGCTTCCCCCTAGCGATGTGGGACAAACTCTTGGTACCTCCTGCCCTCATCCCTCAACCTATCTTGGGGTGCTCCCTCAAGGCATCTTGGCGACGGCAACGATTCACCTCTCCCCCTTAGGGGACACGTATCCCCGCGTGTTCACGTGAGCACCCATGTGCGGTTAGCCACCCATCATCAGGTCAGGATTAGGCTCTGATACCATTGTAACAGCCAGGAGGCCCACCCAATAACAATATTGTCCGCTTTCCAATGACGACACCCATACACTGTCAGCAGTCACGGCTTTGTTCTTACCCAGTTGCTCAGGTAAAACGCGTCGTTACCGGTAGAGTCACCCCGGACTCTTATCAGAGCCAGTTCCCTCGTGATGGGCGGGCTAGCCGCACATGGGCACTTGCGTGAATACGTGGGGACGCATGTCCCCTAAGGGGGAGAGGTGAACCATTGCCGTCGTCAAGATGCATTGAGAGGGACACCCCAAGATAGGCTGAGGGACGAAGGCGGGAGATACCGAGAGTTAGTCCCACATTGCCTAGGGAGGGGAAACTGGGCTGAATGTAATAACTCCAATTTTGTAATATTAAAATCCCAAGTTATCAATGAAAAGTTTAGTTTTTGAAGATAAGGGAATTTTGGTCATTTCACTATTCACCCTGACTGAACCCAGAAATTTGGTCCTGAAAATGGTACCATTAGGTGCGTCTCGGAAAAAGGAATCTAACAAGACCAAAATCACCCAAAACGGAGTTAAAATGAGCAAGTTATGGCCCTTTGAAGTTCAAGGGTAAAAATGTAATTTTTATTAAAAAACGGATTTGGCCTGCAAAACATAGGGGCCCGTTTTGATACGAGCACCCTTCATCTTCAACCTCCTAAAGCGTTCTAGAACGGCGGTGATTGGAGGAGAAATCACCGCCATTCTAGAGGTTTCTCCACCGCCATTACGGCGGTGAGAGCCCCCTCCAGAACCCTCTTATAGCTCTATAAATAGAGCTCTTGGGCGCCTCTAATGGCAGCCCAAAAGCTTGAGGAAAATCCATTTTGGAGAAGCAACCAAGAGGGGAAACGAGGAGAAAAACTCAACAATGAGCCAGGTATGCCCAAGATCCCTCAAAACCCGTCTTCACAGTAGTCCTAGGCTCAGTTTCCCTAAGTTTTTGCATGAAAAATCATGCAAAATAGAGCCCTGGAGAGTCACCAAGGACCCAGAGACGTTCCCTGGGCCGCACTGGTTCAACAGGGTCGAACCAGGGTGTCCTGAGGACACCCCGGTCCCCCAACGAACAAGATGTTCCAAACGAAACGAGACGCGTCAACCGCGTCTAAGAGAACCAAACGGGCGCGTCCGCGGACGCACCCGCAAAAGGGAAAGACGGGGGGGAAAATCCGGCGCGTCTGCAGACGCGCCCGCTGGGGCGCATGCCACTGACGCACAGCGCACTAGCGATCCAGGATTTTCCGCTTCTTAAGAACAGATGGGGGCATGCCACTGACGCGCAGCGCGCTAGCATTCCGCCTTTTCACTCTTAAGGTCCTTATGTACACCTGATACTAAAAAGCTTATAACTTGAGATCTAGAGCTCTGATTGAGGCGCCGCAAAAGGCGTTGTGTCTGTGTCGATGACGCGGACACACCCAAACTATAAAATCCCTGATCAAGGCCCAATCAAAGGTAGGCATGACCCTTAGAATAGGATGGTAGCGCGTAGCCGCTAGACTTTTGGAAAACTGATGATACTAAGGCGCAATTAGGACCTTAGGACACCCATAGGCATAGGGATGGACCCTTAATGCCTAAATCATAAGACTAACTACTCTAAAACCCATAAAAGATAGGCCAAACTAACCTTGATTCCCCAAACCATGTTCAGGAGCGTACAAGGACAAAGGGGTTAGCGCGACCTAGCCAGGTAGGTGCTCTATCACTACTAAATTCTTTTAAAAGAACTATTATTGTTTTAAGAATACATGTTTTAAGTATATGACTTGTTTAGCATGACTTAATTCAGCATGCATGTGATAAATGCTTTATGCATAGACATATTTTGTAATTGATTGCATATACGTTATGCATAGATATGTTTTGCAAACAATTGCATACATTGCATAATTTGTGAGCATTAAGTTCTTGCAAAAATTGCATGTCCTTGAGGGTTACTAAAAGACGTTGGAGAGCCAAGGGCCAGGCAGTTGTGAGGGACCCAAAGAGGACAGGTTTTGAAAAAAGAGAGGTTTTCGCTTGTTTTATCTGATTATGATTTGGGCTGATAAGCTCGTGGGCACTATGCCGAGAGGTTTGAGTTGGCCTCCAGCCTCTACTACTATTAGGCGGATGGGTACCACGCCCAAAAAGGGCAACATCCCTACGTCGATTGCATGTGGTACAGGGGGCTACCACTGGTGTCACGGCACTGGGTCGACGTGTCATAGGCCCCGTTGAGGCTATGACCGAGTGTCCTCAGGTACCCGGAGACCACACGGCAAGGAGGTCGTGGGCATAGTTGGACCCTATGATTTTATGGACTTATTTGCATTGCATATGGCATGATATGAGGTTGGTTGACCATACCATACTAGATATCCATGAGTTGGATTCAATGAAGCATCTTATGCATATCATAATGTTATGATATATATGTATATGATACTTTCGATTTGGATTATGTGATCCTTTAAGTCGTTCGTATTTCAATTTGACAATGGTTTTTGATATATTGAACTTGAGTGTTCAAACATGCACATGTTTTGAAAGAGCACATGATTTTAAACATCGCATACATTATAAAACTAGTAGTGATAGGCTCCTACTGAGTATAGTATATACTCACTTAATCCTCAACATTTTTCAGACACAAAGTAAATACTTAAGGGCAAGGAACGCTTGTGATAGAAGACACCCAGACTAAGTGCAAGTAAGTAAACCCCTACCTTATCTTTCAATGTTACTTGATTGTAGTTACTCTCTAATAGCTGAGGCTGTGACTAATACTTTCTTGGGAATAATGTTGATTTAAAACTTTGCCATGGCTAGATAATTTGACAATGTGTTTTGACACTCGGGGTTTCTCTGAAAGATTGTTTTCCAAAACAAAAAGATTTTCATGCATTTCATACTTATAAAACAAGAGATCTCGCCTTTTTATCAAAAATTGCATCTTATAAAAACCCGAGTCGTCACAGTTGATAAGAGTGCTAAGGACTTCCCTTGCAACGACCGGTTTTCCCCTACGGGAGAAGAACAAAACCGTGAGGGGGCTGGGCCACCAACCTGCCAAAGCAGACAATATCGTTGCTGGGTGGGGCCCTCAGGTTGTTACATGGTTGGAAATTGAGAGGACGGTGATGTGCATCTGCCTGTCTTTTCATCTTCAATTGAGCTATCTCCAAATTGTTCTTGAGTTCCTTTATAATGGAATCACGATTAGCCAGTTGTTGGTTAACTTCCTCCACCAATGACTCTCCCCCTGCATAAGTCACCAACTTGGGTGGTTCTCTTCCATATAGAGCCTAGAACTGTGTCATTCCTGCTGAATGTTGGTAAGTAGTATTGTACCAATATTCTGCCAAACAAATCCATTTGGGCCAGGACTTCGGCTTGTTACCAATGAAACATCGTAAATATGTTTCCAAACATCTATTTACTACTTTTGTCTGTCCATCCGTTTGAGGATAGTATGAAGAACTCATCTTGAGGGCAGTTCCTACCTGTTTAAACAGTTCATTCCAGAATTGGCTAATGAAGACCCTGTCTCTATCGGATACAATAGACTTAGGATAACCATGTAGTCTGACAACTTCTTTGTTAAAGATGTTGGCTACTTCTTTGACTGCAGAAGGATGATTGAAGAGAATGAAATGGCTGTACTTGGTTAATCGATCAACAGCCACTAACACCGTGTCATACCCATGAGCTCTAGGTAACCCACTGATGAAATCCATGGACAGCTCACTCCAAACTTCCTTGGGAATGGGAAGAGACTTAAGAGGACCTCCTGGTTTATAAGCTATGTATTTGTTTCTTTGGCAGACATCACAAGTGGATATGAATTTCTGAATATCCTGTCACATTCCCTCCCAATGAAGCACCTAGGATATGCGTTTATAAGTACGTGTAATCCCTGAATGCCCTCCTTGTGTGGAATGGAATTCTTGTAAGAAAACCGGAATGCGAGAGGAAGACCTTGGAATAACCAGCTTTCCATGGAATAGTAACAGACCTCTTTTCAGTGTATACCCTGGTTGGCTATCTGGATTTGCCAAGATGTTGACGAATGTGAGGATCGTCTTGTAATTCAGCAGCTAAGGAATCCAAATCGTCATATCGAACTATGGATAGGGCCAGATGACGTACTAGAAGATCGTCCTCTTCTCTAGGCTGTGACCAACTCTCGGTCGCTTCCTCCTACTTTGTTTTGCTGTTCAAATTGTTGATGGTGGTGTACTCCTGCCACCTGGATAAAGCATCCGCTACTCTATTATCAGATCCTGGCTTAGACTGAATGACAAAGTCATACCCAATGAGTTTAGTCAGACATTTCTGTTGTTCTTCATTCAATAGTTGTTGATCCATGAAGAACTTGAGACTTTTCTGGTCAGTATGAATGATGAAGCTTCTGCCCATGAGGTAATGTCTCCATCTCTATACCACAAGAACTATCGCCATCAATTCTCTTTCATAAACTGATTTAGATTGTGATTTGAAAGAGAGGTATTGGCTGAAGAAAGCAATTGGTGTACCCTCTTGCATGAGGACGGCACCAATCCCTTTTCCTGATGCATCCGTTTCCAGCACAAAGGTTTTTAAAAAATCGGGTATGGCTAATACAAGAACCGATGTCATGGCTTTCTTCAGTGTCTCAAACGCTTCCTGACTTTCTTTAGTCCAACTGAAGCCATCTTTCTTGAGTAATCTAGTTAATGGAGCAACAATGATTCCATAGTTTTTGACAAACCTTCTATAATAGCCAGTAAGACCCAATAATCCACGAAGTGCCTTGGCATCTCTAGGTTTGGGCCATGATAACATACATTCTATCTTGGATTCATCAGCTTCAACCCCTTTCTCAAATATAATATGCCCTAAGTACTCCAAAGAAAGTTGTGCAAATGAACACTTCTTTCTATTGGCAATAAGCTGATGTTCTTCCAACAATTTTAGGACAATAACAATATGCTCCAAGTGAAGAGAAAGGGTTACGCTATAAATCAAAATATCATCAAAGAAGACCAAAACAAATTTGCATAGATGGGGACGAAATATCCCGTTCATGAGTGTCTGAAAAGTTACTAGTGCATTGGTTAGCCCAAAAGGCATAACCAAGAATTCATAGTGCCCTTCATGAGTTCGAAAGGCTGTTTTGGATATGTCCTCCTTGATTCGAATTTGATAATAGCCTGACTTCAAATCTAGCTTTGAAAATATGGTGGCTCCACCTAATTAATCCAGCAGCTCATCTATTGTTGGAATCGAAAATTTGTCAAGCATTGTCACCTTATTTAGAGCCCTATAGTCCACACAAAACCTCCACCCCCCATCTTTCTTTTTGACCAACAGCACTGGGCTCGAAAAAGGGCTTTTACTAGGTCGAATGGTACCTGCATTCAACAATTCCTTTATGATCTTTTCAATTTCATCTTTCTATGAATGCGGGTATCTATATGGTCGTGTATGAGGAGGCTGTGTTCCTTCTACCAGCCGAATGGAATGATCATGTGAACGAGTGACCGGCAGCCCTAAAGTTTGATCAAATACCTTTGAAAATTGCTGTAGGATAGAGTTTATAACTGATTGGATACCTTCATGCTGCTGAACTTTATCCATTTCCATACCTCGATATTCAAGCATACACCCAAACTCAGCTTTAGGAATGATCCAAAGGATGGACTTAAAGGAGACCATAGAACAAGATAGATTCGGATCTCCTTTCAAGATTATCTGTCGACTATCCATTCTGAAACGCATAGTTAAGCCACGGACATTTGCAGAAATATCCCCCAACATCTGTAACCATGCTATTCCCAACACGAGATTGGCTCCTCCTAAGTCGAAGGGGTGGAAGTCTTGGACCACTTGGATACTGCCCAGATCTATGCTTAACTGCCTGCATATACCCTCTCCTCTGATGCAATGGTCGTCTCCCACCTGAACCCCAAATCTTTTTTATCGATCCACCTCTAACTGAAGTTCTTGGACGAGTTGAGTAGATATGAAATTGTAGGAAGCCCCATTGTCAATCAAAACCACTACCCCTCTTCCTCCAATTGAGCCTGTGACCTTCATAGTACCGCCGGACGTAAATCCGGAGATGGAGTTTAGGGATAACTCCAAGGGTTGGTTATCCCCTTCTCGTGCATTGTCCCCCTCCATGAAAGGTGCTAAGATGGTTTCCGAATCCTCTGCTTCGTCGTCGGCAAGGATAAAAATCTATAACTGGCAATTCTTGCAGCGGTGGCTGGGTTCGTATTTTTCATCACACCTATAGCATAACACTAGTGATCTTCTCTGTTGCAGCTCGGAATCGGTGAGTTTTCTAAGATTTTCTCGTCTTCCAGCAATAGCTTCACCGGTTTCTTCTCCCACTAGATTTTCGGCCGTAAACCCTGGTTTCTGTCGTTCCTGTTGAAGACGATGGGCAATTTACGAAATTGCCCTTGGGTACCTCTTTCTGTCGGGCCCAATTTCTCCTGATTCTGAATGGGCTCAAATACTCGAGGCCCAACCTCGTTTCTAGCTGGACGGGCCCGTATTTGATCCAACACCCAATTCTTTTGCTCTATCTTCTGGGCCAAATCCATAAGCCCAGATAGAGATCCAGGCCTGAAAATCCTGAGTTCGGCCTTGATCTCTTCCCTGGGCCCGTTCAAGAAAGCCCCTTTGAACAATTCGTTAGAGAGGATTCCCAGGTGGCCAGAAAGTTGCTCGAATGCCTGGAGGTACTCGAAGACGGTACCCTTTTGCTTCAACGCCAGCAGGGCTTCATAATCATCCTCACACTAGGAAGATCTGAATCTTCTCAGCAGGGATGATCGGAGAGAAACCCAAGATCGAAAAGGGTTTCTTGATTCCGTCCACAAGAACTAGTTGAGGGCATCCCCCTCCATGCAGACCATGCAGCTGCGACCTTTTCTTCCTCTGCTACGCGATTGATCTAAAAATACCTTTCAGCTCGACAAACCCATTCGTAGGGTTCTTGGCTGTCGAACACTAGAAGATCCAGTTTCCAGCCTGGCCAGTTTTGACATTGAGGTAGATCTTGCTCGACCGTGTTCCTGCGTTGATCGTCTAAGGTTTCTCCTACTTCGATGTTGCTAGTGCGACCTCGACTTTCTTCCAGAACCTCTTTGTTCTTGATCCACTCCCTTATCTCCACCAAGTAATCCCCTAATATATTCACATTTGTCTGTAATCTTCCCATATGCTCCCTCAAGTATACTATCTCCCCTCTCACGCCCTCCAATTCTTTCTCCATGCTTTCTATCCTCTCCATTGTGGTCCTAACCATCCCCAGGGTTCGAACTAGCTCTGATATCATTGATAGATGCTTCAATCGAATTCAATTTCAAAAGACTTAGAATACAGAGTTGCAATTACAATTAGAAAGAAAAAATTGTAGAACTCTATTGATTCTGTTCTGTATACAATGTTCTACTATTACAATTCTCTAGCTTTCGAGGAGCTAGAACCTCCACTTCAATCTTTCCACAATCCTGTTTCTCCTTCTGTTCTCCCTTTCTTCTTATGTCCTCCCTCCTTTCCTACGTAACTGCATTTTGAATTATCCAATCGAAGAACTGCCTTACATATGGTAAACAAATATAACTGTATGTTGTTTATTTTTGTCCCTTACTTCTTCTTGTATAATATTTTCCAAATCTACTTTCTTTTAGTTCTGTTGATGTAACAGTTGCGTAGCGAAATGTAGTCAAAATACAGCATTGGACAGCAATCATGAGGCAATGACATTCTCGATGAAAGCAAGGAGTTGACCCGGGAGCCTAGTAACTTCTTGGTTCATCATGCTATTGCTTTAGATTTGTATACAACGACATTGATTTTAGTAAAAGGTGCTTTAGATGCATGTGGTTCCAAGTTAATGCCAGATAAAAAGGATTTTGGTTATAGTTTTCCTTGCGACGGTTCGAGATAAGGAGGCACTTGTGATGTTTCGGCTTGGAATGCATTTTATTTGGAAGTTTTCTGGATATTAAATACCATTGGATGGGTTACTTTTTATTGGCATTGGAAGCTTTAGTAAGACCATTTTGGTAAGCAAAATTCAATTATATTATATAGGCATGGTTGCAACTAAGACAAGAGCTAGCTTCTAGATGTTATTCACCTGAACATATAGAAGAAGCAACCTTCTATCTGGCCCCTATCTCTTAAAGGCCTAGCTTCAAAAGTCTTCACTTACCATAAGACTAAAGGACGTGAGAGGGGCCCTATTGGTAAGTATTGTTGGTTTGACCCGAAATTGATCTTCTTGTTTCTCGAATGGAATTTTTTCGGACTTGAACAATTGGCCAAAAAACCCCCGATCCTCCATTGAGAATCATTGATACAGTCGATTCTGATCACCATTTGTTCCATTATTTCATCGAATAATGAATTGGTATTTACAAAGAAGGAACAGCCTTTTTGACAAATGGGAGATCCTATAAAATGAAAAGCGTTTCGTAAACAAATCAGTGTTTTGTCTGAATCGAGCTCCAAGAAGATCTTTATTTTAGTCTCCGCGAAGCTTGTTCGTCTATCCCATATGAAAGTGGTTAATGTCCTTCCTTTATGAGTAACTGGGCAATCAGTCATCCGATCTATTCGTTTAACTCAAAACTCATAAAGGCAGATAGGCCCCTTTTCTACTTACTGCACTCCCAACTGATTCCAAGAAGAGATGTTGTGCGAGTATCTACAGTCGATTCTGATCACCATTTGTTCCATTATTTCATCGAATAATGAATTGGTATTTACAAAGAAGGAACAGCCTTTTTGACAAATGGGAGATCCTATAAAATGAAAAGCGTTTCGTAAACAAATCAGTGTTTTGTCTGAATCGAGCTCCAAGAAGATCTCTATTTTAGTCTCCGCGAAGCTTGTTCGTCTATCCCATATGAAAGTGGTTAATGTCCTTCCTTTATGAGTAACTGGGCAATCAGTCATCCGATCTATTCGTTTAACTCAAAACTCATAAAGGCATATAGGCCCCTTTTCTACTTACTGCACTCCCAACTGATTCCAAGAAGAGATGTTGTGCGAGTATCTACAGGACATTATCAACAGGCTCTCCAAGAACGTTGAAAATTTGTCCGAGAGTAGCCCCACTGACCGGAACACTTAGAGGGGCTCCCGTGTCAATCACTTCCATTCCTCACGTCAGACCATCTATAGAACTCATAGCTACAGCTCTCACTCGATTATTTCCTAATAATTGCTGTACCTCACAAGTCACATTAATTTGCTAACAGGCAGTATCTCAACCCTTAACTACCAAAGTGTTCTGCCATTGCTACCCAGGTTCCCTGTCCAGCCCTGGGCAGCAAGGACCTGGCCGTTATGCAAGAGACCCACCCAACTCATCATTGATATCCCCGATAGTGAGGTTTGTATTAGAATGATCCCGGCCACAAAAGAAATAAATAAATAAAAATAAATTCCTAGAATCTGAACTCTGAATAAATGATGAATATTCCATAAAGAAGATATGGATAAGCACATGCAACAGCAGTGCATCTTTGGATTTTTGAAGTCAGTTACTAGTATGAAAATGAGCACATATATTACTAATGAAACAAGTGCAACATCTTGGTTGGTAGAACGTCAAGGCATTGAGCTTAGAGGCTGATTCCAACTAACCAACAAATTTTAGTGTAGGGATATTCGGCAAAAGAGTGTCTCTTAAGCTATTCAGAACCTCCAAGTTTACTCTAAACTATAACTTGATATGATACTCTCACAGAAACTGGACTTAGACCTACCAACAGTTGGCCCCTTTTTATTGGTATATCACATCTTAATTCAAATTGCCAATTTCAAGGTAAGGGCATATGGCAAAAGACCACCGCTTAAGCTATGCAGAACTTCCAAGCTTACCTCAAACAACAAATTAATATGATGTTCCCACAAAGCCTGGATTTACACCTTTCAACAGTGGGCCCCTTTTTTAATTGATATATCCTCCAGCCTCTAGCAAAGTTATCAACCAATCCCTCCACTAAGTTTTATTTAAGGAAAAAAAGGGCAGCCTACTGCACGAAGCTCCTACATTTGCGGAGTCTGGGGTAGAGGTGGACCACAAAGGATCTATGATATGCAGAGCTTTACCTTGCATTTTTGAAAGAGGTGGTTTTCAAGCCTCGAACTTGTGACCTCCAGGTCACATGATGACAACTCCGCAAAGTTTTATGTCTTAGTTTAAATACACACACCTTTGCCAAGCACTCGTACACTTTGAATGTTTATGTGCTCCACACATAATAAAGGGACCTATTTGACTAGTAGATGCAAAGATTGTGATTTATAATTAAGTCCTCAAACATCACCCATGTTATTCAGAAGTAATACTGGAGACTTGAGCTGATTTCTGCTTAGTAACTGGAAATTTCTTTTGTGGAATCCACAGTTTGCCTCCCTCTCTCCCTCCCTCTGAATTATACAATGCAACCATTTTCATTGTGGTTGTATCATAGGTGTCCTAAAAAGTAGCTAGGGCCACTTTTCTTTATTTTTTTCATGACCAAACTGTTCATTTGATTCAGCTCACATCAGATGTCCTAGGTACCAAAGATTTCATCTAACGAACAACTTTATACCCTTCATTTTTTTTACCTTTTGAAGCCCAAAAAAAGACAATATTCTGTACTTTGTAGCTTTTCTATGTTTCACCATCCATTTTTGGCTTCAAAAGGTCAACAAATGAAGAAATTAGAGATGTCCATTAGAAGGCCATCTGAGTGAGCCAAATCAGATGAATAGTTTGGATCATGAAAAAGAAAAAAAGAAAAGTGGGTCCGCTGGCCACTTTAAGGGGCCTAATTTTCTGGATGCCTATGATATAATCACAATTAGACCGGTCGCCTCATATAAGTCCTTTCTCTTGAAAGTCTGGAACAGGCAGAACAGAAGGCTCTAAGAAAGTTTTTGAATGCAACTGACAAAAATGTGTTTCTAAGAAAAACCAAGTCAAACATGGAAAGGGAAAAATGAAAAAAGGAGCAGCATTCACTGTTATGAAGAAGGATGATACATGGGCAAGCAGCAAAAGCAAGATAATATTTATATATAAATTTGTGCCAGAAATTTATTTGTGAATCAGGATAATACTGTCAATTAAAGCTACTCCAATTTCACAAATCATCAAAACAGATGCCAATTACATTTTCCTTGGGTAGTGACACAGTGAAATCAAGTCCTGGATCTTTCATGGCCAACTTTGCAGGAAGCAAAGCCAAGCCTGTATCAAAGATAAATCAAACTAGAGAGGACTGAAATTTCATTGCTCTAGAGAAGAGTTTGTTTATAAAAAGGGCAGCCCTGGTGCATGAAGCTCCCGCCTATGCGGGGTCCAGGGAAGGGGCGAACCACAAGGGCCTATAGTAGGCAGCCTTACCTTGCATTTTGCAAGAGGCTGATTCCACGCCTTGAACCCATGACCTCAAGGTCACATGACGACAACTTTTACCATTGCGCCAAGGCTCCCCTAGAGAAGAGTTTGTTTATGTACTCTTTAATTATATCTAGCCCTCCAGTCATTTATTCTCTTTCTTTTTTCATAAAGTCTTGCTTCTCTCATTCATAATATATATATATATATATATATATATATATATATATATATATCTGTGCATTCAATAAACTAGTAAGAGAAAAAAAAAAATTGGACAAGTGAAAGAAGAACATAATATTAATTACACAGCAATATTTCCTTTCATCTTGAAGTAATGTACGAGCATCAGAGTGACAAGAATAATCAAACCTAAAAAATAGAAGAAAGGGAGTACATAAAAAACTGAAGCAGGTGTAGCAGCACAGTAGTCCCTTAATCATCTGAGGCTCAGCTTTCTATTATAAATCGAGGACCCATAAATTAATAAGATTGAACTTAAAGGACAAACTTTATATCTCAGAACTCGAATAAGGAAAAGCCAATACTGTGCATATTACAAATAGGGTGTGCAAGGCATGCCAACCTTATTTGCTGATGATCCTCCCAAGGATGGTATCCCTTGATGTACAATAAATTCACTATCAATCACTCCAACCTTTTCAGTTCGATCTCCCTGCATCTCGAAGTAATATACCACTTAGGAAGCTAGTTCACTTACACATATATTGAAATATTAAATAAAACATAATCAACGTTTAACGCATGGGGGTTCATACTAGTTCGTTAAAGAAACATATCTAGGGGCCAATTGGATTTGGTATAGGTATTTTAAGTAGCAACCTATGTAGTTAAAGGCATGCCTAGGTACAAGTCATTACTGGTGTGCCTGGGTAGGTGCATGTAGCATGGTATTTGAGGAGCCAGCGCCTGGAGCCTCAGTTCAGGTGCACCTCCAACTTCAGGCGCAGCCAACAACTGGTTAAGTTACAAACTTCTTTTCTTTTTTCTCATCTTCTAACCCTATTTTCACTACTCCTAAGAGCTGGGAAGGTGAAAACGGCCATTCAACTTCAATCTTTCACAGATCTAAGCAAAAAAAGTTATGGATTCAAGAATCTAAACTTCTTTTTACATTTTTTGTTTAAAAACGATAAAAAGGGTGGTGCCCGACAAATAAATTGTTTCAATTACAAACCATAAACTAGAAAAATCATAAACTAGTAGAGGAATGTAACTAAAACAATATAATTAGAGTGCGGAAATCACCTTATCACAAAGGATAGCATAGAGAAAGAAAGATCTTAAATTGAACTGAGGAAGGCTCAGGCTTACAATCTAAGACTCGGAATGGAAAATGAGATGAGAATGAGATGAGATGGTTCTCAACATGCTGAGAAACCAAATATATAGAGCGAGGAAAGCAAAAGGCTTGGCTAAACAAGTGCCAGCACAAAAGAAAAAGGAAAGGCTATGCGGCATCCCACGATAGCCCTAGTACAATAATTACTACACGACACATCGAAAGCAAAGGGAAAAGCAGATTCCCTGATATTATTCTGCAAACCACGCCAAAAGTAAAAGTAAAGCAAGATGCTTGCTTTACGTCACGTCAGTCCAACTGACACCAGTGCTGGGCCCACCATTAGCTTCATGTAGGGACCCGGGAGATTGCGCGTTCCAGCTCATCCAAATGGTCCACAAGCAATTCACAGGTGAGCATCTGATTTTCCACCGAATCAAGGCTATCTCGGTGGGCGTTGTCATGTCCTCCAGAAAGAGAGCGGCATAAATGGTACTTCCGTATGAGTATACGGAGTAAGACTTTGGCTTTGGCGTGGACTTCTTCCACGGCTGCCATTTCAGTTTCATGAAGAGCTCCTCGAGTGATATTGTACTCTTCCAATGATAGTGGACTCTGTGCTGTGCCTGGAGTAAGCTGTTCAGCCTTCCAAGCATAGTAATCATCAATCCAGTCCATTGTTCCCCGAGCCAGGGGTGCTGATGAAGCATCTCGCTGATGACTTGGCTGGACAAGTGGTTTTGGTGGAGGAGGAGAGGGGTTTCGGATTCTGGCGGAACTTCCTGTTCTGTGAGGAAATAAAGCTCCTCTTCTTCTGATACTGGAGTCGTCTGCCATGACTCGGTTCCTGAGAAAACAAGGCGAGATAACTCGTCAGCTAAAATATTATCTTCCCCTCTTATGTGTTCAAATTGGGTACTGATGCCTGTGCCAGTAATATAATCTGTGAACGCTATCCATCTAACCCTAAATGGCTTGTTTTGTGAAGACTTCTGGTAAAAGCTAATAATAGCTTGGCAATCAGTCCTAATGGTGATCTCTCCTTTATCCAGATAATAAATTTTGAATGCATCCAACGAGTTCATGACGGTATGAATCTCTGCATCAATGGTGGATTTTGGAGGGTTAAACTTCCCACTGTTGTAGGCACAAACTAATTCGGATCCTCGAGGATCGAACTTTTGTGGCTTCCATTTGCAAACGCCACCCCATCCTTCCATACAACCGTCACTTTCAATTATCATGTAACAGTCCTGAGGCGGTAAACTTAGCTCCGGGAGGTTCTGGACTATCTGCTTAATTTCAGCAACAAGTTTCCAATCTTGCTGGTTGAACCTCTTATCCCCAGTAGGTGAAGTTTTGGCATACAGTGGCCCTAACTTCTTTCCCAAGTCGGGAATGTATTGCCTGGAATAGTTAAGGAGGCCGAGCCAAGAACGGAGGTTCTTTGTGTCCGTTAAGCTTCGATCCTTGCAGGCTAACAGTTTTGTGATGATGTGAGGCTGGAGCCTAATTTTTCGATATCCGATAGTTGCTCCTAAGAAATTAATCTCAGGAACCCCGATCTTTAGCTTTGTCAGACGTAGGACCAATCCGTGTTCTCTGCATCTTGCAATCATGAGCTCCAAATGCCTTAAGTGATCCTGATAGTTTTCTGAGAAAACCAGGATGTCATCAATGTACACGGCTATGAAAGACTCCATCCCTTGAAAACAGTTGTCCATTTTTCGCTGGAAAACTGCTGGGGCATTCTTCAACCCAAATGGCATGACTAGCCACTCAAAAAGTCCAACGGGAGAACAGAACGCCGTCCATTCTATAGAATCAGGGTGCATGGCAACCTGATGAAAACCCGATTTTAAGTCGAATTTTGAGAAGACGTGGCTCTGTCCAACACGCTGTATAATCGTATTCATCCTTGGAAGACTGTACTGATCTTTCCTGGTATTATCATTGAGCCGGGTGTAATTAAACACCATCCGCTCTTTACCCTTTATCTCTTCTCCTGTGGTTGGGTCAATGGTTGTTCCGGACTTAACCATGATTGCCGTTGTTCTATGGCGACTGGTACTGGGCCTGATGACCTTTAGCTCGAGCAAGGCGTCTACGTGTTTTCTGAAAGTATCCTTCAGAGCAGGAGTCACGTGTTTGAGTGGTCTGTCCTCAATCGTAAAGTCTGGATTAATCAAATCCAGTCTGCAAACAATTTTGTTTCTTGACCAGTGTTGTAGAGGTTTATCTCCGATAAATCCTGCTTGCTTTAATTCACTGAGGATAGGCTTTAGGTCATCATGGATTATTACCTTGTCGACTACTGGCTGTTCGATGAAACAGCGTTCAATATATTCTGGTCCTTCAATACTATCCTCCTCTTTGTTTTCTTCCAGCTGCTGTCTTGCGGCTGCAGTGACAGATGTTCTGATGGTTGTCAGGTTTTTATAGAGGGTGACATCCATGCCTTCTATCCTAACACCTCCATGCGTTGATCGTATGAAGTTGCAACCAAGTATCATTTGAATACCGTCGCCTAACGTCATTGGAAAGCTGTATGTATATGGTATTCGGAATTGATGTTCTGCTATGATCATGATTCCTGGCTTCAGCTTCTTCTTAGCCGTCTGTTTAGAGTTGATTCCATTGAATTGTACGAGGAAAGTATTTTCTTCAAGAAACTCTGAAGGTATGGGATCTTGATCAATACAGCAAGTAGTTGCGTCTGTATCAAGAATTGCCTTTACCATGATAGGTGTCATCCCAGCAATCTTCAACTGGATCTTAAGGTTGTAGAGCATGTTCTTGACAGCTCTAGTTCCTTCTGTCTGTTCCACTTGTGAGTTTGCAATGATTTTTGAAGTCCCTTCGCCTAGGAGTGCGTTGGTTGCGTAATCTTGCTGCTCCGGATTAAGTTGAATTCCCTTGTTCTTCTTAATAGGGGGAATAAATTCAAATTCTTCTTCTATAACTTCTTTCTGCTTCTTATCTGGCAAGGTATTGAAATCCCTTGCCAATTCTTGGTCAAGTAGCAGCTGCTCGTACTTTTCCTTGAAAGTACGGTAGTAACCAACTTCCCTTTTTAGGCGATCCATCTCAGCCTCACAGTATTGAATGTAATTCTGTTGTTCCCGTACAACTGAGTGAGGATTATACATGGAATGCTGCACTGGTTCTACTGGAACTTCTCTTTGAAAGAAGAAAGGCCCACACAGATTACAGCTCGTAATTTTGCATTTAGGACAATGCATTCTGGCCCTCCTTAGTGTCAAGAGCTTGCAACACGTACACTTCTCATGTTCTGAACTCGCCACAGTCTGATTGTGGATCCACTCGTGCTGACAGTGATACTGAATGTGGTTAACGCGAGGTCAAGCACGGTAACCACAATTTTCAGGACCTAACAGGTAGGTCAATTGCGCTAAATGTTGTTCCTGTAACATGAACACACGGTGAGCAGAAAGGGAGTTGATAGAGATATTACCGAACTCCTGTTCCAAAGGTCCTCCTTCTCCTTCACTTATATTGAAAATTGCGTCGCTGTCACTTTCACCTTCAGCGACAGACACAATTTCATGATCTTCTGGTAAAGCCAATTTTTCAAAGATGGCTACTCGCTTGACATTTCTTTTCTCATTCTTGCACTCTCGTGCAAAATGTCCTTCTTCACCGCAAAGATAGCACTTGCAACGTTTGTTGCATAAATATTTGTTCTTCTCAACCCGTGCATGCGTTGCGTGTGGTTTTCCTTTGTAGGTAGTGGACCTACGTATTCCGTATTTTCGTTCCTTGTCTTTGTAATACCCTGGTATGGGTATTTGGCTGCAGAAGGATACATCCTTGAGTGATCGTTTGAATGCCGCATCCTTGCATTCATTCTCCAAGAACTTGTAAGTGAACAAGACTCTTGGTAGGACACCAACTTGCATGCCTGGATAAACAGTATTGAAAGCATGCTTCACTCGATTGCCTAGATCACCAGGCATCTTCATCCAGAGCTTCTCAGATAGTTCTGGGCTTATATATAACCTTCCGATTTTTGCCACTAAACGCATGTATTCGTTTAGGAATTGTACCAGATGCTTCATGCTGGTGCAATTTAACCTCTCCAAATCCCTATAAGCATCTTCTTGTATCACCGTTGATCCGGATGCTGGGTCTTCATAAGAAAAACATCTTCGCATTCCTGATAAGATGTTTTGAGTACCCTCGCGTCCTTCTGCCGAGACGAGTAACTGTTCATATTCTGCTGGGTAGGTCATTCGCCATTGGACCCATGTTAACCTCTTAGTTTCTCCGAGGAGATTCTCCATATATTCTGCCTTTTCTCGAAGGTCTGTGAAGTTTTTGCTGGCGATATAATTCCTGGTTACTGCTTCCCATCGACTAAAAACGTCATTGAAGAAGCCAAGCTGTTCAGGCATCACGAATAATGCCGCTTCCTGTTGTTGTGCAGAGGGTAGCTGAAATAATTCATTGTTAACACCTCCTTTAAACTTGGTCTGTCGTGTTGTTTCACTGACACCGTAAGGTGCATACATTCCCATGGTCACTCCTGAAGGTGCTGCAGATGATGAAGCTCCATCTGTGGTAATCCTAGCCGGAGGGTAGGATGGGGGTCCCATAGAAGATTCAGGTGGCATTAGGGCTGGTGTTGGTGAAGTTGCGGAGGAGAAGGCCGCCTCCCAATTAGGTTCCAGCTCTGGGTAGTCCATATCATAAGCTGCCGCAAGTACTTCTTCGGTATCTGATTCTTCCTCATAGGCTTCTGGTACTAGCCAGTCGTCCCAATTGAAATCAGCATCAGGAAATTCGGACACAACAGGTTGTTCTGTATTTTCAAACTGGAAATTTTGTTCTTGTTCCCCACCACCTTTCAATGGCGCAAAAGGGTTGTTCCAACAAGAGGAGCAGGAACTGTGATGCTCAGGAGTAGAAGTTTGATTGTCTGAATCATCGGGCTTATGTTGAGTAGGATTGAATAATCCTTGGATGGGAGGGGAGATATCATCAGTATCAGATGTTGCATAGGTATCGTATACTGGTTGTGGTTGGCCAAGAGCCAGGTAGGTAGAAAGAGGAAGATTGATTGGCTCTGCGGGTGCTTCAGGTTCATCATCCCATCCGGTAGGTGTAATGGATTCCATAGGAATATGGATACTGCTACTTGCGGAAGTTGAATAATCCACATAGTAAGCGTATCCATTGAGACCTGGTTCTCCTAAGGTGTCCCATCTGCCTGATTCACGCCAATATGCGATGGTGTGGTTAGCGAATTCTTCTTCATCACTGGGAATTTCACTGTCATCCGTGTTGAATCGAGGCTGAGTTGGAGCAGGTGCAGCCTGATAATCTTCGAATTGCAAAGAGATGCTCCCATCCAGCATATTTCTGCTAGATACTTGTGCTGCTTGTAGTGGTATGCTGACTTGTGGTGCTTTAATCACCCATCGGGATTCCTGAAACAAGCGAGCATCATACTTTTTGCCTGGGAGGGCTTTCACTCCTTTGCTTGACAAATGATCAGTAACGCTGGAAATCTTGTAAGCAAATCCAACGTTAGGTGTGTTGGATAACCTTCCTACCATACCTCGAGTTATCAGAAGGTTCGCCTCGCCATTCTGCCAATTTTCATATCCTTTTGTGAGGATAGAAATCTGGACATTTCGATAAAAATCTGTGATGGTCATCATGGTGTCTAGGATAACGTACACCAACTGGCTTCCTTTTGATAGATCTACTTCCACACTTGCAAAGATAGATTGGTCTCCCTGCCAGCGATTGTCACGAAATAAGACCAACGCCATGGTCCCTTCATCTTGTCGATGTAAAATTTGAATCCTAACTTGGAGGATCCCTATGTGGATGAATTGAAAGCCTTGTTGTTGCAGCACTTGATAGCTGTCTGGTTGTATGAAAGCTCTGTCGACTTGCTGGCCTTCAGTGCATAGTATTGATTCTTCCGATCGGTGCATGTACACCCTATGCCTGTTGGTGTCATGCCTGCTTCTGTAGAGTACCTCAGCTGGTACTAGTGATGCTCTGGCCTTCATGGACAGATGCAATTGTATGTCCGGGTCCAACTGCTGTTCAAGTGTTTGGGAAGAACTTCCCCTTCCACTGAAGGCCAGCAAGTCGACAGAGCTTTCATACAACCAGACAGCTATCAAGTGCTGCAACAACAAGGCTTTCAATTCATCCACATAGGGATCCTCCAAGTTAGGATTCAAATTTTACATCGACAAGATGAAGGGACCATGGCGTTGGTCTTATTTCGTGACAATCGCTGGCAGGGAGACCAATCTATCTTTGCAACTATGGTAGTAGATCTATCAAAAGGAAGCCAGTTGGATACTTTTGACGGAGTTGAGACAGAGGCAGATGATTCGGAAGAAAATGAGGAATCTGATAATGAAACTGATGATGGGGAGGAACCAGATGAGACAGAAGAATGTAAGGCACTGCAAGATCAGATATCCGAAATGGAGTATCCTGCATTCAAACAGCTACTGACTGCCTACTCAGGATCGTCAGGCAGTAACCTAACACAGTATGTCTCACCCAATGAACCAGTTATGGGAACAGTAGCTTATCCACCTGCAACAACATTAGCACCAATTGCTGATATCTTATCGGAAGGAATCAGGACCAAAGTGAGAAGTTTTGGCAGACCTTACAGCCAAAATCGTGAAAACTTCAATCTGCCGACTGCGCAGGCGCAGCAAGGTGCAATCCTAGTCCTGCCACAGGACATAGGAATGTATGAAGAGGTGATATCACGATGGGAATCAATCACGCTCAACCTGGTAAATGAGAGGCAGTGGTTGGATAACAGGGAAAAAGTGAGATACATTGAAAATCTGTTGGGAGAACTAGAAAAGAAAACCTTCATACAGTGGAGGATGGCTTATCCAGCAGAATATGAAGCTATGGTCGAAATGGCGAAAGATCCGCAGAACATAAATTCACAAATCAGACGGATCATCACACTAGAAGATCCTTACCAGGGATCAACAGAAGAACAGAACAGAGCCTATCATGATCTGGAAAGGCTAACGTGTGAACATCCTAAAGATCTTCTGCAATACATGAACGACTATAAGACGTTGGCGGCTAAATCTGGAAGAATGTACATGGGAACTGAGCTGTCAGAGAAGTTCTTCAGGAAGATGCCAGCGATGTTCGGGAAAGAGCTGGAAAAAGGGTACCTGGAAAAATACCCAGGGGCGATAATCGGAGTATTACCAAGAATACATTACTCCTACCAGGTGCTACAGGAGATGTGCAAGAAAGCAGCAATGCAAAGAAGCCTGAAGGACCTATCATTCTGCAAGCAAATACCCATTCCAGGTTACTACGAGAAGAAGAAGTACGGGCTCAGGAAAGCCAAAAATTACAAAGGAAAACCACACAGTTCACATGTCAGAGTGTTTAAGAAGAAACACCAAGATCGTGTGGGAAAATGCAAGTGCTTCATCTGCGGAGAGGAAGGGCACTTTGCGCGAGAATGCAAAAGGCAAAAGGGAAACATTGCAAGATCAGCAATGATGGACCAGCTGGAGCTACCAGATGATTATGACATTGTTTCGGTAGATCTCAATGAACCAGACAGTGATGCGATTTGCAGCGTCTCCGAAGGAGGAGGTCTGGAAACTGTCAGGAGAACTGAAATGGAACTACCATGGGAATCAATTTTTATGGCCTACAGTGAACAAGAAGGATGGAGGATCAAGATTAAATTAATTCCGGAACAAGAAAATTGTGAGCACCAGCAGTTACAGGTGAATCAAAAGATAGAAGATGCACTTAAAATCAAGTGTGTTTTCTGTAAGATCACAACGAATCAGAGGATGAGGATCCACTGCCCAACATGTGGATTGACGTCATGCCTCATATGCGCAAGGTTCCAATTGCAGATTTATCATAAACCGGAACCAGCAATGGCGCAAGGCTACCCAAGCAAGGAAGCTCTTATAAAAGAGCTGGTGAATTACGTCCAGTTTCTGTTAGCAGAAAATGAGAGGCTGGAAAAAGTAATAGAGAACAGCCTAAGACAGGATGAACAGGAGCTGTTGAGAAGCGCCATGGGACAAACGGATGTTGACCAGCACGGTATAAGGATGAAAATGAAGGGGATACAAATCTCCAATTCCTTAAGTCCTATCAATGAAGAGAGCTCCATGGTCTGCTTAAATGAGGTGATAAGTAAGACAGAGGACGAGAAAGGTCCAGTGTTCAAGCGAAGGCAGGTCATGAATGACCTCTACAATTTTGATGTGCATTTCTCAATCCCAGGAGTAAAAGACTTCACAGTCAGGGCTATACTGGATACTGGAGCAACGAAATGCTGCATCAACATTGGTGACGTACCAAAGGAGGCTACGGAAGATTGCAAATACCCTGTTCGCATCAGTGGGATAAATTCGCAGTCTATTACCAACACCAAACTGAAGGACGGACAGATGATAGTTGGCGGGAACAAATTCAAAATCCCGTTTACCTTCTGCTTTCCTATGCAAATGAGAGATGGTGTGCACGTGCTGGTGGGCTGCAATTTTATCAGGGCAATGCAGGGCGGAGTCAGGATAGAAGGAAGGGATATTACCTTCTATCGAAGCATAACTCATGTGTCAACAGAACAAGAGAACACAGTGGCCAACTGTGTACAGGTGGAGGAGTTGGGTATCTCAACAGAAGAATACTATGAGATACGAAATGAAGTAGGGTTATTCTCTAAGGAGATCGGGAATAGCTTCGGGAGAAAATTCACTGGGATTCTCAAAGAACTTGAGGATCAAGGGTTTATTGGAGAAAATCCGATCAGGCACTGGGGAAAGAATCAGATCGTCTGCAAAATTGACGTAATTAACCCAGACATCACAATACAGGATCCTCCAATGAAGCAATTAACGTCAGCAGAGTTATCCACCATGGATAAGCATGTCAAGGCATTGCTGGACCTAAAGGTGATTAGGCCAAGTAAAAGTAGGCACAGGACCAATGCCATGATCGTGCAATCCTGGACGTTTATCGACCCAATCACAGGCAAAGAAGTCAGGGGAAAAGAGAGACTGGTATTCTGCTACAGAACCCTAAATGACAACACACACAAGGATCAATATGGATTGCCAGGTGTCAATTCAATCCTAAAGAAGGTGGGGAATAGCAGGATTGCCAGGCAATTATCTCATTCTACAACAAGATTGCCTCAAATAAACCATCTAGGGTTAGGTGGATTAATTTTACGGACTTCATTACAGGCTGTGGTGTGGACATTAAGTTCGAACATATTGACGGAAAACTTAACATTCTGGCTGATTCTTTAAGTCAAATTGTTAACCGTTATGTTTCCATTGATCCAGGAAAATTATGTCAGGAAACAGTCAATTCCCTTGGAGCATGGGAAGCCGCGGCGAACGAACTCATTGGAGGAGATGGCTCCAAGAAGATGTTGGATCTGGACCTCAGGCTCCAGTGCTGGAAGGTTCTAGCAGCACGCATACCGGAGGTCCGGCTCGCGCGCTCACCAACGATGAGTGGGAGTTCTTACACTCCAACTACTTGCGCTACCAAATGGTCACACAAACCAGAGGATCTGGACCATTCATCAGAAGGCCAGAAACAGAGGCCTTCCTCGAAGATATCATCGAAGATATCAACAGGCTAAAGGCGGACATTGACGTAAAGCTACGCATGATCCATTGTATGAAGCACATGAACAAACGTGTCCAACTACCATTCGCTACAAGGGACAACTGTTACGGTGAATATGTGGACCAGGCTGAAAGAAGTATTAGGCTGATTCAATGGATCCAGCACACTCTGTCTTTAGTATAATTGCCGTTTTGTGCAGTCCCCAGGGAATCTGCTTTTCGTACAATAATTGTTTTGCTTTCGGTGTGTGGTACCCACCTGTCAGGGTATCTTTTGCTTTCGGCAGATGCCACCTGTTTCGGCATCTTACTTTCGGTGTGTCGTTTCCCACTAGTGGGAATCTTTTGCTTTTGCGCTGTCCAAAGTCATTTGGCAGCTTGTTTGATGGTTTTCTCATAAATTGGATAGCTTCAGGCTTGTTGAAGGCATCCAAGAATCCTAGAGTCGAGTTTGAGTCTGAGTTTGTAAGCTTGAGCATTCCTCAATACATTCTCAATCTTTTCAGTTCAAAAATTCCGCTTCTCTGATATTTTTGTTCATTATCGTTTCTATCAAGTTCTGAGCGATAGTGAATAGTTGATCCAAATTTCGGGCCAAAATTTTATAAATGGTATCAGAGCGTTATCAGAACAAAAACTAAGGTAATGGCCGGCTAAATTTGTTATTCTGGTTTACTTCTTACCTTGTTGTTATACCTTGTTCATGTGTTTATGTGAATTCTGGCATTCATAAGTATAGTAGTTCTTACTTGGTTAATTTAAGTATTGTCCAAAAGAACAAAGCTTGGCAAGCACCTTGGGGTTGCATTTAGCAGTAAAAGACTGGAAACACCGACGGGACAAGGTGGAGTACGGGTGAACTGTGAAGGTGTTAAACCCTTGCATACTTTGTATGCTGGTATCTAGGATACCCGCTTGTTACCTGCGTGTGAGGATTAATGCTTAGATTAAAGTTTGGTTTATGATTATTATGTTATGAGTGCTAGGTTCGAACAATCTATTAAGGACTGGTATGACACAAGGGGAAGTAGACTAGAATATCTCACATTAGAAGTCCATAACCCAGAGTTTCGTGAGTCATCTGACAGGAAAACGCTCTACTGTTTTGGAAAGGGAAAGCATACCTTTCATACGGAAGACAAGCAGCTAAATTGTATAGCTGATCTGTGTTCTCATTGTTTGTTTAACCAAGACCTATTCTTTGATAGGTTATCTCTGTTTTCTAGAGTTTCTCTAAAGAATTTTAAGGTTTTGGAAAAAAAGCAGCAGTCTCTTGAAGAGAAACTGCAGGTTATTAACGGCCAACTGGCCAGTTTGAGACTTTCTGTAACACAGGAGTTGCAGGAGTTACAGGAACGAAAGCCCGTGACTAAGGAGGAAGTCAAGGACCTTGTGGCTGAAAGCACAGAACAGCCAAAGCTGGTGGAAAGGCAGGCGTTACAGCTCACAGAGGAGTTGCGGACAGAAGTGAATAAGGTGAAAGCCTTGATTCACGAAGTAAAGCAGGTCATCACTTCATGACCTCGTGGACCAGAACCGCAGAAAGTTCAACATACAAGGAGGTTCTCCAGGCTACAGAATCACTAGAGGAACCAGCAGTCGGTTTCGCAAGACCAAAACAAAGTGCAGGACAACAAACTGCACTCGCAACGATCATTAAGCAAAACAACACCTTAATCCAGTACTGTGCGGTCCTTGAGGAGAAAATCTTTCTTCTGGAAGTCGGACAAGGACAAGTGAAAGCCGAATTAAAGGAAATTCGGAAGGAAAAACAGATCGCAGCTGACCTTGGAGATTCAATTAACGAACTCCAGAAGAACTTAGGGAAACTGTCCCTAGGAGAAAAAGAGAAAAAGCCAGTGGTAAACCCGAAAAAGGCACCACTATTTGTGTATCGAGATCCCCAGAAAATCTTCGAAGAGGAGAAGAAGAAACTGAGAAAATGAGCCGTAGGCAATCTGCCTTCGAGCTCCCGGTTACGGAAACCAGCAGATCTGGAGCAACTCCGACTGCGGAGGACCATATCCGAGGTTATCGGTGGGGACAAAGGATGAGACAGGAGGTCTCACGAAGAGTGAACCGGAGAAGACGGTTCAACCGAAGTCTGGAAAGTCAATTAGATAGAGACGCTGAACTACGTATGTCACAAAGACGACGTGCAGGAATGGTGCCAGCGGAAACATTATACCAGGCAGGATGGTCAGACAGTAGACACAGGGTCTACCAACATTACTCGGAAGAACGAGTAAGGGTTACGGGAGAAGATCAAAGGAATTTGCCTCTGATAACGGCGGAAAGCTATCAAAGGCTCCAGCAAGAAGGATTGGAGCACATTCATGTCGGATTACTGATGATCCGACTCCACGCACTGCACAGGAGAAACGCAGGTACAATGGCATTAATTGTTGCCAGGGATACAAGATGGCTGGATGATCGGGCTATCATAGGTGCCTCGGAAGTGGACCTATCACAAGGTTCTCAACTGACCTACATGGTCCCAGATATGTTACTAAGTATTAGCGACTTCTACCACCACTTTGAAGTGGCCATACAGACAAGGGGGTATGAAGGGTGGAATGGAGGAGAATCAAATCTCCTGATTACCAGAGGACTGGTGGGAAGATTAACAAATACCAGTCACGCGGCGTTCAGATACAACATCCAGAATGTTGTAGAACACCTGGCATCCAGAGGAGTTCGTGCGATTCCAGGAGAACAACACAATGTGGCAGCTTTGTTAGGGCTACGGTGGCAGTTGCAGCCAGCAACACAAATAGGAACAGCAGTCCCAGAGACTCTCAACACCAGAACAATGATGGATGGTTCCATCAGCATGAGATTCGGAGGACACCAACAGCAACAGGTTACCTCCACCATCCAAACAAACACGGATGATGAAGAAGAAATAGCCTCGGAATTCGCAGGTGCGATGTGGGATTATGAAATTGATCCTACAGTCAGCAGATGGGATCTACTTGGAGCACCACCTATCTCCAACGGATTCGAATTTTATGTCAACTACTCAGCACCACCACAGACTACCCCGATTGAACAAATTGAACCAAGTGGTTGGGGTAACGACTTCAACGATTATCATGAAGGACCACACTGGGATGAATATGAGCAGGCAGGAGCAGTTCCTTAACACGTCTACGGATGGGATCCACAACCTGCTCAAGAACCTCTTGAGTACACTAATACACTCCCAGGTAACTGGCAGGAGTCACACCCCACCCTCGCATCATTTATCCGAGATGCAGAGCCAGACTTTGCAACATATCAGTCCGACTCAGATGATGATGCTACTGACGAATCACTCAATTCGTCACAAGGAGTTAATCCTTTTCATCAGAGTGCTGCGGAGCGTGGTGATGACCACTATTTCAACTTCGATACTTTTGACGGAGTTGAGAATGAGGCAAATGATTCGGACGAAAATGAAGAATCCGATAATGAAACTGATGAGGAGGAGGAACCAGATGAGACAGAAGAATGCAAGGCACTGCAAGATCAGATATCTGAAATGGAGTATCCTGCATTCAAACAGCTACTGACTGCCTACTCGGGATCATCAGGCAGTAACCTAACACAGTATGTCCCACCCAATGAACCAGTTATGGGACCAGTAGCTTATCCACCTGCAACAACATCAGCACCAATTGCTGATATCTCATCGGAAGGAATCAGGACCAAAATGAGAAATTTTGACAGACCTTACAGCCAGAATCGTGAAAACTTCAATCTGCCAACTGCGCAGGCGCAGCAAGGGGCAATCCTAGTCCTGCCACAAGACAAAGGAATGAATGAAGAGGTGATATCACGATGGAAATCAATCACGCTCATCCTGGTAAATGAGAGGCAGTGGTTGGATAACAGGGAAAAAGTGAGATACATTGAAAATCTGCTGGGAGAACTAGAAAAGAAAACCTTCATACAGTGGAGGATGGCTTATCCAGCACAATATGAAGCTATGGTCGAAATGGCGGAAGATCCGCAGAACATAATTTCACCAATCTTGTTGTAGAATGAAATAATTGCCTGGCAATCTGTTCTTAGGGTTATTTCCTTTCGATCCATATAGTGGATTTTTAGGGCTTCAAGAGTTTTCATGCAGGCATGGATCTCTGCATCAATGGCATATTTGAGGACAGTGAATTTGCCACTAGCGTATGCACAAACTTTCTCTTCACTTCTTGGTGATTCTTTGCTCTTTTTCCACATGCAAATTCCACCCCATCCTTCCATGCATCCATCAGTTTCAATTATGATGTACGCATCTGGTGGAGCTAACTCCATGTCAGGTAGCTCTGAAACTATTTTCCTTAGTTTCTTGATCAAGTCCCAATCTGAACTCTTCATTCTTTTATCTCCGTGTGGAGATACCTTCTGATAAAACGGTCCCAACATAGTTCCTAGATTTGGGATGTAGGGTCGGGCATAATTGAATATGCCTAGCCATGATCTCATTCCTTCCTTGGTTTTGAGCTTTTCATCGTTGAAATTGACTATTTTCTTGACGATGTGGGGTTGTAGCTTCATCCTCTGCTTGCCCAATACAGCCCCTAAGAACTCAATTTCTTGTACGGCGATTTTCATCTTGGTTTTTGATAGAACCAACCCGTTTTTCCTGCAAATTTCCAGCATTTGCTTTAAGTGCTTGCAATGCTGTTCTTCGTTGTCAGAGAATACGAGAATATCATCGATGTATACCGCGATGAAATTCTCTGTTCCTGCAAAGCAGTTATCCATCTTGCGCTGGAATATTGGCACGGCATTCTTAAGACCGAATGGCATAACTAACCACTCATATAGCTTTGAATTTGCCAGAAAAGCCGTCCATGGTATTGATTCTTCTGCCATGGCAACTTGATGAAAGCCACTCTTCAAGTCAAACTTGCTGTATATCCTGCTATTCCCCACCTTCTTTAGGATTGAATTGACACCTGGCAATCCATATTGATCCTTGTGCGTGTTGTCATTCAGGGTTCTGTAGCAGAATACCAGTCTCTCTTTTCCCCTAACTTCTTTGCCTGTGATTGGGTCGATAAACGTCCAGGATTGCACGATCATGGCATTGGTCCTGTGCCTACTTTTACTTGGCCTAATCACCTTTAGGTCCAGCAATGCCTTGACATGCTTATCCATGGTGGATAACTCTGCTGACGTTAATTGCTTCATTGGAGGATCCTGTATTGTGATGTCTGGGTTAATTACGTCAATTTTGCAGACGATCTGATTCTTTCCCCAGTGCCTGATCGGATTTTCTCCAATAAACCCTTGATCCTCAAGTTCTTTGAGAATCCCAGTGAATTTTCTCCCGAAGCTATTCCCGATCTCCTTAGAGAATAACCCTACTTCATTTCGTATCTCATAGTATTCTTCTGTTGAGATACCCAACTCCTCCACCTGTACACAGTTGGCCACTGTGTTCTCTTGTTCTGTTGACACATGAGTTATGCTTCGATAGAAGGTAATATCCCTTCCTTCTATCCTGACTCCGCCCTACATTGCCCTGATAAAATTGCAGCCCACCAGCACGTGCACACCATCTCTCATTTGCATAGGAAAGCAGAAGGTAAACGGGATTTTGAATTTGTTCCCGCCAACTATCATCTGTCCGTCCTTCAGTTTGGTGTTGGTAATAGACTGCGAATTTATCCCACTGATGCGAACAGGGTATTTGCAATCTTCCGTAGCCTCCTTTGGTACGTCACCAATGTTGATGCAGCATTTCGTTGCTCCAGTATCCAGTATAGCCCTGACTGTGAAGTCTTTTACTCCTGGGATTGAGAAATGCACATCAAAATTGTAGAGGTCATTCATGACCTGCCTTCGCTTGAACACTGGACCTTTCTCGTCCTCTGTCTTACTTATCACCTCATTTAAGCAGACCATGGAGCTCTCTTCATTGATAGGACTTAAGGAATTGGAGATTTGTATCCCCTTCATTTTCATCCTTATACCGTGCTGGTCAACATCCGTTTGTCCCATGGCGCTTCTCAACGACTCTGTTCATCTGTCTTAAGTCGTTCTCTATTACTTTTTCCAGCCTCTCATTTTCTGCTAACAGAAACTGGACGTAATTCACCAGCTCTTTTATAAGAGCTTCCTTGCTTGGGTAGCCTTGCGCCATTGCTGGTTCCGGTTTATGATAAATCTGCAATTGGAACCTTGCGCATATGAGGCATGACGTCAATCCACATGTTGGGCAGTGGATCCTCATCCTCTGATTCGTTGTGATCTTACAGAAAACACACTTGATTTTAAGTGCATCTTCTATCTTTTGATTCACCTGTAACTGCTGGTGCTCACAATTTTCTTGTTCCGGAATCAATTTAATCTTGACCCTCCATCCTTCTTGTTCACTGTAGGCCATAAAAATTGATTCCCATGGTAGTTCCATTTCAGTTCTCCTGACAGTTTCCAGACCTCCTTCTCCTTCGGAGACGCTGCAAATCGCATCACTGTCTGGTTCATTGAGATCTACCGAAACAATGTCATAATCATCTGGTAGCTCCAGCTGGTCCATCATTGCTGATCTTGCAATGTTTCCCTTTTGCCTTTTGCACTCTCGCGCAAAGTGCCCTTCCTCTCCGCAGATGAAGCACTTGCATTTTCCCACACGATCTTGGTGTTTCTTCTTAAACACTCTAACATGTGAACTGTGTGGTTTTCCTTTGTAATTTTTGGCTTTCCTGAGCCCGTACTTCTTCTTCTCGTAGTAACCTAGAATGGGTATTTGCTTGCAGAATGATAGGTCCTTCAGGCTTCTTTACATTGCTGCTTTCTTGCACATCTCCTGTAGCACCTGGTAGGAGTAATGTATTCTTGGTAATACTCCGATTATCGCCCCTGGGTATTTTTCCAGGTACCCTTTTTCCAGCTCTTTCCCGAACATCGCTGGCATCTTCCTGAAGAACTTCTCTGACAGCTCAGTTCCCATGTACATTCTTCCAGATTTAGCCGCCAACGTCTTATAGTCGTTCATGTATTGCAGAAGATCTTTAGGATGTTCACACGTTAGCCTTTCCAGATCATGATAGGCTCTGTTCTGTTCTTCTGTTGATCCCTAGTAAGGATCTTCTAGTGTGATGATCCGTCTAATTTGTGAAATTATGTTCTGCGGATCTTCCGCCATTTCGACCATAGCTTCATATTCTGCTGGATAAGCCATCCTCCACTGTATGAAGGTTTTCTTTTCTAGTTCTCCCAGCAGATTTTCAATGTATCTCACTTTTTCCCTGTTATCCAACCACTGCCTCTCATTTACCAGGTTGAGCGTGATTGATTCCCATCGTGATATCACCTCTTCATACATTCCTATGTCCTGTGGCAGGACTAGGATTGCACCTTGTTGCGCCTGCGCAGTCGGCAGATTGAAGTTTTCACGATTTTGGCTGTAAGGTCTGCCAAAATTTCTCATTTTGGTCCTGATTCCTTCCGATGAGATATCAGCAATTGGTGCTGATGTTGTTGCAGGTGGATAAGCTACTGGTCCCATAACTGGTTCATTGGGTGGGACATACTGTGTTAGGTTACTGCCTGATGATCCCAAGTAGGCGATCGATGGCTGTTTGAATGCAGGATACTCCATTTCAGATATCTGATCTTGCAGTGCCTTGCATTCTTCTGTCTCATCTGGTTCCTCCTCATCATCAGTTTCATTATCGGATTCTTCATTTTCGTCCGAATCATCTGCCTCATTCTCAACTCCGTCAAAAGTATCGAAGTTGAAATAGTGGTCATCACCACGCTCCGTAGCACTCTGATGAAAAGGATTAACTCCTTGTGACGAATTGAGTGATTCGTCAGTAGCATCATCATCTGAGTCGGACTGATATGTTGCAAAGTCTGGCTCTGCATCTCGGATAAATGATGCGAGGGTGGGGTGTGACTCCTGCCAGTCACCTGGGAGTGTATCAATGTACTCAAGAGGTTCTTGAGCAGGTTGTGGATCCCATCCGTAGACAGGTTCCGGGAACTGTTCCGGTTCCTGCTCATATTCATCCCAGTGTGGTCCTTCATGATAATCGTCGAAGTCGTTACCCCAACCACTTGGTTCAATTTGTTCAATCGGGGTAGTCTGTGGTGGTGCTGAGTAGTTGACATAAAATTCGAATCCATTGGAGATAGGTGGTGCTCCAAGTAGATCCCATCTGCTGACTGTAGGATCAATTTCATAATCCCACATCGCACCTGCGAATTCCGAGGCTATTTCTTCTTCATCATCCGTGTTTGTTTGGATGGTGGCGATAACCTGTTGTTGTTGGTGTCCTCCAAATCTCATGCTGATGGAACCATCCATCATTGTTCTGGTGTTGAGAGTCTCTGGGACTGCTGTTCCTATTTGCGTTGCTGGCTGCAACTGCCACCGTAGCCCTAACAAAGCTGCCACATTGTGTTGTTCTCCTGGAATCGCACGAACTCCTCTGGATGCCAGGTGTTCTACAACATTCTGGATGTTGTATCTGAACGCCGCATGACTGGTATTTGTTAATCTTCCCATCAGTCCTTTGGTAATCAGGAGATTTGATTCTCCTCCATTCCACCCTTCATACCCCCTTGTCTGTATGGCCACTTCAAAGTGGTGGTAGAAGTCGCTGATACTCAGTAGCATATCCGGGACCATGTAGGTCAGTTGAGAACCTTGTGATAGGTCCACTTCCGAGGCACCTATGATGGCCCGATCATCCGACCATCTTGTATCCCTGGCAACAATTAATGCCATTGTTCCTGCGTTTCTCCTGTGCAGTGCGTGGAGTCGGATCATCAGTAATCCGACATGAATGTGCTCCAATCCTTCTTGCTGGAGCCTTTGATAGCTTTCCACCGTTATCAGAGGCAAGTTCCTCTGATCTTCTCCCGTAACCCTTACTCGTTCTTCCGAGTAATGTTGGTAGACCCTGTGTCTACCATCTGACCATCCTGCCTGGTATCAGAGCGTTATCAGAACGAAAACTAAGGTAATGGCCAGCTAAATTTGTTATTCTGGTTTACTTCTTACCTTGTTGTTATACCTTGTTCATGTGTTTATGTGAATTCTGGCATTCATAAGTATAGTAGTTCTTACTTGGTTAATTTTCTTTTTCCTTTCTGTTTAATTTTTTAGATAAATCTTGATAGGTTCTTATTCTACATGTATAAACAAACATTCAATTTGAGTTTTATGTTTCTTTGCTATAGATTTATGTTTTTTTAAGGTTTTTTAGTGTTTTTTTGAAAATATCAGTTACAAGAATTGGAAAAAAAAAAAAATCATTTTTTTGTATTTCTTCTTTGAAACATATTTCTATCCACATATATAGCTTTCCCATGCTTGTGTCTTCATGTGTGATTTTTTTTTTCCATGCTTTTTTTGTATTTTAGGGTTATTTTTTAATTTTTTCAAAAATAATAGTTATAGAAATTTTAAAAAATTATTTTTCTATTTATTAGTTAAAACATATTTCTATCCACACATATAGCTTTCCCATGCTTGTGTCTTCATGTGTGATTTTTTTTCATGCTTTTTTTGTATTTTAGGGTTATTTTTTTAAATTTTTTGAAAATAATAGTTACAAAAATTGAAAAAAAAATTATAATTAATATTTATCAGTTAAAACACATTTCCATCCACATGTATAGCATCCCCTTGCTTATGAGGACATGTATGATGTCCTTTTTCATGGTTTTTTGGTGTTTTAATGTTATTTTTTTATTTTTTCAAAAAAAAAAGTTACAGAAATTTTAAAAAAAAATTGTATTTATTTGTTAAAACATATTTCCTTCCACATTTATAGCTTTCCCCTGCTTGTAAAGACATGTTTAATGTTCTTAGTTGAAGCTTTTTTGTATTTTAAGGTTATTTTTTAAAATTTTGTGAAAATAATAGTTAAATAAATAAGTTTTGTTTTTGTTTTTTTACATTTACTCATTCAAAATTATTTCCATTCATATAAACAGCTTCCCATTAGTTGTGTTAAGTGAATTATGATTGTATCATTTGTATAAAAGTATTCTATTTTCTATTTTCTACTTTTTAGGCCTAAAATTTGAAGATGTCATCATCAATGGGTTCAAATTCATACACTTCATGTTCTTTAGCTATTTCTATATCTGTAGACCCAGGGTAGGAGTACGAAGAGTTAAGAATTCTAGGTCATTAAAACACAGTTTAGTGCAAATTGTATGAAAACAAGTACTGTTGTGGGATCTATAGGCTAAAACAACATTTAGCAGGAATGCTAAAAAGTGCAGCAAAGTCACCCCAGATATATCAAAGAGAATAAATGATTATATGAATGGCTCAAAAAAGAAGGATGAAAGAGAGAATTATTATGGAGCAAACATGACTAAAAAAATTGTTTAGGATTCATGAGGACTATAAAGTTCTTGATCTTGATGTTGACACTGATAGTGGGAGACTGGCTGGGGGTGATAATGGCCCTAGTGGAAAGCAGTAAGAGGTCTAGGAGTAGACCGAGTGGTATAAAGGGACATCTTGATATTCACTTTGCCCCTAATCCAGATAGGGCTCCTTTGCAGTAAACAACAATAAATAAGAATATAAGGAGCTCAGGACCAGAGCATGTGATTACATTGCAAGTTGCTTTTATGAGAATGGCATTTGCGTTCAATGCTGCGCGGTGTCAGTCATTTCAGACCATGTTTGAGGCGGTTGCACAACATGGTCCAAGTACATGCTCTTCTTTTTTTTCCTTTATATACTAGTACTTTTTATGCATGTTTTTTTAGTTAAAGAGTATATAACTAGTGTTTTTTTCTATCTTACGGTTTCAAGGCACCCTCTTACCATGAGTTGAGGGTGCCTCTTCTTAAAAAAGCAAGTTGCAAGGACGAATGAATTTGTGCAAGAGTGCAGAAAAGATTGGGCACGATATGGATGCTCTATAATGTCAGATTGGTGGACCGACGACAAGGGCTACACCTTAATCAATTTCTTGGTAAATTGTCCAACTGGGACAGTTTTCCTAAATCAATTGATGGATTTGAGCATGTAAAGAGCTCAGATTTGATCGTAAAAATGTTGGATGATGTCATAGATGACGTTGGAGAGGAAAATGTTGTCCAGGTAATCCCTCATCTTAATATTATCCAGGTAATCCCTCCTCTTAACCTCACTAAAGTTTTCATTAAGAAATTTAATATTTAAAAGTTTTAATATTTACTCTTGAATTCCATTGCCTATTATAGGTCATCACAGACAATGCATCAAATTGCGTAGCTGCAAAGATATGCTTGCAAATAAGAATGAAGCATCTATTTTGGACACCCTATACAACACACTGTTGATTTGATGTTGGAGGATATTGGCAAATTACCAAAAGTAGAGCATGTCATGAAACAAGTAAAGGCAATGACTGTTTTCATATACAATCATACCCATGTCCTTCATTTGATGAGAAAAATGGCCAAGCAAAGAGAATTGGTAAGACCTACAGTCATTCATTTTGCCACAAACTTCTTGAGTTTAAAGAGTATCTACAATGTGAGGGCAGAATTGATGGAGATGTTTCACTGTCAAGCATGGAGCAATAGTAAATGGAGCAACACACTAGTCAATCAAAGAGTGCAAAATATTGTTAGTCGTAGCTCTTTCTAGAATAATATTTTATTTTGTTTGAAGATAATGGCACCACTTGTAGAGATGTTGAGGCTAGTGCATACCAAAGAGAAGCCTCCAATGGGCTATATTTACGAGGCTGCCATACGAGCCAAAGAAAAAATTAGGGCAAATCTTAAAGATAATGAGGGACAGGCCACCCATATTTATGGCATTATAGATAGTAAATAGACAAATCAGCTTTGTCAACCCTTACATGCAGCTAGTTATTATCTTAACCCTGCATTCTATTACAATATGTAAGAAGATGTTGAGGCTGATAGATTTATCAAGCAAGGCCTATTTGATACTATTAATACCCTATCTGCAAATCAGGATGATGCAAGTAATGTGATTGATGAGCTAGGCCCATATAAATGTATGGCAGACCTGTTCACGAATGATTTGGCTAAATTGAAAAAAAAAAGACAATGGCTCTTTGTGTCTGATAATTTCAAATCTTCTTTTTTGAGTATTAAATTTTTTTAATTTATATTTTTTTATTTCTTAAGTGTTAATTGTTATTTAACTTTTGTAGGCGAGTGGTGGGTTACTTTTGGGGTTGAATGCCTAATTCTGCAAAATTTGCTAACAAAGTCCTCTCCCAGACTTGTAGTGCATCTCCTTGCGAGCAAAACTGGAGTGTCTTTAAGAATGTAAGTATTACTTACTTTACTAATTTATAGATCAATCAACAATATAATTTGCAATCAACCTCATATAATTTGACATTTTGTTGCAGCTTTATACAAAGAAGAGAAATAGGTTGCACACAAAAACATTGAACGATCTAGTGTACATTCAATATAATCAACATCTCCGCCATCAACATGAAAATCGTTTAAAATCGCAAACATATACAAATCTTATTGTATTGAGAGAGGTTGATGAAAGAGACGAGTGGATCATTGAATCAGATGCTGAGGATGACCTTGTCCAAATGATAACCTCACATGGGATGACGTTAAGCGTGCTACTGAATCTAGTTCACGTGTTGCTCCTCCTACTAGGCAATACCAGAGGCAAAGGAGACAAAGCCTGAGCCAGAGGAACATGTCTTAGGTACTTGCAAAACCAAAAGAGGAAATTTGTTCTAAGGAGGACACCAAGGAGTTGCAAGGTCAAAGTGGTGGTCCTGCTGGATATGTTAATGAGGATTATGATAGCTCTAATGATAATTTGAACCCTGAAGATCCCTTCAGAGATAACTAAAGTGAGTAGTCTTAAACTCTTAAAAGTTATTTGACTTATTTAGTTCATAAAAATTGCATGTTTGGATGATATTTTATCATAGAATTATGTTTCTATATTTTCATACTTATTTTAGGATTTTTATCTTTTTTTGTTATTTTTTAAATTATTAAATATTTAATTTTGTGCCTCACGATTCAGGCACGAGCCTAGGCACTCCAGGTGCACCCCCTTGTGCCTAGGTGCGCCTTGCACCTCTAACTACATAGGTAGCAACTAGTGACTGCAAGCTAGAACTTACATGAATGTCAAAACAGCTACAAGACAAATAAGGAAAGAATCAACAAAAATATCATGTGCTTCTAGACCAGCATTTAGCAAGGAAGATCTCTGTATTAGAATGCCAAATACATACCATATGTCTTGACAGACAACATGGCATAACAGCTACACAGTATAACTTCAACCTTGCTACATTCAGAAAAACCTCAAGCTTGCTAAAATGAGTATTATGTGGATGCTACTAACCCCTACCAAAGAAGAGGCACGTGACTAGCACTTTCATAGAAAACTCGAATAAGACTAAGGATAGAATGGATAGTATGATGACATCATAGTGAACGGCAAACCAATAGTATTCAGTTGATCAATATGACTAAGCTATATGAAGAACTCAAAGAATTTCCTCATCATCAATGGAGAATATTGAAAATCTCCAGCATTTTCATTACCTTGGGCAAAATAAGAAAATACAATTGATATGGATATTTTCCTGATCAGTTAAATGTAATATACTGTATACATTTCCAGTCAACAAAGTACCTAGTTGAAAATTCATACCTGAGCACAATACCCAAGTTTCATGTCCAAACCCCACCCATGAATTAAATCATTCTGCATGGAAGAGTTAAAAGGGAACAATTAGTCAGAGTTTCTTTCTAAATTTTGACTTACTGCCACTTCGTGAAGAAAATATGCATGTGAACACTGAGAAACAGACTTAAGTATTTCATAGTTCCCCAGATAATTTGTAAACCACATATTATTCTTGAATTGGTCCTAAAGCTTGAAGTGAAAAAAACTAGAACATTGATGAACTAAAATTCTCAAATTTGCACCTGGATGAGATGCCACACACAACGCCAGGCAGCTCGAGAGAACACTGGTGCCATTCCTTCTACCCATCTGTTCAGTGCATATTTCAGAATAATTTCTTAATCATAAAATTCTGTCAAAAATATCTTACAGAACATGTTGCATTGAGACATTTTTACCCAGTGCATGGAGGACCGATGCTTTTATCTGAGCAGTTTAGACTCCCACGAAAAGCATAGACTCGCCTAATTAACTGGAACTGTCAATATCAGTAGTAAGAGTTTCTCAGAATGTTGCACTGAAATTTCTTTACTTACCTGTGGAGCTTACCCATTTTATTGCGGATGGTAATGCGATGATGTATTTCCGATTGATCAGGATCTAAAGCAGGTTGTGAAATTTCTAAACCTTCAGAAGCCATTATTTGCAAATACCTGAGCAGCTAACAAACGATCATAAGAACTCCTATACAGAAGAATTCAGGATAATGGGAGACACTTTTGGCTAATCATCGAAGAGATGGTTTTAGGCAAGAAAGTGGAAACATATGAAATAACCTCTCGATGTCCATGCATGAAAGTTCATATATGTACTTTAAAACATACCTTTCAAGATGGAAGCTCTCCACTCCTAAATCTTCATCCCATAGAAAGATATAGTCATAGCTAGATACAACATCTGGATGTAAAAAACGCTTGGCAAACCACCTGCAACCACAAACAATTATGATTAGACTAGTATTTCTCATAAAATTTGTAATAAATTGAGATTTACAAAAATTAAACTAAGTGAACAGATTAATCTAGGATATTCTTCATCACTTCAGTCCAAGATATACCGAAAAATAATCTAGTAAAGGGACATTGGCAACTGCAACCAATGGAACCACCATGCAGATTCTGGTGGTTTATTCCATAAAATACCTACTTATCAACAGAAATTTCTTTCAAACACATAAACTTTGGACCAATAAGATCACCAAAGAGACTTTGAAAGCTACAATACAATCATATGATAGGTAACCTAGTGTGGTTTTTCATCATTTTGAGCATTAAAGTTTTTAAGCTAAGGAATCTGTAAAACCATGAAAGTTAGCATCTGTTTGGAATGTATACCATTTTGTTTGATTATGAGCAAGTATGTGTATTGCCTCGTGGCTCCACTCCAAATCACTCCATCCATCCACATGCCCATCATAATGGAAAAGCATAACTGAACAATTCTCTGAGAGAAACTGAATTAAAAAAGACCGGTTAATAAATTGTAAACCATGAATTTCAGTGATGGGAAAAACTAAGAATCATTTTTGGAAGTCGTGACATAATTGGAAGTCGTATCAAATCGCAACTTGCAGTAATACCTTTCTAACTATAATGTCTACATTCTGTTTCTGCTTAATACCAACAGGAATTGCCAAGAGGACAGTGTAGTTCTTGCTGTTATTCTGTAACACCAAAGATAAAGGACTATTATAAGCTAATATGGACACTGAACCCTAATAAATATTCTACAGATAAAATTTAGGAGCAAAACTCAAGTCTCATCTCCACAACTTATAATGATTCGGAGAATCTGGAAATGAAATGGATAAGAAGAATAAACGGAGCCAATTGTTAATAGAAGAGGACAATTTGGCAGATATTGGCATTGCAAGGTAGTTGGTTCAGAAATTATGTCGATTTATCACAAAAAGCAAATAAGAAGGATACTCATGGGGAAAGAATAGTTACTTTAAACCTTGAGTTCTCCCACAGAGATTTGAGTTCCATGTCAGAGGTGGATTCCACTATACCGCGAGGCAAATAACCAGAGAATTCAAGCTGATTGCTATAGCCCCTATGCTGAATAGAGAAAGTATCGATCAAAGAAAAGGGATATACTGTAAAAGACGAAGATGATAATTGAAGCGACGATTGTGTCACTTACTCGAGCTGAAGCTAAAGGGCGCCACTGGCTCTCAATCTGTGCAGATTATTATACATCCATCCAAACAGACAGAGAACAGCGAGTAAGAGAGAGAGAGAGAGAGAGAGAGAGAGAGAGAGAGAGAGAGAGAGAGAGAGAGGCAGGAAAAGAGTACCTTGATATGCTCATACTGAAGCCTGGTAGTGACAAAAATGACAAGAGCTATGAAAACAGTGAAAAGGCCCAAAGAAGTCCGCGATTTCATGACGAAGCAGTTCTCCTCTGCACTGCACACGGAAGGAGTTAATTCAAGTCCATGGATCTCTAGGATTTGCAGGCCCCTACTGGCGGCGAGGGGGTCTTTCGGCAAGAGAACAGTTGAGTTTGGACAGAAGGGAGGAAGACTCGGAGGATGATGAAATGAAAAGGGCCAACAAACGGCTGGCGTTTGAGCGTCGCTGGCGGCCAGAAGCCGGTAAGGAAGACCCCAGGAAAGACGGGGCTTTTCCGTGTCTTTTCTCGATCGATGATCCCGACAACCGATTGCAGCCCCGTGTCCCGTGAAGCGTTATTCCTTGCGTCGGCAGATCGCTTTTAGGCTTTTAGCATCCCTTGCGCCAGGTTGGCGAGCGGCGGGCTATTCGTGTTAAGTGGCATTGTTTATACGTGCTACGGTGCGGTTTAGGAGATGGATGCGGACAGACGCTTTCGATGAAGTAAAGTGTAGCGGAGGTGGATTAATCATGGGTTTCTCTTTTGTTTATCCACGTGGATTTGCATATTTCAATTATTATTACTACTTCAATTGTTTGGACCGCTATTTTTCATTCAATCTTTTCTCAATTAGGAGGATTTCCTTGACCTAGCTTTTAATCGTCACGGTTTAATCATGATATTTTATTTATTTTCTAAGACTTAACTGCATCAGAAATTATTCATAAATGCGTGCCATGAGCTACATCCTGGAGCCAGATCCATCCTTCCAAAAATGAACTCATGTGGATCCACAAGTTGAACCAAACATGTTACATTTCCATTTCTGGATGCAGAAATTAATGAGGAATTGCTATCAAGACAACTGGGTGTTCCCTTATTTACATTTATTTCTATTATAGTTTTTTTTTTATAATTTATAGCATCATATTAGTTACTAGGTAGCAGCGGAGTCAAAACTAATCTCACCAAAAGATTGGTGATACATGTATGGAATGATTTGAATTTCTCATAAATCATACCAAAATTTATGCTAGTCATCATCATCATCAAAGCCTTACCCTAATTAGGAGTCGGCTACATGAATCTTGTTCCTTCATTCTCCTTTATGAAGGATCATAAAAGTATTTTAGTTCTCTTCCCACCACTTTTACCCATGTTCTTTTAAGCCTCTCACTTGTCCTTTTAGAGTACTCAACTTAGATCAGTTCGCTCCTAATCGATACTATTTTCGATTACCATTGGACATGTTCAAACCATCTAAGTATACCCTCATCTTATTACCTATTTGTGATACTCCTAAGTTTCATCTAATGTTTTCATTTCTAATTCTATTATTTCTTATCTTGTCACTCACCTATCTCAATATCCTCATTTCGGTTACACTTATCCTATGTATATATTGTTCCTTAACTGCTCAATACTCTTAACCATAAAGCATGGCTAGCTTTATAGCCATCCTATAGAATTTTCTTTTTGTTTGAGTGACAGCTACCGATACCAATCACACAACACTCAAGAGAGACATCTCCGATTGTTCCAACCCACTTGGATTCTCTAGGCAATATCCTTCTCAATCTCTTCACTCTCATGAATTATGGATTCAAACCATTGAAAGTAGTCTTTTTGGAAAACTTTTTGGTTATCAATCTTTACTAGTGCTTCATTCTCACTTCTCTCCTTGCTCAAATTGCATTTTATATATTCAGTCTTAGTTCAACTAATTTTAAATCCTTTAAATTCTATAGAATCTTAACAACTCTAACTTTGTGTTTGTGTCCTTTCTTGTCTTATCAATCAAAACTATTTCATCTACAAATAACATAAACCATAAAATATCCTCTAAAAATGTTTTGTTAACTCATCCATAGCTAATATAAAAAGGTCGTTCTCAATGTTGATCCATGTTGCAATCCTATAATAATAGAAAAATCATTGGTCTCTGTGCTAGTGGTTATAATATTTATAAGTGCGCCCTCATACATATTCTTAATTGTGTATACATATGCCCCTGCAAAACTCATTTCTCACCCAATACCAACCATATTAACTCTCTAAGAGACCCTCTCACACTGGAAATGGCTCAAAATCCCCTGCCTTCTTCTCTAATCTGGCTATAACACCCTAGGCTCCTAATAGTTCATATATTGTCTGCTTTGGCCAAAGCACCCTAAGAGTTAGTCCCACATGACCCAGAAAGAGGGAGCTTGGCTAGTTATAAGGCATGGGTATCCCTCTTAGTGCATATATATTTTTCCTAAGGGAAAAAGAAAAATCATGAGGCTTTGGTCAAAGTTGACAATATACGTATCGTTGGGAGCCTAGGGTGTTACAATTGATATCATAGCCAGTTCCCCTCGTGATGGTGGGCCTAGCGACACATGGTTTGGTGGACCCAAAGTGGTCATGCTAGAATGTGTGTTCCCTAAAGGGGGATAGGTGCCTAGTCAGTCTTGGTGAGCAATCCCAAGGAGGGATGCCGAGCTACTAAGGAGATCCTAAGAGTTAGACCCACATCACTATGAGAGAGGGAGCGGCGAGGTTAGTTATAAGACCTAGGTATTCCTCTTAGTATATACGCATTTCTATACAAGTAAGACTAAAACAATGAGGCTTTGGCCAAAGCAAACAATATATTTATTGTTGGGAGCCCACAGTATTCCATCGGTTGCACCTAAAAAACTCATCGACCTCTTTCAGTGATTAAATCAGCCACTAATCAACTATGCACAAACCCACTCTCCTTTCCCTCTCCTCTCCCTCCTTCTCCCTCCTCTAGTAGTCATTGCATGATTGGTGCACCAGCCCGCCTCCTCCCTTTCCTCTTCCTCTTTCCCTTCCATTTCTCCCTCCGATCAGCTGTTTTGGCAGGCCACCTATGCACGTGGTTCCTCCTCTCTAATGGTCACAGTACATTGGTGACCCCTATCCCACATCTAATCTGTGCATATCTGCACAGATTCGACTATTGATCATGATCGGATACTTGATCGGACACCAGATCACCAGATCTATGACTGATTGGACCATCTATCATGATTCAGCTATTGATCTATCTCCAATGTGGTAGATCTATTACTAATCCAACCATCTATTGTGACCTGATCGTTGATTTATCCCCAAAAGTAAGATGTGTGATTGGTTTGTGATCTCACATGATCTAACCATTGATCATTCACCGACACCCTAATTTGTGACCAATCTGATCCATTTAGCATGGTCCAACCGTCAATCGATCACCAGAACCATGATCTATAGCTGATCTAATTTATTCATCATAATCTAACCTTAGAGAGGTCACTAAAAATTAGATTTGTGACCAATCCACCCCATTGAGATGATCTAACCATTAATTAGCCACTTAAGACGGATTTGCTATCAACATGAGCTCCCAATTAGATCATGGTGTAGATTTCACATCAGAGCATCTAGTATGTGATAAATCTAGCCCTCTCCTCAATTTGACTATAGAATAGTGAATCGATGCCTAAATTCCTTATTTATTTAAATAATTCACCTTTATTTAACCCTAGATCTACACCAAAATCCTAGAACAAAAGCATATCTAATGCCTTCCTAGGATCTAACCATTGATCGACCATCTAATGCCAGATCTATGAGATTAGGCGATATATTCCTCTCTGATTTGTAATGGTTCTATTGTTGGAGAGATAGATAAGCATATCCTTGATTCCTAGTACACTGATCAGTAGCAATGACACTCGATCTAAGTCATCTAAATTCAGATCAACAATAAGATATGCAGAGTAGTTAATCAAGGAAATGAGCCAAAGAGGTATAAACGTGAGATGAGGATAAGCACCACACAAGGTAGGTGGACTAAGATTTTCTATCTTGGAAAGATTAAAAATTGATATGTTTTAATATAAATGAATTTATGTAGATGATGATTTACACATGTATTATCTTGTATTACAAAATCATGAAAGCATGTGAAAATGTAGTTGATATTTAGTGATACATTTCATTTCATCAAAAGCATGAATTAAATGATTGAACTTAAACTTCAAAACATTCCCCTACTTATGATGCCCCAAATAAAAGAGTATGAAATGCCTCGTTAAACTAAAACTTATATGCACATGCCTATCTATGGTGGACATTATAACACTTTAAAACATGGTTTAGTCCTATATCACTTAGGATACTATTATGCTATGTAGGCACACATTGAGAGCTTTAGATTCTAACCAAAATTAGAAAGACTATTTTTGACTTAAGATAGTAAGAATATGCACACACACACACACACAGAGTCATTCAACTTAGTAACATTAGAGTTCCTATTTAGAGAACTATAAGGAAGTATCATCTTAAACTCACTATAGGCTAACTCACAAATGAGTATAGATAATGCTAAACTAGTTATCAATGGACAAGTAGTTAATAGCACATGTGATGTGCCTTGTTGAATATAAAGTATTCAATGGCTAGTAGACAAAAGATTGACTAACAACATGAATAACTTAAGAAGGAGTAACTCCATTTCACTTACCTATATTTGAGAACAATAGACGAATTAAAGTCCAGCATGAAAGAAGGATTGAATAATAAAAGGAGAACTCCAATCTCACATCACTCAAGGATATTAACTAAGATAAAACTTGGGTAACATATTTACTATTATTAATAGAGACTTTACAATTGATCCTATTAGTTCACTCATTACATGTGTTTATAATTAGTCATAAGACTCATCTTATATAACCATTAGAGTTGGATATATGGTTGACTTATGTGAATGTATTAGTTATGAGCTATAAGCAAAGCATCAATGATCATACTCTTGTCGTTTATGAAATGGATTTCGCATGCCTGCTTTTGATTATAATGTGCATTACCAAATGACTGTGAATGCATGACTTAAAAGCTCATGGAAACTATGTTTTATAGCTTGTTGATATTATGAATTGACTATTTTCGTACCTTAGAAATGTATGAATTTGAATGGTTACTTGATTCATTATTGTTTCACTAATATTTCCTATTTAGTATCACTTGTCATTACAAGTGGAAGTGTAGGAAACTTGTGATATTTGGGTTTCATGGTTTTCATTTAGTCTTATTTATGACAATAAGCAAGAATGATAGATGGTATATGGTAAAAAGTCTACTACCTATATGACTTTGGTTTTGAAACTGTGACGATGCATGAATCATGGCACTATGTATGGAAAACTTTGCACTTTAAAATCATTTAAGATTTTTCACTTATGCATGAGATGGTGTAAACTTGAATCTTTCTATATTTCAAGGTATACTTGATTTATAAAGTTATTTACCAATTTGTTTAAATGTTTTAAGGCAAGCACCCTTGGAATAGTTGTAAGGCATAGTTGTAAGGCATGTGAGGTTTTGATTTAATTTTAGGGAAAAAACCGCTCAACAATGACTCGAGTAAGTAGACCTTGAGGCATGTGGGCCTGATGATAGTCTGAGAGTGTCAAACCCTATCCAGGAGCATTGGACATTGTGTGATGTTTTGTTGATGTCCAAGAGTGTTGGACTTATCTAGAAGCGTTGGACATATTGTGATGTGATAGAAGGGAGATCTCTACTCATAGGATAGGTGTGCCAGTGTCCTCGCAATAGGACTAAAAGGGTCGTCCCTTATGTATGTACAGGTATTCCATGATTTGGTAGCATATTTGCAAAACCTTTATTATTTTCATCATCAAAGCATCTCTTATTATGTTTTTCATCATTGAGGATTCACTGATTGAAGTTTAACTTGAGAGCTTGTACTTAGGATGGTTTTTTGGATATTTTCGAGTACCACATTCTATGTGCCAAACTTTTGCTGTTAAATTTAAGTATTCCTGATTATGTGTGATGAGTGCCCAAATTTGTATAAGAATCACCCAATTAGTTGCATGTGTTATAACTTATAGTGCTTAATTAAGGTTTTTGGCAAAAATTATAACACATGGATTACCTAATAAACCAAATATTTGATATTTTACAAGTTCATACTCTAATCTTGTAATACCCGCTATTTTTAAATTCTAAAAAAATGCATGATTTCATGGAATTTTGGAAAAAATAGGGAAATTGGGGATTTGAAAATTTTAGAGATGAAATCATAAGCTAAAACCTAATTATTGGAATGTACACAAAAAATGGAATTCAATGCCACTAAGATTGTTAAAATCAGAGATAGGAGGAAAAATGAGTATTTATTTTAATTTCTATATTTAATAAAATAAGAATAAGGGGTAGAAAAATATAATTTCACTTGTGGGGTCCTCGAGATTAGACAAAAAACAAGGAGGTATTTATTTGGGGGGCGGGGAGGGGTTTGAACTGCACCTTCCCCCATTAAAGTTCCCCCTCGTTTCCCTCCCTTGCACTCCGACGACAGCGACGACACAGGGCCCTCTCCATGCGCGCAATGAATTTCACCTCTCCTTTGGCTACCCTGACCTGAGGTAGGTCACCCTTTATCCCTCTCCCCATTTCTAGTTGTTTCTCATTGAGTTTCATTATTTTTAATGCCAAAAAACGGCGTGGATTGCCGTTTTTTGGTGATTTTACATGCACTACTATTGTTGTGAAAAGAAATTAATGAAACGGTGTTAGAATAATGATTTGAACCATTCATCTTATGCAAGATGAAAAAAAAAAAAAAAAAAACTCATGAAATCTCATGGTGATCTGACAGTTAGGGATTTCAAAAAATGTAAAAATAGTGAATATGAGAAATTTTATAAACGTGGTAAAAATTGAGAAAAAACCCCACAAACAAGTAGTCAAATCACAAAATACCATTGTATAACATAGATCAGGCCGATCAATGGATGATCAGGCCTTAGAACTTGATTGTATGCATCAAACTTAAGATGATCTAGGGGATTAGCAAAGTAGATTGTATGATATTGTAAAGAAAAGTGATCTTGACTATTGATCTGATCAGGTACCTTAGGATTGGCTGATTATAAGGCGATCTAACTGTCAAATCGTGGTATAATCATAGGTATACATGTAAATCACTAAATAATGCTAAAATTAGAGAGATTATGATGAGAATGATCAGAATTGATGATCAGATATCAATTATAAGTGGTATAGAGCAATCCAGCGATCGAATCATCTCCAAATTTTACGAGATGTTAGAGACTGACCCCTTATTGATTAAGGGACATCACTTAAGTGAATTGTGACATAGATTGATGATCAAAGACCATTGATGTTTGTCTAGATGTTAGAAAAATCTACATCTAGTTAAGGATAGACCTAATAGACGGTTAATCAAATGATCTAGGCTATTAATCTAGGATTAACTGCTAGATCAAGGGAATTGTCACTTGGATTTGTTTATTTTGAGATGTGAGAATAGCAAGTGATAGATGACTTATGATGTGACAAGTGCATCAGAGCGCACGACGTGACATTACTTATGCACCTGATTGGAGTATTACGTGTATTGAGGTATGTGATTACATTTGAGATTTTTTCATGATTTCTTAAATCATAATGTATTATTTGAGAACTTTGAAGTATCCTACTATATTTGCATGAGATCACTTTTCAACATGTATTGCCAACATGTTTGCTACTCCTTTTGCGAATGATTTATACACTGCTTCTTAATACATTTATGTGACATTTATTTGGATTATTTGAGGATGTATACATTGATTTTTTATTAATGGTGTTGATATATTGAATTTCTCTCTCGATTTGGTTTTATCGACAATGATTATGCACGAATTTCAATTCTTTATTCTGTGTTTGTGGATTTATGATGGGTGCTTCCACCTAGTGAGTACTATGCTAGGAGGGTAGTAGCGTTGGCCACCCACCCTCTGACTTTGTAATGATGATGATTAGATATCATCCTTGAGAGGGCCAAGTATATAGGTGGAGGTATCATGGGTAGTCCCCCCTACGAGTCCATTCCCCCTATGGGGATGGAGAAAGTTTCCTGTTATTGTGTCGACGGGGAGCGACAGTGGTTGAGATCCTTGTGTGGTTGCCACTGTAGCATAGTAGCCCATACTCTTATTATGTATGCTCATGTGGTATTTATATATGGGGTGAACCGGGATAATCTAGGCCTAGGCAGTGAGTGACTTTGAGGGCTGATGCGAGCTGCATGAGAGGGACTCAGCAATTTGGTACGAGTACTCATTACCGATGATTGAGTGTCATGGAATACTCTTAGGGCTTGTTTTTGTACGCACACCCTGTTTATCATGACATGCATTATATTTTGATATGGACACTGATTCTTATTGCTTTTGCTCGATGCTTATCCATGCTTTGATCATGCCTTGCATGCCATGATAATGAGATTTGATATTGATTTGCTCATTCTTAAGATTTTCATGTGTTATTGTTATGGACATCTATTGATTTGACATGCCGTGTATGTGTTTTGTCTTATGAGATTCACCATGACATTGACATTTCATGCCACATGATTTTATTATGCTTTTGTTGAATGTGATCACCTACACAAGCATAGCTTGCTGAGGCATTACTTTATTTTGCAATGCCTTAAATTTGGAGGGTGATAGTGCTAGGGTAAGCAAGTGGAGTAGCATTGATTGAGCGAAGACCTCAAAGACCATATGCATTTTGTATTTTAGAGACTAATTTAGTATATGTCTCTTGGACTTGTGTTTAGATTTGTTGGATTGTACATGAATGTTGACATTTTGGATATATTGGACCGACACTACTTGTATAGTGTACCTTTACTTACCGATGTGTGACTCCAGGATAAGCTAGGCCTAGGCTATAAGTGACTTCGGGGGCTAATGCTGGCTGCATGGGAGGGACCTAGCGATTTGGTATGAGTACTCATTACCAATGATTGAGTGTTGTAGAACACTTTTAGGGCTTGTTTTTGTACGATGCCCTATTTATCATGACATGCATTATATTTTGATATGTACACGGATTCTTATTACTTCTGATGGATGCTTATCCATGCTTTGATCATGCCTTACATGTCGTGATGATGAGATTTGACATGCCTTGTACATGTTTTATCTTATGAGATTCGCCATGACATTGATATTTCACACCACATGATTTTATTATACTTTTGTTGAATGTGATCACCTACATAAGCATAGCTTGCTGAAGCATTACTTTGTTTTACAATGCCTCAGATTTGAAGCACGATAACACTAAGGGTAAGCAGGTGGAGCAACATTGATTGAGTGACATTTTAGATAGATTGGACCCACACTACTTATATAGTGTACCTTTACTTGCCGATGTGTGTATGATATGGTGATCATGGATGGACCCTGGCGGATTTAGACATATTATTCTTATTATTGTCTTTTCACGACTGTGTATGATTTGTCGTGGTTTTAATTTGAGCATGCTTAGCGTATCGACAATTTGATTTCTGTTTGTTATCGTGGTTTTGGATATGGGATGACCCTTGGGAATTTCTTTCGAACGCTAGTTAATTATGTTAATTGCAAGTTTTTATTTTTCGAGATCTCACCTATTTTATAAAGCAAATTATTATTGTTATGTATTGGAAAAAGATTTAGAAAAACCTAGGGTGTAACAAATCTAAAGTAAATATTTAAATAATCAAATTTTTTAGGTTTTAATTAGAGTTTTCATCTTTTGTATGAGTCGAGATGATGATTTGATGGCCGAGATAAATTGAGATAAAAATTAAAGTTCAAGATCAAAAGATTGAGTCAAGGCCTAAATATCACCAATGCAAAGTGAGATCAAGGATCAAGATCACCTTAAGTCAAGTAAAGGATGGAATTAGAGAAGTAAAATGTGATTAAAGCGGGCCTATGCACAAGCCATGCAAAGTCCACTACCTTTGTGTGAGATCCACTTAAGTCACCTAAGACATGTAAGACACCCATTATTGGAGGAGAATCTAAAGGAAGTAGGCATGAAGTTTTTAAGAGGATAATGAGAAGATATTTGGGTGAAAATCAATGGGAAAGCATGCATGTGGACCAATAGGAAGTGGCCACCTTAATTTTCACTTTTTTCATCTTATTTTTCACTTTTTCTCACTTTCCACCTTACCATACAAGGCAACCACGAATTTTGCACCTTTTTACTTAAAAGTCTCACCTTCTTAAACTACCACCACAACTAGCCCACCAGTCCTAGAGTGCCACCTAATATATCCAACCAATCCCTACTTTCTTAGGAAACCACCTAGCTATCGACTTCACTCGACATCACCATCCCTATCTTTTCTCTCTTTTCTTCTTCTCTTTCCTCATCTCAATGTGAACTACACTCAAGGAAAAGAGTTCCACATGAAACTCCTACAAAATAAGAGCTTTCTCTCCTTCTAATCCCATTCATTCCACCTAAGTTAACCATCTTCCTAACCCACTACCCAATCACTCCTTTCCACCTCACCTTTCTTTATTATCTCTTTCCTTATCTCTCCAACTCTCCTTCCTACTTCTTTCTATTCCTAAAGGCCCCTCCATGATTTTTACAAGGGGGAGATGCCCCCTCTTAAAAAAATGGTGTTTCCCACCTTATCCCCCGCTTAAGTGTCACATGGTTACCTTGGATCTAAAAATGATCTTAACCCTAAGATCTTCCCTCTTATTCTCCTCAAGAAATTTAGTAAGGGTCGAGAATACATAAAAGAGGGTAGGCTTTCCACATAAAAAACAACTTGTAGAAGGGGAGATTGCCCCTCCCAAAAAGGAGGCATCTACACCCTTCCCTCCTTCTAAAAGGCCCAACATGATTCTCCATTATTGCAGCCTCTTCCTCCAAGCATTCCATACCTCTTCCTTTGGTTTTCTCTCCTCGGTTTCTTCTTTGAAGATTAGGTTAGATTATTCCTTTAATCCCTACTTTGCTGCCTTTGATTTATTGCTTGTTTTGTTTTAGATTCTATGCCTTAGTTTCCTGGCTTTCTTGTCTGGTTTTCCTTGATTCTTACCTCTTACTTTGTTCCTTCAATCCTTGATTCTAAAGCCTACAACTCTCTTGTAGTGACATCCAAGAGAACATAGCCATTAGATCAAGTCCTTGCACATCTTTTGTCCTTAAGTTTCTTGCCCATTCCATGCTTTCTTCTCTGTCTTTTCTCTTTGTTTTTTCTTAGATCTTCCTTGGTTTTCATGTAAGCTTACTTATGATTGATGTCAGAGGATTGAAGAATTGTTTTTCGTTGTTTTTGGGATTCAAGAAGGATGGGTACACCTCTTGGAGAGTGCGCACTACACATGTATACAAAACTATATCAATCAATGAAAGCTTTATTTTAATATCAATTGTGCAATGTTTGATGGCTATTTTATGTGCTTTAAGTTTGGTTTTCCATGGCCATTAAGATGTCCATTCCATACTTAAATTCCATGTTATTCCATTATTAGACTCCATGGGATCGATTTTAGGTTTAATTTCAATTGAAAATCTAATGAATCACACACTTGAATCATGCGCATAACCCCATGGTTCATGCGCATGATCTTGATGTGTGATGCCTTGAATTTGTAGATTGTTTTGCTTATGTTTACATGCTTAGTTAAAGTTTCATTCATGCTGCCCATGTTAGATTAATTTATATATTAGTTCATGCATATTTTCATGTTCATTCATGCATTTTAATTATATTGTTTCATGCATTCTTTATAAATAGCTTATTTTATGCATATCACTAGTTTAGTTGTTTCCATACGTATTACATGATTTGATTTTTTTAGTTTAGATCAATATTAGGTTTAGTTTGCATATTAGGTTAGTTTTATATTAATTCCAATTTTAGTTTTAAGAAAGTTACTAATTCCATGCATTTTTAATTCCATCTTTATTCTAGATTAAAATCTAAATCTTATTGGCTAGGTTAAATAGTTTAAGTAAGGACCCACTAATCTGAAAAATCCATTTGATTTCTTAAGGGATCAACCTCTAATCAGTGCCCAATTTTGCATAAAATCACCCAATTAGTTACCCATGTGTTATAACTTATAGGGATAAATAAGAGTTTTTGACCAAAATTCATAACACATGCATTTTTTACCTAATGACTCAAAATTTTGACATTTTGTAAGATCATAGGCTAATCAAGGTAAGATGTGATTAATCACATTTTTTAAGAATTTAATTAAAGCTTTTCACTTTTTGTTGGAAGCGAGATGATGATCCAACGACCAAAGTCGATCGGGATGAAAACGGATGGTCAAGATCAAAAGATTGAGTCAAAGCCTAAAAGTCATTATTTCAACATGAGATCAAAGATGAAGATCATATTTAAGACAATCAATGGATATAATTAGAGGAGCCAAAGGTGCCCAATGTGGGACCATGCATAAGCCATGCAAAGTCCACTACCTTTGCATGGGTTTCACTTAAGCCACTTAGTTATATTCAAGCGATGAACAAGAGGACAAGCTAAGGAACCAAGCCAAGGATTTGAGCCATCGAGCTAACCCAAGCCATGATTGGAGAAGAATTGAAAGAATCATCCTTAGGATTTATGTCGATATTTTAAAGGCAATTGAGCAAAAATTCACTAGGATAAGTTAGCATATGGACTAATAGGAAGATACTCCTCCATTTTATCTACTTTTCTAACTTTTTTCTCACTTTCCACCTCACCACTAAGATGCACCATAAATTTCACTTTTCATTCAAGAGTCATATGTTTCCAAGACTTAACACCTTCTTAAATTCTCATCCAGACCATCCTACCAATCCCTACTTCCTAAAAAATCACTTCGCTAATCCTTTTTTCCCACCTCACCTCTCTTTCCTATCTTTTTCTATCACTTGCAATCCTCCTATCTTATTTTCTCTCTCTCTTACCTCATCCTGTCCAACTAAACTTTCCATATTTCAAGGGCATCAATGATTGTTGAATGGAGCAGACACCTCTTCCTAAAAAGATGGCGTCTCTCCACCCTGAGAAAAATATAACTTAGAGATCCTAAAGAAGATCTGTGGAGACTTATAACCCAAGTAAGTTTTGAGTCATTCTTCCTTTTCTAACGGTTATACATAAATTTAAAATTTTCTTCAGCGAACATTAGTTCTTAGTTGGTCCCATTATTTTTCATCTTGGTCAACTATTGAGAAATCCCACACACTATACAATATATTTCTTAAGTTTATAATCATTTTTAAATCATATGAAACCTAGGAAATCATAGAGGTCATCATTGGTAAAACCTAGAGCCTTTAGCCTTTGCTATATTATTTTCTATTAGTTAGCTCATTGAGCCTTTAAAAATTGGCCTTTTCTTTGTTACTCAAACAACATATATATATATATATATATATTGAACCCCTAATATATATTCATTACCCATTTGTTTTAGGAATGTGTAAAGAAGATTGAAAGACATCTTTAGCAAAGAAGAAAAAGTTCAAAAAGGCTATATGTAAAGCTAAGATAAAAAGAAAAGAAAAATATAGTCAATGAAAAAGAAGAATGTTCACTTGTGTGAGAAAAAAATGGAAAAGTTGTGAATACACTGATAGAAGACTTTTACATATTTTTTGGACAACTTTTGTTTACCTTTACATCCATTCTTTTGATAACCCTTACTTAAGCCTACGTTTCATCCTAATAGAAGTCCTAACTTGATCTTAAGAGAAGTATGGCTTGGATATAGTTATAAATGAATAGGGAGTTTGGTAGAGTGTAACATTCTAGATAGTTGATATCTTTTCATGAGATCATTATTCTCATTCTTTCTAAGTTATCGTTCTTTTGTTTGGAATATGTGAGATTTTTGGATTTGATGAACAAAATTCTACTCACATATTAATGAGAGATGTAAACCTTTCTGAATGTCTTCTTCCTAAGTGACAAGTATATCCTTTGAGAATTGAAGTCAAAGCATCCATTTGGAAGGTAATTTAGGTTATATTTGACTTGGAAACAATATATTAGTTATAACATATACTCACCTTTTGAAGTTTAATGAAATAATAGAATATCTTTAGCATAAGGGTAAGATTTTAAACCTTTTTGTTTATCTTTATTAACAAGCTAAAGTTAGGAATTTATATAAGCTAAATAAAAGAAAATTTTCTCAAATGAATAAAGGATTGTCATAAAATTTTTGAGAATTTTGTAGGTATATTCATTGCAAACCCTCACTAGGCCTAACTTGTTCACTAGGGATAACCTAGGGGTTCAAGGGCTTGTTTCATATGCTAAATGCAATCTTAAGTACCTATGAAAGTAGTGTCTATTTTTTATAAATTAATTCTTTTCATATTTTGCTTAGGACAAGCAAAATGCTAGTTGGGGGTGTGATGAGTGTCTAATTTTGTATAAAAACCACCTAATTAGTTACCCATGTGTTATATATTATAGGGGTAAATGAGTGTTTTTGATAAAAATTTATAACACATGCATTTTATCTAATGACTCAAAAATTTGATATTTTGTAGGATCAGAGGCTAATTTGAGTATGTGATTATTCATATTTTTCTAGAATTTATTTAGAGTTTTTCACTTTATAGGAAGTGAGATGGTAATCCAATTGCCGAGATTGATTGAGATGAAAATAAAAGATCGAGTTAGAGCCTAAAAGTCATCATTTCAACATGAGATCAAGGATGAAGATCATCTTTAAGATAAGGAATGGATGTAAGTAGAGGAACCAATGGTGGCCAAAGTGGGCCCATGTATAAGTCATGCAAAATCTACCACCTTTGCATGGGTTTCACTTAAGCCACTTAGCCATATTCAAGCCATGAACAAGAGGACAAGCTATGGAACCAAGCCAAGGATTTGAGTTATCAAGCTAAGCTAAGAAGACCAACTAAGCTAGCCATGAAGCCAAGCCAAAAGAGCTTTCAAAGTAAACCATTATAAGCCACATAAGCCAAGCTAAATGGAAAGCCATAATTGGAGGAGAATTTAAAGAATTATCCTTAGGATTTATGGGAATGTTTTTAAGATAAATGAATGAAAATTCATTAGAATAAGGTAGCATATGGACCAATAGGAAGGCATCACTCTATTTTTTTTAATGTTTTTTCTCACTTCTACCTCACCACTAAGATGTACCACGAATTTCACTTTCCATTCAAGAGTCCTATCTTTCTAAGACTTTCCCACCTTCCTAAACTCCCATCCAAACCATCCAACCAATCCCTACTTCTTAGAAAATCACTTAACTAATCCTTTTTCCCACCTCACCTCTCTTTCCTATCTTTTTCTATCACTTTTTTTGTCCCTTTTTTTTGTCCTCTCTTACCTCATTCTATGCAACTAAACTTTCCATATTTCAAGGGCATCAATTATTTTTGAAGGGGGAAGATGTCCCCTCCCAAAAAAATGGCATCTCCCCACCTCAAGACAATAAAAAAGGGGAAGCCCTTGTTTCCTCTTTGATAAAAACCCTAGGCAGCCCTTCAAAATTTCATGCTAGCCATCCAATTCTCTTTATCTTTCATCCCCACCATACCTTAATATTAGGACACCCTAGAAAACTTAGGAAACAACCTATAAAATAGGATAGGAAGAGAAGAATGAGAGAATTTTTAGAGTTAGGAAAATAATGCATCCTCAAAGGGAGGAGGTATCTTTTTCCCTAAGCCCCTTTCTCTTACCTTTTTGCATTGAATCTTCTTCTTCTTTAGGTGGCTGCTATCCTCTCCAAGGTGGGCTGCTCTTTCCCTAGTGCTCCATGCTTAGACCTTAGTCTTGTGATCTTTCTTCAAAGGCTAGTTGGATCTCTTTGTGATCTTTCTCTCTTTGCTTGTTTTTAACTTCCATTGTTGCTTAGTTAATGCTTTTCCATTCCCTTAGTTCTTCTTTCTTGTAGTCTTTTACCTTGCTTTCATTGCCTTTAGATCTCTTTTGATTCCTTTGAGTTTCTTCTTTCTTTCCTTAATGTTTCTTAAGTGCCTTTACTTTCTAGTGGAATTTTCCCTTGACTTCAAAGCATGCTTATTCATGTATGTCGTAGAAACATTGAAAAAGATTTATCTTGTAATTTGGGGTTGCTTGAGATCAAGTAGCACTCATTGTAATAGGACTTAATTTTCATATTTGGATTACATGTATTAAGACATTACGTTGATGAATATTTTATGTAATTCAATGAAGTTATTTAGAGTTTCCAATTCATACTTATGTCTAGCAGTTAATGATCTTCATTATTGAATGTTTGCTTGCATTATAATTGATTAATTTCATGTTTTACATGTTCCATTCATTGAATTATTCAAATAGCGTGTTGTTGGAAATTGTTTGGATGGATTGTTTATGTTAATTTCCAACACCATATAATTCATGTTTACTCGATTTTTCAAGAACTCAACTAGATTGTTAGATTGCTTTTTTAATGCTTGAATAGGATTGCATGCCTAGATTTTCAAAGTAGTTGATTAGATCCATTCCTACCCAATGAATTATGCATACAATTCCATGGTCACGTGTATGATACTTGGGTAGTTCTCTTTTCATTGCTTGTTTAGTTGATTGTTTTCCTTTATTTCTCTTGTTTAGTGTCGTTAGATTCCATTCTTAACTAGTTTGCATCTTAGTTAGTTTCTACTTCCTAATTAGGAAAGTAAATGATTTTATCATAGTTGCTAAATCTCATGTGTAGTTAATTTAAGAAAATAGCTGATTTGGTTGCTTAGTTTCCTTATACTTGCATGATTTAGGAAAGTTTCTAAATTTCATTTTTCGAAGTTGTGTTTTTAGGAAAGTATTGAATTTAGCATGTTTTAAGTTTAGCGTAAATCCAATTTTCATATCTTACACTTGATTTTAATTTCCATCATTAGTTTAGGCTAAAATCTCATGGTCATTGCCTAGGTTAGATAATTTAAGTAGGGACCACTAGTTCACATCCATTCGACACCTTGTGGGATCAACCTCCTCACATGAATTACTACAACTGATTTGTTCACTTGTAAGTTCAACTTAAAAAATCACAACAACCTTCATCGTGTGAATTTGCTACAAGAGATTCGTGCACTTGAAAGTTTAACTTTAAAATCATGACAAGTTTTGGCCACCGTTGTTAAGAAATTGCAATGATTTGGGTGGTGGAATCTCACTTAGATTATTTACCTCTAGTCTAGGTTTAGGGTTCATTAGTTTAGGATTTTTTTATCATTTTATCATTTATTACTATTTGCGTGAAATTGTAGTGAGGCCCTTTGTAATTTTCATTCTATTTATTTTTTAAATTTATTGTAATAATATAGGGCAAGTGTGAGGTATGGTGGTCCATACTTGATTGTCATTGGTCCCTTACTGTGAGCAATTTTCACCCCTCTTTTTTTTATTTTCTAGTATAAAGAACATCTAGTATAAAATTGCATATGCAATGGTAGTATAAATCATATAGATTATGGTCATGCATTGATATATGTTGCATACCATTTAGGCTTATTGCATTAGTTAACACCTATTTAACAAAGGTTAGCCTAAGCTCGGCTATAACCAAAGCATAGACTGCATGGTTACAATGTCCTATCCGTTAAGGTGTTTGACCCTTCGCTAAATACCACATAGGTAGGCATTAGTTTGCTTTTGTTTGACACTGCATACTTAAGTGTTTTATGGTAGAATGGAACATAATGTCAGTAAGGGACCTATAGGAACCCTCATAAGTTAAGGATTGGATTTCATCACCAGATCCTTGCACCACTTATGTAATTAAAATATTAATCCTTATACGTTTACAATCCCAGCCCTTAAACATAATTTAAAATCAAGTAGAAAGAGATTTAAGGTTCGAGCTTGTAGGAACCTTTTTGAAGGGTTAGGTCTATTGTCAAAGTGGCTTTTGAGCACTATGATTATAGTGGGTGTCTTAAAATTCAAGTCATTTTTTCACTCCTTTCATTGACGTTGGTTGCGGTCTAAATGTCTCTTGACAAGATGACTGTATCAGCTACTTTAGAGTAGAATCTAACTGGTAAGCACTAGTCTAACGTAGATTAAATGAGCTGTCAAGATTTAGGTCTAAAAGCTACCACCTACGCATTATAAGGATCATCAATTTAGCTTGTTAGCAAGCTACTAGGATTGGTTGTGCATCATTTAGCTTATGATTAGTATTTAGGTCACATCATATAGTTAGGGTTTTTGTTAATTTTTCATCAAAAAAAGAAAAAGAAAAAAGAGTACTCATTCGTTGTATACAATGATTTGTTTGTTGTATATAAAGTTGAGATACATCAATGGATAGAATATATTATGGAAAGTCAATTGTTTAGGATGATAACTTCTAAGCAAGCTACTCCATAAACTTAGTACAACAATTGCTATGCCTATTCTAAACCACAATATCACAATCCTTCATGACTTTCAAGCTCCACATACAATACATACTATTAGGAGCTAGTGGATGCACCAAATGCATTCACATATCCTAGCAATGGCTACTATCCTAAGACAGATTATAATGGATGGGCTAGACATTACAAACTACCATGGTGTTAGGAGTGTCAATCATATTAGGAAGAACCATTGTGGTCCTACCCTGATCTACCCTACATATTATCAAGAATATTAGGGTCAACCATCATGGTTTCAACCTGCCCAGCCTTTTTTAGTACCCCAATGCCATAGTGAGATCAATCATATGAGTTGTTTCCTCTTCAAAAGAAGAACCATCATTAGAAGAGAATATGCAATGACTTAGTGAACTAAGCTACACTTAAAAATAGAGATGAGGAAATGAAACAAATTACAGAGGACAGTGAAGAAACACTTGAAAGAATTTCAACGTGAGAATTATCAATTCCTGCTAAATCTCAAAGTTTGTATTGATATTGATCATAGGATGTAAATATCTTATGATTCTTTTGATCCACAGAGTCCACAACCATCTATAGAAACCTCCAACTCATGTTGACTTGAGCAAATCATGCTCCTTGTTACAATTATGATGAAGAGAATGAAGTCATATAAACATCCAAGCGAGATCCTTTAGAATAGAGTCCTGTTTATTTTTATGCTTTTGATGGACACTTCTCAATAATAAGTTAGAGTAGAAACACCTACAGAGCCTAAAATACCAATTGAGCCTTGCAAAATAGAAGATCTAATTGATTGAGACCTACATACCTCATTTGAACAATTACAAGATAGTAATATATGCCTACTTGAAACCTTATGCCAGCTGAATAGGGACTAGAAGAGTTAGTTGAACTGGCCTTAAATCAACCAACTCTAGGGTACACATTAGAAGATAATTAGAGCTTAAGCAAAACCATATTACTAACTCTAGTAAAATGCGAACAACCTTTAGGGAAGTGCAATGTCAAGTTATACCCTTTTTTAGGACAACGTAAGGGAAATGGAGGACAAAAATAAACTAAGAACTATGGTCAATGTTATCCCTAAAAATTAGTAAAAATGAGGATCATTCATCTCTATAGGGTCCAACAAACTTTAAATTTATGGTAGTTCATGATGTCATCATGTTACCACTACCTCAATTTTCTAGATGGAGGAACTATATTGATTACCGTGAAATATTGAAAATGAGGGATCATCTGTGGTCTCAATGAATTCAAAGTTGTGGTGGTCTATTGTGTTATATTGTTACCACCACCAAAAATTGCAAGGTGGCAACAATATATAAACTACTACAAGATTCTAAAGTAACATGAGAAATTTTTTCTATTTCAGTATTAAGGATAGCTTTAGGAGAATTTATAGGCCTTGTCTGGTTGAAGATGTCAAACTTAGCACTTACTGGAAGGCAACCCAGGATTTTTTAGAATATCTCAGTATTCTACATAATTCCTATCATTTAGGGTCTTATATTTCAAAACATTGAGGACAATGTTTAGTTCAGGTTGGGGGTATAGATATGTGTGAGATATTTAAGTTTTTCTTGCATTTTTGATTTTTTTTTTATAAGTTCCCTTGTAAAGACGATAATTTAAATTTTCTGAATATTCAACTATCTATTGAACTTTAGCTTATTAATAGAGTTGTATTCAATCAATTCATTATTTTATCTTTTTTCTAAAGATTGTCATGAAAAATTAAACTGAAAATATTAATTGCACAAAATAGCTATATATATAGTTTAACTTAAAGAGAAAATATAACTTAGAGATCTTGAAGAAGATCTATGGAGACTTATAACCTAAGTAACTTTTTAGTGATTCTTCCTTTTCTAAGGGTTATACACAAATTCAAAATTTTCTTTAGCGGATATTAGATCTTAGTTGGTCTCATTACTTTTCATCTTGGTCAATTATTGGGAAAATATAAAAGTCTATATCTCTTAAGTTTATGATCATTTTTAAGTCATACAAAACCTAAGAAATGATAGAGGTCATCCTTGTTAACCTTGAGCCTTTAACCTTTCCTATGTTATTTTTCATTAGCTAGCCCATTAAGCCTTTAAAATATAAGCCTTTTCTTTGTCAGTTAGATTACCTTTACCTATATTGAACCCTTATAATATATTCATTACCTAATTGTTTTAGAAATATGTGGAGAAGATTGAAGGACATCTTTAGAAAAAGTATGAACAATACAATTCAAGAGATAAATATCAAAAAGGTTTAAAAGAGTAAAAATTCAAGAAGGCTATCTATAAGGTCAAGTGAAAAAAAATAGCTAACGAAAAAGAAGAATGTTTACTTTTGTAAGAAAAAATAAAAATTTTGTGAATATATTGATAGAAGACCTTTACATATTTTTCAAACAACTTTTGTTTACCTTTATACTTATTCTTTGGATAACCCTTACCTAAGCTTATGTTTCATCCTAATAGAAGTCTTAACTTGATCTTAGGTATAGTATGGCTTGGATGTGATTATAAATAAATAGGAAATTTGGTAATGTAACATTCTCAGTAGTTGATATCCTTTCATGAGACCATTACTATTTTTTCTAAGTCATCATTCTTTTGTATGAAATATATGAGACTTTTGGACTTGATAAGCAACATTCTACTCACTTCTTAAAGAGTGATTTAAACATTTTTGAGTGACTTCTTTCTAAGTGACAAGTATATCCTGTGAGAATTGAAGTCAAAGCATACATTTGGACGGTAATTTAGGTTATGATTGACGCCTGTTGATTATATATATATTAGCTATAGCACTTACACCTTCTAAAGACTAATGAAATAATAGGATATCTTTATTATAAGGGTAGGATTTTAAACCTTTTTGTTCATGTTTATTAACAGGCTAAAGTTAGGAATTAATAAGCTAAAAAAAAAGAGAAAATTTTCTTAGAAGAAAAAAGGACTTTCATAAAAATTTTGAGAATTTTATAGGCATATTCACCGAAAACCCTCATGAGGCTTAACTCATCCACTAGGGGTAACCTAGCGGTTTAAGGGCTTGTTGCATTGCTAAATGTAATCGTGAGTACCTATAAAAGTGACAATTTATATCAAATTTATAAAATGGCTTCTTACATGTTTTGCTTGGGACTAGTGAAATGCAAGTTGAGGGTTATGATGAGTATCCAAATTTGTATAAAAATCACACAATTAGTTACCCATGTGTTATAATTTGTAGCATTGAATTAGGGTTTTTGGCAAAAAATTATACACATGTATTTCTGACGTAATAAACCAAATATTTGATAATTTGCAGGTTTAGAGACTAATTTGGGGTAAGTATGTGAATACTCATTTTTTTTAAAGTTTTACTTAGAGTTTTCATCTTTTAGTTAGGATTTTTCATAAAAAAAGAAAAAGAAAACTCATTCATTGTATACAATGATTTATTCTGTTGTATATAAAGTTCAAAACAAAAGCCTACAAAGAAGGGGATGGAGTTGATAAATTAGCCACATCTATGGATAGGATGGATAGTATGGAAAGTCAAATATTTAGGATGATAGCTTCTAGGCAAGCTATTCAACAGCCTTAGTACCATAATGACTATGCCTATTCTGAACACAAATATTCTACTTCTTCATAGCCATCAAGCTCCACATACAATGAATGCTATCAAGAGCCAGTGGATGTAGCCCTTACATTCACATACCCTAACAATGACTACTATCTTGAGACAAACTGTAATGGAAGGGCTAGATATCATAAACAACCATAGTCTCAAGATTATCAATCATATTAGAAAGAACCATCATGGTCCCACCATGATCTACCCTAAGAATATTAGGGTCAATCATTATGGTTCAAGCTGCCCAACCCTTTTTCTGTACCCAAATACGATAACAATATTGACCTTATGAGTTGTTTCCTCTACAACATGATGAACCATCATTAGAAGAGAATATGCAACAACTTTGCGAATTAATGGATCAAAATCTTATTGCATTAAAAAATGGGGCTGAGCAAATGAAATAAATGAGGGGGGAGAGTGAACAAACATTAGAAACAATTTCAATGTGGGAATTATCAATTCTTGCTGAATCTCAAAGTTTTTCACCAACCTTGACTATTGATACTGATGATATGATGTAAATATCTTATGATTATTCTAAGCCACAAAGTCCAAAACCATCCATAGAAACCTCTAAGTCATATCAACTTAAGTAATATCGTGTTCCTTGTTATGATTATGATGAATAGACTTCCATTGATGGAGAGAATGAAGCCATAGAAACATCCAACCTAGATCCTCTAGAATTGTGTCCTGCTTATTTTTATAAGTTTCATGAAAACACATCCATTGAGGAGGTGAATGAGTTATTGGATATTATGCCTTTGATGGACAATTCTTAATGGTAAGTTAAGGTAGAAACCCCTACAAATCCTAAAAAACCAATTGAGCCTTACAATGTAAAAGACATACCTAATTGAGACCTACATACCTTAATTGAACCATCAACAGATAGTAATATAGGCCCACTTGAAACCTTATCTATGCTAGTTGAATAGGAAGAAGAAGAGTTAGTTGATGTACTAGTCATACATCAACCAGCTCTATGGTACACATTAGAAGATAACTGGGGTTGAAGTCAAACCATGTCCTTGCCTCTAGTAATAGAAGAACAACCTTTTAGAGAAGTGCGACCTCAAGTTATACCCCTATTTTAGGACAATATAAGGGAAATGGAGGACAAATAGAAACTAAGTACAATGCTCAATGTTATCCCTAAATTGGTAAAAATGAGGATCATTCATCTCTATATGGTCCAACAAACTTTGAATTCATGGTAGTTCACGATGACATCATGTTACCACCACCTCAATTTTCAAGGTAGAGGAATTATATTGACTATCATGAAATATTAAAATGGGGAATCATCAATGTTATCTCATTGAACTCAAAATTGTGGCAGTCTATTGTGTTATATTGTTACCCCCACCAATAATTGCAAGGTGGGGAAATTATATAGACTACCGTGACATTCTGAATGGCATGAGAAATCTTGTCCATTTCATTATTAAGGATAGGTGTAGGAGAATTTAGGTTAGTTATAGGCCTTATCTGGTTGAAGGCGTTAAACTTCGCACCTACTCAAAGGCAACCTAGGGTTTTTTTGAAAAATCTTAGTATTCTACATCATTCCTTTGTCATTTGGGGTCTTATGTTTCAAAACGTTAAGGACAACGTTTAGTTTAGGTTGGGAGTGTATATATGCATAAGATTTCTAAGCTTTTCTTGCACTTTGAAATTTTTTGAAAAAAATTTGATATATAAAGATGTGAATTTAGATTTTTTGAATATTTAGATATTTCTTGAACTTTAGCTTATTAATAGAGTTGATAAGTGTATAATTTTGTACTAAAACAGCCCAATCAGTTACTTATTTGTTATAGTTTATAGGGGTAAATTAGGGTTTTTGGCCTAAAATTATAACATGTACATTTTTGACCTAATGATTCAAATTTTTTATATTTTATAGGTTCAGAGGCTAATTTAGGATAAATATGTAATTAATCATAATTTTTTAGGATTTAATTAGAGTTTTAATCCTTTGTAGGATGTGAGATAGTGATATTAATTGTTGTCCCTTTGATTAAGTTGTCATTTCATACACCCTTGCTTTTTATTTCTCATGCATACCATCATAGATTGATAGCACTTTAGTTGCATGTAGAACACATTCAAGAACCATCGCAAATCACATGGGTCATGCGCATGGCCTTGAATGGTATTGCATTGGATTAATTGGTTATCCATTTATGTGTCTCTCTTAGTTCTTGTTCCATACATTTCATGTTTTGTGGTTATCATGCATTTTTTTAGGTTAGAGTTCATGTTCACAAAGTATTAGTCTATACACACCACCTGTTCTAGTTTGCATATTAGTTTAAAACATGCTTAGGTTCATGTGATCATTGCTTAAATTAGTTGCATTCTATAATAGTTTTAGGAAGTTTTTAATTTTAGTTTTTAGGAAAGTTTCTAAGTTTAGGTTAGTTATTTTTAGCATATTTTCATATTCCATGTTTACATTTATATTAATATTTCATTCTTGGTCAAGTTAAAACTCACTGTTTTTTGCTAGGTTAAGTAGTCTTAGTAAGGGTCCACTCAACACACAAACTGTTTGATCCCTTGTGGGATTGATCTCCATCGCATGAATTATTATAACTGATTTGTGCACTTGTAAGTTTAACTTACGAATCATAATAGGGATCTTTCAAAGTTATGTCCATTGAAGAAAATATGGAATTAGATATATCCCTTAGAAAAATGATAGTCTCTAATACTCACTTGGGTATAGGTCTCAGCTGATTTTGCTCAGGGTCATTAAGTCATAACTTTCTATTAATCTCGATTATGTAGCGTGTGTAAGTATTTTAGATATTTAGCTTTCATAAAATATTTTAAGACATGAATAAAATGCAAAATTAATCATACGCATTTCTATTAAGAAGTTAAAGTATGAGAAATACTAAGATTCTAACAATCCAATTCTCATCACAATAAAGGAACTTTGACCTTAAAATTTTTGAAAACTTAGAATTTTTTTTGAAGAAAATTTAGAAATCTCATGCATATCTGCCCTCGCAACATAAACTAAACATTGTCCCAATGGTTGAAAACACATGAAACCTATATGAAAAATGGGTAATGTAGAACAATGAGACTCTCTAAAAACTCTAGGATGCTTCCCAATGAGCACTAAGTCTTACATCTTCAATTAGATATACAATGTCATGATAAATGCAATTTTAATGATGAATGCTAATCTTTTAATTAATGTAAGTGTCATGGACATGCTAAGGTGGCTCTTGGTATATAAGTTCCTCTAACAATATCTCCTTGTTTCAGAGTTGACCAACTCTAGATAGGATTTCAACTTTTACTCATTAACCTTGGAAATCTCACCATCCTTTTTTATTTTGATGGCCCCATGAGGGAAAATAGTATGTACTATTTATGGTCTAGTCCAATGAAATAATAGAAAATTTTCAGGGAATAAATGCAATCTAGAATTATACAAAAGGACCTTTTGTCTTGGGGTAAAGGACTTTTGCAGTATGAGTCTATCGTGATTACTCCTTATGCATTCCTTATATGGTTTTGCTGAGTCATATGCATCTTTCCTAAGCTCATCTAACTCGTTAAGTTGGAACTTCATGTGGGTTCTAGTACTATCAAGGTCAAAATTGTGCTTTTTAATGGTCTAATATGCTTTATGCGCGTTATATTAGTAGGTGGCAGGCCTTTTTAGTGCAACTTTAAAATTATTGACCAGCACACGAATCAAGGTAGTATTGCATGTGAGAGTGGTCGAACCCACAAGGAATATCACAACTTTGTATGTTAGATATATATTATTTAAAGTACTTCACTCTAGCCAAAGGGAAAGATTGTTTTGATTGAATTAGGAAATTAAATTGCACAAAAGAGAAACATGCATGAAATTAACAACTAAAATTAAACAAAACTACCAAAACTAAAAATAAGGAATGAAATTAGAAACATATCTAATGAACATGCACTCAAGTAAAGAAAACTAATGCAAAATAAACATGAAATAAACTAAGCAACTTAACTGAAAGAAACTTACTAAATGGAAAATTTCCTAAACTAATACTTTCCTAACTTAGAATTAGAAACTTTCAAAAAGTAGAAATTTCTAAAACCAAATTAGAAAAATTTTTGGCACTAAACTTACATACAAAAAAAAAGTAACTAATGATAAATAACTAGATTTAACAAGAAATTAGCAACATGCATGTAAATGAAAACTACACTTTTTAATCCTAAAACTTTCTAAAGATGAAACTTTCTAAAAATCTAAAATGAAACTTTTTAAACCTAAACTAAGATGCAAACAAATAAATAACATCATTTAAAACAATATTAAATAACTAATTAACACAAGAATCAAAAGAAAAGCAACCTAGTACCATGAGCGTGATCCATGGATTGTGAGCATAGTTCATGGGTCCAAAAATGGCCATAATTGATGCTTTAAATGCAAACAAATATGCAACCTAAGTTATGCATCAACTAAATAACATAAAAAGTTAAAAGAGTTCCTAAGGATTCAAGCAAATAAAGTATTTTGATGGCTGATGATAAGTGTTTAATTTTGCATAAAAACCACCTAATTAGTTACCCATGTGTTGTAACTTATAGGGGTAAGATAGGTTTTTGGCCAAAATTCATAACACATGCATTTCTGACAAAAAAGATCAAAATTTTGATATTTTGTAGGTTCAAAGGTTAACCTAAGGTAAGTATGTGATTAATTATATTTTTCTAAGATTTAATTAGAAATTTTTACTTTTTGTAGGAAGCGAGATGAGGATCCAATAGTCGAGATTGATCGAGATGAAAATTGACTATCAAGGGTCTCAATAATCTTAAGATCACTTAAAGATGGAATGGAAAGAAGTCAAAGGTGGCCAAAGTGGCACATGCACAATCCATACAAAGTCCATCACCTTTGCATGGGTTTCACTTAAGCCACTTAGTCACATTCAAGTCATGAACAAGGTGACAAGTTAAGAACCAAAGCCAAGGATTTGAGCCATAAAACTAAGCCAAGAAAACCATATAAGTCAGCCATGAAGCCAAGCCAATGGAGGTCTCAAAGTTAGCTATCAAGCTATATCAATTAAGCTACATGGAAGGCCATGATTAGAGGAGAATCCAAAGAATTATCCTTAAGATTTATCAGAATATTTTAAAGATAATTAAGGAAAATCAACTAGGATAAGATAGCATGTGGACTAATAGGAAGATAACTCTCCATTTTTATTGTTTTGTGGGCCAATAGGAAGATAACTCTCCATTTTTATTGTTTTTCCATGTTTTTGCCACTTTTTTCTCACTTTCCACCTCACCACTAAAGGGCACTACTAATTTCACTTTCCATTCAAGAGTCCTATCTTTCTAAGATTCTCCCACCTTCCAAACTTCTATTCCAACCATCCTACCAATCCCCACTTCTTAAGAAACTACCTAACCAATCATCTCTTTCCACTTCAACTCCATTCCTTATCTTTTTCCTATCCATTTCTTTCATCCCCACCTTCTGTTCTCATGAGATTCTATGTGAAACCACTTCAAGGAAGGAAGTTCCACATGAAACTCCTACAAAGTAGGAGCATCACTTCCCCCCTTGCTTCATCCACTCTACCACTATCCTCCTTATTTCTCTCTAGCCCAACCAATCACTATTTTTTACTCTCCACCTCACCCTCTCTCTCTCTTACCTCATCTCCCCAACCAACTTGCCATGTTCAAGGGGGCTTCCAATATTTTTACAAGGGGGAGATGCCCCCTCATAAAAAAGTGGTGTCTTCCACCTAATGCATTCCAACTTAGCTCATTTGTTTCCTCTTTGATAAAAACCCTAGGTACGCTCCTATATCTAATCCTAGCCATCCAATTCCCCTTCTTTATCATCCCAACCATACCTTTACCTTAGGTCACCCTATAAAACTTAGGAAACAAAATAGAGAGTTGACATAGGATTTAAACAATAACTTTTGAAGGAAGAGAATGCCTCCTCCAAAGTGAGGAGGCATCCTTTTCCTTCACTTCTTCCCTTACCTTTTGGCATTAAGAGATCTTCACCTTGGGTGCCTCCATCTTCTCCTAGTGTTCCATGCATGATTCCAAGCTTTTGTCCTCTAGTTCTTCATCAAAGGTTAGTTGCTCATCTTTCAATCTTCATTGCTTTTGAATCCTTTTTAGTTTCATGCTTAGGAAGTTGTCTTGCCTTTTCATTATTTTGTATCTTCTTGCTTAGATCCAAGGTTATTTTACCATGAAGTGATAACTATGGGAAGGTCACCTTGAATCTATTCTTTTCTTTGGTTTTCATTACCATTAGGTCTCCTTTGGTCCCATTAATTTCCTTCTTACTTTCCTCAATATTTCTCAAGCTTTTGCCTTGACTTTTTAGTGGATTTTTCATTGATCTTAAAGCATGCTTACTTATCATTGATGTTATATGACTGAAGAAGGTTTAGCATGTATTGGATTGTTTAAGAACAAGTAGCATTTTGTTAAGTGTTCAATTTGGGTCAAAATACCCCTAATTTAGAATTCAATTAAATAATCTAACAGATCAAATTTGCAATTTTTAGCTTGATTTTGAATTTAGCTCCAATTGACCATCCAATCATTAATTTGTCAAAATTAACAGTCATATGATCATTAGAGCTTATCAGATGATTATTGTATGGTTTAGATGACTCTAATTTAGTCTTTATTTTGCAGATTAACCAAAAGAAGCATGAATGACTAAGATCAAAAGTTAATGGTGTGGATTATCCTAAAGAGCATTGGATGGACCAGATCACTCACAAAGATGGATATGATAGTTTCCTAAAAGAAAATTGGTCTCAAGGGAATGGAAAGTTGCATAATAGAAGGGGACAAGTTTCCAAGTTAAAAAGAACTCTTCACTTTAAAGGAAAGTGAAGATATGATAAGAAGAGGAACTGTCATCATCAACTAATCTCTCTCCTCCTAGGCTGGAAGTAGGAAACTGTTTCCCCCTCCTTTTCTCCTCTCCTCTTATCTCTTTCCTCTTCTCTTCCCCCTATCCTCTCTTCACCCCCCTTCCTTGGACCGTGGGAGGCAGACCAACCCCCTTCTCCCACTTCTCTCTTCTCCTCCTCTTTCTTTCTTTCTCCATCCCTTTCTACCTCTCCTTTCTCTCTCATGCTCCCTCTGTTTCCCATCTTCCTTTGTTGCAGAAAACCATCAACCCCCTTCCTCTTCTCTACCCTTCTCCTCCATATCGCACGTTCTCTACCCTAAGATTGACCATACTAGGCAGATCACCCCCTTCCCTCTCCTAGCACCTCTCTGGTCTTTTCCCCTCTGCCCAGGCCTCAACGCACCCTTCTCCATCTCTGTTTCCCTTTTCTTCACCTATCTCATGCTATCTCCACCTCTACCATCACTGGCTTTGTCTGTTATTCACCTCCTCTGTCAGCCCCCTAATTCTCCTTCGTGCACAGCTCCTCCTTGTCTGAACCAGCACCTCTGTTTCTCCCAGTCCCTCTGTCTTTGTCCTCTTTGTTCACTAGTCTTAGCTTCTCTCTCTCCCTCTCTTTAGGTTTCCTGCATCTAGTTCTCTCTCTATCTCATAACTGCCTACAGCACCATCTCCGTTCACCCAGCTCCTCCTTCTAGCACCGGTGTCTCCTTGCCTCCATTTTCCAGATGGTGGCCAAGATCTCCACCCGAACTAGCACTACCCAAAGTTCCCAGCACGCCATCTCCATCTCTGCTTCACCGCACCATCAACACCACTTGACCCATAGGAGAGGACCCAAATTTGGTTTTTCCTAATTCCTTCTCCTCCTCTCCCCTTGTTTCCCTTCTTCTTCAGCAATCCTCCCTTCTCTGACTTCCTCTCCCACCTCTATCGAGTTTCCCTTTCTGATTTTCATTTAAAAATAGAAACTAGATTACTTCCAACTATGAATAAAAAACTGATTGGAGTGGTTTGATCTAATCATCATGGGTTGATGGTAGGGGTGGCAATTTGGGTTGGTGAGTCGTGTTTGTGGTGACATGAACACGACACGATTAGAGTTATGGGTCGACACGAACACGACACGATTAATAGTCGTGTCAAAAACCTAAGACTTGTACATGACCCAGTTCTTAAAAAAATGACATGACACGACCTGTGTAACACGATTAATTGACTGAGTCATGTTGGATACACGACATGAAATGACACGACATGAAATGACTCGATTTCCCTATTATGACTTAGTAAAAAAACTGCTCCCAAGTGAATGGAGCCAAACCAACCACAAAACATAGGACGGTTATGTCATAACCGTCCTATATGTAATGTTTTATAGGATGGTTATGCCATAACCATCCTATATGTTATGTGTTTTATAGGACAGTTGTAAAATAACCGTCCTATATGTTATGTTTTATAGGACGGTTGTAAAATAACCGTCCTATAAATTATAGGACGGTTGTACGATAACCGTCCTATATGTTACGTGTTTTATAGGATGGTTATTTATTAACCGTCCTATATATACTATAAATTTGTGATTGATCTTCTGATTTTGATTGAACTGAATCTTTGATCACATGAAGCAATGACAATGAGGTTCTAGAGCAAAAAATTAGATTCAATGGCATGGGTCCTTCAGTTATCAACAACTAAACTTTCAACCTAACCCCCACATAAATTGTTAGGATGGAATTCATTTCTCCAACTTCTTTCATGCTCATTGTTATTGGTCATTGCTCCATCCACTGATCCACACGACAAGTACATAGACAAACACAGAAAAGCATTACTAACTAGTATTGGTGAAAATTAAACAATACCAAATTACCAATAAAGTTTCTGTAATATTTTATTATTTTATTTAGAAGCAACACATTTCTTTACACCACTCACATCACATGATATGTAAAAGAGACTGAAATGAATCAAATAACCACAATAGTAGTAAATAAATAGGGATTAAGTAGCACATGAGGGAAATCTACTTCCATCAATGTATCAAACACAATAAATTAAAATAAGTTATGAAAATTATACAAATTAATCAAAATGAATTGATCCAGAGTCTTCAGTTGGTTGAAGTGATCCTGCACTGCTACTTATGCTTACAATGTCCTCGGCAAGCTCATCCATGGCAACTGTAATGGTAGAGTCTACAATCATATAGAATAAACACGCATTAGTCATTACTAAGCTCATATAAAATATAATGTAAATATAGAATCATAAACTATTACCTTTCAATCTATATAGCCAATCTCTTACACAAATCAATGCTTGCACAGTATCTGGCTTTAAAGTAGATCTATATTGGTCAAGAACCCAACCACCAACACTAAAAGCAAACTCTGATGCAACTGTAGATATGAGAATGCTCAAGACATCACGAGTCATGGCAGCAAGTTCAGGATTCCTAAAATCAACATTTGAATCAAATATAAATGTAAATAAGATTACATAAAATAGTGTTTACATGAGATTATTAGTCAAACAACCTGTATTGATTGCCTTTCCAGAATGCAAGAATGCCTAGCTTTGACTCTTGCGGATCTTGGTTCATCCAAATAAAGCTCCAATTGTGATTTTTGCATAGCCAAAGTACCTCCTTCACCTTCAAATGAATCAAATTCCTAATGCAAATACAATTATATTATTCAACGTACTATAAGACAATTCATAATAAATTTTAATATGCTAAGTAATAAGCGACATATAATGAAAGATACAATTATGAATAAAATTACCTTCATGACATCTAAAACTTCTTGACTATATGACATGTTCTGTCTATCATCAGCACCTCTAGCCACTGGGGAAGATGAGGAGAAAGGAATAGGATAAATCTTAACCATATATTCATTGAAGAGAGAGAATAACTTTTCCTGAACTTGAGCAAACTCCAAGTAGCCATTGCCAAACAATTTCTTGTACGAGAACTCCACAAAGGAGAGCTTATACCGTGGATCCAACACACATGCAATTGCCAAAATGGTGCTGAATTCAAACTAGTACTTTGAAAACTTGGCAAACATTTGGGTGAAGATACGCTTCATATAGTCATCATCACTTCTCATATATTGTGTTAAACTCAAATAAATTATAAATGCTACACGAAAGTAGAGATTTTTAGTGGGATACTTGGATCTAGAGAACATGCAGGTGGCATCATAAAAAATTGCCAAAAACTTCAAAATTTTTGTAGCCTTTTCCCATTCATTGAAAGAATGACAGTGCTTATAATTTGAGTCACTTAGTTCTAAGTGACAAAATGCACGTTGGTAACAAAGAGCACTTTCAAGCATGAAATAGGTTGAATTCCATCTTGTAGGACAATCTTATCTGAAGCCATTTTTTGTCTCAATTGACATGTGATTCACACGCTCTAAAATTTTTTGTTTTCTACTTTGTGATGCTTTGACATACTTGATACTATCTCTAATTTTTTGAATAGCATCATCAATTTCTTTCAAACCATCTTGCACAATCAAATTCAAAACATGACAATAACAACGTAGATGAAGGAACTCTCCACCACAAACAAGAGTGTTCTTGATGTTTAATTGATGCCTTAACAGCTCAACAGAAGAATCATTAGCAAAAGCATTGTCTAAACTGATTGAAAAAATCTTTTTATCAATCCCCCATTCTACTAATAATGAGTATACCTTTTCTGCTAATGATATTCCATTATGTGGAGGTGGTAGGAAATAAAAATTTAATATCCTCTTTTGTAAGACCCATTGACTATCTAGAAAATGTGTTGTGAGACTTATATAACCATAAGTAATACGAGAAGTCTACAAATAAGATGTCAAACTGATCCTGCCAGGTGCCAACTCTAACATCTCTTTTATCTTTCCTTTTTCTCTTTTATACATTCTCATAACATCTGCTTTTACTGCATTTCTACTAATCAAGTGTAAATCTACACGCAAATATTTTAGTAGAGTTCTAATTCCATCATACTCAACAAATTGGAAAGGTAAATTATGCAAAACAACTACAGCTGCTACTAACTCACGATAAACTTCAGGATCAAACTTATTATATGAAGCTACACTTAGTGACATACTCCCCTGACTTTGAGATAAAAGCAACTGGCCTATATCACGAGAAGAGCTCCGTTGACAAGTCTTTATATGACATTTTAAGTTACTAGTACCAAATTTGTTATCGCAAATATATATTAAAGAGCACTTCTTGCATTTACACCTTTGCCTTCCATCTTCTAATTGAGGAAGATGTTCAAAAAAATTCCAAACTGGAGACATTAGTTTCCTACGCTTTTTACCTCTATTGGATTTTGAAACTAACTCCATGTTCTCCAAATCAGCAAGCTCATCATCATCGTGGTTGTGGTGTAGCATATTCAAGTTATCAGAAACATCAGTGCTCCCAACTTCAAATTGTGCCTATATTGCAAAATGCAAATGACAAAAAAAAATTAGTTCACACTGACAGTAAACTAAACACTACACCAACAATTACTAATAAGGGAAGGGAGTGAGAGTGAGGAATGAAAAGAGTCAGAATCATAATTTCATAAAGAAATAACAAAAAACAAACACATACTTGTGGTGTTGTACTTATAGTAGTGGTGCTGCTGCTCATCGTGTTAGAAGGGTTGAACTTGAAGAAGATATCTAGAAAGGAAAATCTAAAATAGATGTAAAATTGTAAATTATAAAAGCAGCCTGGGTTGGGGTTGGGTTGGGGAGCCTTTAACTGATTCAAGCGATTTAATATTTGATTGATGCTATCTATATAAAACGGCTTGATAACAACAGTCTTATAATATAACAAAAAGTAAAAGACCATTAATAATAGTTGATATTACAGGACGATTAATGAATAATTTTCCTATTTTAATAAAAATATAGGACAATTAGGATGTAATAGTCCTATAATAGAAAAGAAAACCAAATAGGACAGTTAATACATAACCGTCCTATATTGTCTAAATATAGGACGGTTATGCACTAACCGTCTTATTTTTACATAAGAATATAGGATGGTTAAGGACTAACCATCCTATTTTACACATATGGATATGGTTTATTAGTACTTTACCAATCTGTGAGTGTGACTGTGATGTGCTAGACTTCCAGTGACCAGTTTGCCTGTGCCGGCAAATGGCCTAGCCTTGGCACCGACCTACCTAACAGGGACAGATAGTTTTCTTTCCTCCAATTCCAAACTGGCAAGTGGCAACTGGAGTTAATGAAACTTCCACTTCAATCATTTGTCAAATATTTTGAGTCCTTGAGGTTAGATCCGATGTGTGGGGCCCCCTTGTAGTGGCGGGAAAACAAAATGAAAACTGAAAACATAAATGTTTAACTAATTAATAATTATCTAGGTCTACTAAGTCAATCTAGTCTAAGGCAGTTGTTTTGTCTTTTTGTATATAAGTAAGCCCAATTCCCAAATCCAATTATCCAATTGAATTTGAAGTCTTATACTAAAGCTAAGTTGCTAAAGCGCCCTCGCCTGGCTAGTGGTTGTTTGCTATAAGCCTATAACTATAAGTTATTACCTAAGACTTAGCTACACCTACACATTGTCTCTAATTTTCTTATTAACCATTTTAAGATTAGCTACACATTGTCAGTTACAAACTTACAAGTTACACTTAGTAGAAAATTAGTTAACCAAGTTTTGTAACTTGTACAAGTATAAGTGAAGTGAGAGACTAACTGTCATATATTGTATAAAATTATAAATGCTAATGATTTTCTTATGTTAATTTCACATGTCATCACCAATTGATCTAATATATCTCTTTTTCATCAAATTCATGAATATCATGTATCTAACTTATATAACTCAATATTTGTTTCTCATTTCTAACTCCCAATTGATGATAATAGATTAGGAATAACTCATTCATTCATGATCCATTGATCCATCATTTATGTAGAGTAAAATTTAGTAACTCCCTTAGTAATATCATTCAACATTTGTTTTTTTTTTCTCATGATTATTATTCATTTTACCATCAATGCCACTTCTTTTCAGTTTTCACTATAGAATATAGACCACAATCCATAATTAATTTTAGTTTCACCAAAGTTATCATGTCAATATCCCTTTAATTCTCTCTTGATAAGCTTTTGTGTTAATTCAACACATAACTCCTATTCTCTGTTCTCATTCTTACCTCACCTAATGAGTTAATTACATAACTAATAACTATTCCCTTCCTATACTCATTATCCACCAATGAGATAATTACATAGCTCTTTCTATACTAATTCTCAAGGCCATTGTTTTATCCTTTTGTATGTAAGTAAGTAAGCTCAAATCCAATTATCCAATTGAATTAGAAGTCTTAAGCTAAAGCCCCTGCCCTGGTTGGTTGTTTGCTATAACTATAAGTTATAACCTAAGACTTAGCTGCACCCATACACTGTCTCTAATTTTCTTATCAAACATTTTAAGATTAGCTACACATTGTCAGTTACAAACTTACAAATTACACTTAGTACAAAATTAGTTAACCAAGTTTTGTAACTTGTACAAGTACAAGTGAAGTGAGAGACTAACTAACTATCATATATTGTACAAAATTATAAATGCTAATGATTTTCTTAAGTTAATTTCACATGTCATCACCAATTGATCTAATATATCTCTTTTTAATCAAATTCATGAATATCATGTATCCAACTCATATAACTCAATATTTGTTTCTCATTTCTAACTCCCAATTAATGATAATAGATTAGGAATAACTCATTCATCCATGATCTATTGATCCATCATTCATGTAGAGTAAAATTTAGTAACTCCCTTAGTAATATCATTTAGCATTTGTATTAATTCAACACATAACTCCTATTCTCTGTTCTCATTCTCACCTCACCTAATGAGTTAATTACATAACTAATAACTATTCTCTTCGGACCCTTCCATACTCATTATCCACTAATGAGATAATTACATAACTCTTTCTATACTCATTCTCAACTCTCAAGCTACTGAGTTAATTACATAACTGTTTCTATTCTCATTCATTCATTCTTACCTAATAAGTTAATTACATGACTCTTTCTTTACTTATCCTCAACAACTTTTGAATTGCGTATGAGTTACTTACATAACTTTGCTTTTTTAAGCTGATCCTCAACTGAGATCAGATGAGTTAAATACATAACACTTACTTTACTCATCCTTAACCTCAACAACTATTGAATTTAATATGACAGTATAAGTTACTTACATAACTTTGTTTTTAAGCTGAGACTCAACTAAGATGAGTTAATTACATATATGCTCTATCTTTTTAAGGTCATCCTTAAGGAAATTAAGACGAGTTAATTACATAACTCTTTCTTTAGTCTATACTTAATAACTATTTTTTTTAAGCACATCCTCGACTAAGATTAATTAATAACTCTTTCCTTACTCATCTAGTCATCCTCAACTTAGATGAGTTAATTACATATATGCCCTGTCTTTTTAAGCTCATCCTTAAGGAAATTAAGATGAGTTAATTACATAACTCTTTCTTTACTCTATACTTAATAACTATTTCTATTTAAGCACATCCTCAACTAAGATTAATTAAATACATAACTCTTATAGCTTATACGACGGTTATGCAACAACATGTCAACAACCATCCTATACCTTTTTAATAAATAAAATAACCATCCTATATAACTTATAGGACGGTTATAAAAAAAGCTGTCCTATATTTCATTATATGTATTATATGACGGTTATTTAAAAACCGTCCTATATTGTTCTATATATCATTTTTCACCTTGATTAGCCCTAATTTCAAATTTTCAATCTTCCAACGGTCCAACCTATTGAGAAGGTGAAAACGACCATTCCTCTTCAATCTTTCACAAATCTAAGCAAAATAAGGTATGTATTTACAAATTTTACAATTTGTATATAGTTCTGTAAAAAACATAAAAACCAGTACCTTTTTTTCATTCTGTTTTTTATTTTTTGTTAACTATTTTCCATATATCTTGATGGGTTTTAGTCTGACAAGGTGAAAATGACCATTCCTCTTCGATCTTTCATAGATCTAAACATAAAAAGGTATGTATTTACGAATTTTACAATCTGTATACAGTTCTGTAAAAAACATAAAAACCAGTACGTTTTTTTTTAAATTTTTTTGTTTTTTGTTAACTATTTTCCATAGATCTTAATGGGTTTTAGTTTTATGTTTATAAGAACATTCCATTTGAGTTTTATACTTCTTTGCTCTAGATTTGAGTTTTTTTAAGGTTTTTTACTGTTTTTCCAAAAAAATCAATTACGAAAATTAAAAAAAGCCGTTGTTTTTTTGTAATTCTTCATTGAAACGTATTTCTATCCACATATAGAGCTTTCCCATGTTGTGTATTCATGTGTGATAATGTTTTCATCTTCTTTTCTTTTGTAATTTAGTGTTATTTTTTAATTTTTTCAAAAAAATAATTTACAAAAATTAGGAAAAAATTGTTCTTTTTTTATATTTATTAGTTAATACCTATTCTTATCCACATATATAGCTTACTCATGCTTGAATCTTCATGTATTAATGATTTTTAGCTAATTTTTAGCATTTAATCTAATTTTTAGTAATATAAGACGACTCCTGAAGAACCATCCAGGAACCATCCTATATAACTAGAGTAATATAGGACAGTTCATGAAGAACCGTCCTATATTACATGAGTAATATAAGCAGGTTATTCATGAATCGTCCTTTATTACATGAGTAAGAACCGTCCTATATTTTCAACCATTCCGTAGGTTAGAATCATGTCAAGGTGATGAGTAAATAGGTCGTGCGTCAAACAAGTCGACATGACGGGTCAAATTGATTGACTCGAACATGACATGATTTTTGGCGTGTCATTTTTGGGTCACCCAAAAATGACATGAACACGATAAGACTTGACCTGAACCTGCTAAATTCGTGTCGTGTTCGAGTCGTGTTATCATGTCGTGTCATATTTTGCCGCCCCTAGTTGATGGTTAACTTTGAGAGCTCCATTGGCTTGGCTTCATGGCTGACTTAGATGGCTTTCTTGGCTTAGTTTTATGACTCAAAACCTTGGCTTTGGTGGTTGGCTAGGCTCCTTAGCTTATTTACCTTAGTCATGGCTTGAATATGGTTAAGTGGCTTAAGTGGAACCCACACAAAGGTGGTGGACTTTGCATGGCTTAAGCCCACTTTGACCACCTTTGACCCATTCCATTCCATCTTTAAGTGATCTTAAGATGATCTGGAATCTTGATCGTCAATTTCCATCTCAATCAATCTCAGTTGTCAAATCCTCATCTCGCTTCCTACAAAAGTGAAAAACTCTAATTAAATCTTTAAAATATATAATTAATTACATACCTTGGGTTAGCCTCTAAACCTACAAAATATCAAATTTTTGGTCTTTTAGGTTACAAATGCATGTGTTACAAATTTTAGCCAAAATTTATGTTTTACCCCTCTAAGTTATAATGCATGGGTAACTAATTGGGTGATTTTTATGCAAAATTAAACAATTATCACACCCCCAACCAGCAATTTGTTGGTCTTGAGAAAATATATGAAAAATTATTTTATAAAAACCAATACAAAGTGTTACTTTTGTAGGTACTCATGATTGCATTTAGCATATGCAATAAGCCATTGGACCCCTGATTACCCCTAGCGAACAAGTTTGACTTGTGATGGTTTATACTTAATATACCCACAAAATTCTCAAAATTTTTATGAAAATCATTTATTCATCTAACAACATTTTTTCTTTAAGTCATCTTATATTAAGTACCTAACTTTAGCCTGCTAATAAAAATGAACAAAAAGGTTCAAAATCCTACCCTTATGCTAAAGATAGTGCATTATTTTATTAAACTTCAAAAGGTGAGTGTGTATTATTGCTACTATATAATTGTAGTCTCCAAGTTAAATAAATTTTTGTTTTTCAGTTCAAATGTATGTTTTGACTTCAATTCTCATCAGATATACTTATCACTAAAAGAGAAGTCACTCAGAAAGGTGTAAATCTCTCATTAATATATGAGTAGAATATTGTTCATCATTTCCAAAAGTCTCACAGATTTCATACAAAAGAACAACAACTTGAAAGGAAGGATAATGACCTTATGAAAGGATATCAACTACTAAGGATGTTACACTCTACCAAATTCCTTATGCATTTATAACCATATCCAGCCATACTTCTCCTAAGATTAAGTTTGGACTTCTATTAGGTTAAAACAAGGGCTTAGGTAAGGGTTATCAAAAGAATAAGTATAAAGGTAAACGAATATTATTTAGAAAACATGTAAAGGTCTTCTATTAGTGTATACACAACTTTTCTATTTTTTCTCACAAGAGTGAACATTCTTCTTTTTCATTGGCTATTTCTTTATTTTCTTTTTCATTTGACTTTGTATAGCCTTTTTGAACTTTTTTCTTCTTTTTAACCTTTTTGATGTTATCTCTTAAATTGTATTTTTATACTTTTTCCAGATATTCTTCAATCTTCTTTACATATTTCCAAATCAAATGGGTAATGGATATATATATATATATATTAGGGTTTAATATAAGTAAAAGTTATTGGGCTAACAAAGAAAAGGTATATTTTAAAAGGTTCAATGGGTTAACTAGAAAAAAATAATATAGGGATGGCTAAACGCTTTGAGTTTACCAAGGATGACCTTTATCATTTCCTAGAATTCATAAGACTTTACGATGATCATAAACTTAAGAGATATATGGTATAGTCTTTTGTAATTTATTAATAGTTGACCAAGATGAGCAATAATGAGACCAACTAAGAAATAATGTTCACTAAAGAAAATTTTGAATTCATGTATAACCCTCAAAAAAGGAAGAATGGCTCAAAACTCACCCAGGTTATAAGTCTCGACACATCTTCTTCAGGATCTCTAATTTATATTTTTCTCTTCAACTTAAACTATACATAGCTATTTTGTGAAATTAATATTTTGAGTTTAATTTTTAATGAAACACTTTAGAAAAAGAATAAAATAGTGAACTAATTGTATGCAACTCTATTAATAAGCTAAAGTTAAATTGTAATGACTCAAATTTTCAATATTAGGATATCACTATTATAACTAAGATCAATAACGTTGGTCTCCAAGTGCTAGTTGTTATAGCTTGTTTATTTTGGACAATTTTGGAGTTTAATAAGATATTTAATCATATTAATAGGTGGTTAGATGTTTTATTTTAATTCAAATATGAAATCAAGGAATTTGTGAGAAAAATTAGTATCATTAGATTCTACACTCGAAATGGAATCCAATGCCTCAAAGAACACTAAAACCGGAGTTCGTACGAAGAAGTTATAAGCATTGAAAGATGGAGGGCATATCTGTAATTTGATTGTAAAACAACTAAGACCCAAAAACACAGGGGGCGTTTTACTAATGGCACCCCCAGGTCGTCCCTTACCTCTAGCCACCGGCCTACACAGCACCGCCTCTGCAAGGCGGCGACGGAAGAAATGGCGGCACTGCCTTTGCTATATATAAAAACCCTCTTCCCTCTCTTCCCCGATCATCTTGGTCTCCATAATCTAGCTGCTTTGAGCTAGGGTTTCGGTAAGGTTTACATCGAAAAAACCCCTCCTCCACCTTCCTTTGTGACTTTCCAGCACCAGCCTAGGTTTTTCCTTTGGGCCGGCCATTCTTCTTTCCCATTTTTGCTCTAGTTTCACCGAAAAACTAGGTTTTTCCTTCTTCGTGTTTTCTGGCATAAAGGGTTTGGGTGACCTGGAGGAAATGCGAAACTCTAGCTAAGTACCCCTCTTCTTCTCTTTCTCTCTTTCCCCTTGGATTCCCCTCTTTTCTGGCCAAGATCCATGCTGGATCTAGTATTTCTTGGCTAGAAATCACCAGAGAAAGTCGGGTTCAACCCGGCTCCATACGAACCAAGCGTGTGACGACCCGGGTTTTCCCATGCATTTTTTAAATGCAAGATCTAATTCCTAAGGCAGGATGCATCCCTATTTGAAAACCATTTTATAAAAACTATGCAATGCAGTGGAAAATCTTTAGTTTTAAATTCATTTTGAAAACCTCGAGTGTCATTTGCTTTCACAACAACCAAAGTAGTTTTTGAAAAACTTCAGAAATCATAAATGTTTTTCCCAGGTCTATCCAGTCACAAATTCACGGCCAACTGTAAATAAATACAAATACATGTCCAAAGGGTAGTGTGTTTACTTACATGAATGATTGTCTCCTTTTGATTTACTTGCTTGTAGCACTAACATTTCCTGAGGCGTCTTCTACTCGTGAATGGAGTTATCCTAAAAAATGTTAAGGATAGGATGAGTATATACTATACTCAGTAGGAGTCTATCACTACTAGTTTTACAATACATGCTATGTTTAAAATCATATGCTCTTTAAAACATGTGCATGTTCGAACAATCATGTTCAATATAGATATTAAAAACCACTGTCGAATTGGAATATTGACGACTTAAAGAATAGCATAATCCAAGTCGAAAGTATCATATATATATATATATCATAAACATAATGATATGCTTAAGATGCTCAACTGAATCCAACTCATGGATATCTAGTATGGTCGACCAACCTCATGTCATGCCATATGCAATGCAACTAAATCCTCAAACCATAGGGCCCAACTATGCCCACGACCTCGCCGCAATGTGGTCCCCGGGTACCTAAGGACACAGGGTCATATGCCTCCATAGGATATATGACACTTCGACCCAATGCCGTGACACTAGTGGTAGCCCCCTGTACCACATGCAGTCGAAGCAGGGACATGCCCTTTTTGGGCGTGGTACCAATCCCACCTAATAGTGGTAGAGGCTAGGAGGTCACCCTAAACCTCTCGGCATAGCACCCACGAGCTTATTAGCCCAAATCATATACGATCAAACAAGCCAAAAACCTCTTTTTCAAAACCTGTCCTCTTTGGGTCCCTCACAACTGCCTGGCCCTCACAACCGCCTACACAGCGTCTTTTGGGCACTCCAGCGTCTTTTGGTAACCCTGAAGGACATGCAATTTTTCAAGAACTCAATGCTCACAAATCATGCAATATATGCAATTGCTTGCAAAACATGTCTATGCATAATGTATTTATCATATGTATGCTGAATTCATTCATATGCTAAACAAGTGATAAAATAAGTCATGCTAAACAAGTCATATACTTATACTTAAAACATGCATTCTCAAAACGATCATGGCTCTTTTAAAAAGTCTAGTAGCGATAGAGCACCTATCTCAAAGTCTCCTGGAGTCGCGTCCTTCATCCTTGGGTCTCATTTATAAACTCCTGGGTATGAATGGATACAAGGAGTCCTTATCAATTTCAAACTATTTAGACATTAGATCGCTAGATCTGCCTTTGAGGGTCCATGGCCCTTGCCTAATTCATTATCAGGCTAGATCCTATGATATGGATCTACTATTCAATAGTTAAACTCTGTAAATTGTCCTCTGATCCTAACTTTATAGTCTCATTGGGTCCGCATGTCCTAGTTCCCAGGACACCCGTGCATCCTGGTTGAACCGCGACCGCCTCAAGTGCGTGCGCACCCAAAGACCGTGCCAGGGACAGTGTTTTGCACACGCACATGCATGCTCAAGCGACGCGCTATGATGCGCATCCTAGATGGCATCACACGGACACACCTCTAGTGTAGCATGGTCGAGCCAGGACCCGTGCATCCTAGGGCACCCCGTGCATCCTGGTCGAGCCAGGATCCGTGCCCCACACTACGCGCGCACCCGAAGGCCGCACCAGGGACATTGTACGCACTGTTGTACGCCTGGAACCCATCCCAGGAACCTTGTCCCAGGCATACGTGGAGCATGGTGTCCCTGGGACTCCTTGTTTGTGCAGGGCCGGCTGGAACGGGCTTGGGATGTTTTTCGACCAGGAAATCCGGCTGGAAACACTAGATCCAGCATAGATTTAGCCTGAAAGGTGGAGGAACCAAAGAGAGAGGGAAAGCCAGCTTACCTGGGTAGCCTAGGGAGCTCTATCGCCAGTGGTAGACCTCCGTTCTGGCTCCGAAAACCCTCCATCACCGAAAATCGTGAAGAGGAAAATCCCAATGTTATGCAAGGCTGGAAAAGAGAAGAGAGGGGAAATGGGGAGACGGTTAAAGGAATGGCCGGCCTGACTTGGGCCTGGCCGTTGCCGAAAAATGCAGGGAGCTAGGTTGAGGTTTCTGATTTTTGCAGGAAACCCCAGTCCCAAAATCGCCAGAAAACTTGTGTTTTGAAGAGGGGGAGATTGGGTATTTATAGCCTTGCTATGGCGGTACTGCCAATGGCGGTGCCGCCATTGGCGGTGGCAGATTTCTCTAGAAGAATTGGGAGAGGAGGGTTTTTGGAGAAATCTGAGGAGGAAGATGACAGGTGGTGTCGTTATCAAAACGGCCCCTGCATTTTCATTCTTTTTCGTTTTTTTGTTTAATTTACAAAAATACCCCTAATCTTTAAACAAACGTAACTTCTTCATACGAACTCTGTTTTCGACATTCTTTGAGGCGTTGGATTCCATTTTTTGAGTAGAATCTAATGGTACCAAGTTTTCTTACAAATTCCTTTGTTTACTATTTTAAATAAGGTAAAACATTTAACATAGTTTATTTCCTATAAAATGTCCAATTTTTTGTTAAAAAATAGCGTAAATTGCTTGGGCATTACAAAGCATCCCAGGGATGCTGTGCATAACCCGTGCTCGAGATGCACCCCTGGGACAAACTTCAAGGTCGTGCGGCATGCGGGCACAAGTCCTAGTTCGACCAAGGCGCGTGAGCGTCCTGGGAGCCGAGACGCTTCGCTCCTACACTGAAGACGCGTTTGCACAATGCAGTTCAGAACACTACAGCTCGCTGCCCAGGTGTGCGAACATGTACGATCGTGGTCTTGGTTTGACCGAGACACGAATGTGTCCTGGGAACCGTGGTGCGCTGGCCCTATGTGGACAAATCTGGGTCGTCCGTGGATTAGTGACACTAAAACTGCGATTAAGAAAGCTATATAACTCTGATTGACAATCCGAAAGAACCGTTACATTCGTATCAACGACGCGGATCTAAGGAGACTATAAAAATTAGGATTAGAGAACTATTTTATATGACTATTGCCCAAAAACTATAGAATTCTCATAGATCTACCATGTCAAAGATGATCAGATCTCATGATTGGATCCATTATAGGTGTTAGGGGATTAATAGCTCAGGATTAACCCCAAAGTACAAGTATCAGCCCTTGAATGATAGATCCTAAAAGGCAGATGTAGCCGTTAATCTATAAGTCTAAGTAATGATCCATAAAGGTTAGAAAATAATACTTGAATCCTTGTTATTAATTGATATTCAAGGTTTCATAAAAGTAACTCAAGGTCGAGTAATGAAGAATGTGATTCAAGGAACATCGAGGTAGGTAGTTTGATGCTACTAAGTTTTCATAAATGCATCTTAAACTCTGACTTGCCTTGATTGTCGTTTTTAACATGCTTTTGAGATATGATGTTCTAATACGAATATGCAGAATTGTCTTCATGTTTTATGGCTTTGAATGCAATATTAGCATGAACTAATTTTATGCACTGCTCGTATGGTTGAAAATAAATGCATAAATTGCATGATTTTGATGGTTGAGATTTGGATTTATCTAGATATGCTTTTTGGGCTATTGAGCCTAGTGGGTACTATGCTGAGAGGTTAGTATGTACAGGGTTGGCCTCCCGGCCTCTACCACCAAAATGGTGGATGGTATCGCTGCTAAAAAGGTTTGCTTCTTCCTCGACTGTTGTGGTAAATAGGGACGACCACTGGAGGCGTTCACGACACCCTTTTCGAGGACAACCATAGTCGCCGTGGAGATTATGGTGGGTTAGTTTCTAGATATTGGAGACGCACGATTCCAGCTATGTGTTGATCATGAGCATAGTGACCCTACGATTTCAGTGTTGATGATATGCATATAGTATTTAGATTGTCGTATACAAGTACTCGTGACCAGTCAGCATGATATGTTTGCCGAGAAATGGACCATGAGCATGATACTTATAGTGGTGCCAGCATCAGCTTTGAAAGATGACTATTTTAAGAGTTTTCATGATTTTTATATTTGACTCGTAATTTGATATGTTTGCCGAGATCTCCTTACATGAATCTATTAATTTCTACTTTATGATTTTTAGTCAAATTTATATAATTGAATATTAGATCTCGGTAAAGGATTCCATGGTTGAATTTGCCTCCATGAGCTTACGTTTTATGCACAAATATGCATGTTTACATAAAAAGGAATCACTAATGTTTTTCATGACAAAGCGCCTTGACTTATGCATGTTGCTTACCATGTTTTGAAAATAATAGTATCAGATAACCTACTGAGTATGAGGAATACTCACCTCAAATATATTATTTTTACAGATTAGCTCCAAAGGGATTAGAAGAAGCATTAGAAAATGTTAGTGCTACGATCAAGTGAATGAAGAAGACAAGCATGAATGTAAGTAAGCACTCTACCTTTTGGACATGTATCTGTACTTATTTACAGATTGGGCTGTGAGCGGTAATTGGATAGACTTAGGAAGACATTTATGATTTCCATAATTTTCAAAACTACTTTACTCATCTCGAAAGCAAATGACACTCAGGATTTTCAAAATGAATCTGAAATAAAAGATTTTTAGCTGCATTTCTAAAAATGTTTTCAAATAGGGATCGATCCTGCCCTAGGAATTAATGCATGCGAAAACCCGAGTTGTCACATAAATAGATAGTTGAATATGCAAAAAACCTGAATTCTCATCTTTATAAAGGATTTTTTTTTCTTTCAAAAAAACAAGAAAATTTAGAAATCTCATGTATATCTAGCTGGAAACAAAGCACAAAGATTAAGGAGAATTTTTTTTCAGATTTTAAGCACTTAAGAAAATTAATCAAATCAAGTAATTGAAATAACAACTTGTATACAATATAACAACATCTAAAGTACTTTCATGATGAAAGAAACATTACATAATAAAAATACTCAAGAAACTTTATTGAATCAATGCAAACTTACATCAAAATTTCTCCACATTTTGAAAATTGTGCAATAAAATATGGCCTAGCTACTAATCTAAACAACAACAAAACTTCAATCTAATGATTATAAATTAAAGTAAGCTAACATGCAAACAAAACCTATAAAGGAATTCAAGAGATAAGATGGCTAAGA